>CM061749.1:62470798-62810588 GCA_030979885.1 Lolium multiflorum | reverse complement strand
TCTTACCTATGTTAGCAGGCAAGGTCTTGAGTAAGACTCAGGGTCCGACGGCAAAAGAAAGAGAAAGGATGAGTAATATCCCCTATGCCTCAGCGTGGGATCTATCATGTATGCCATGCTATATTGTACTAGACGGATATAGCACATGCTGTTAGTTTGACCAACAGATATCAAAAGTGATCCAGGAATGGAACATTGGACATCGGTCAAGAATATCTGAAGTACTTGAAAAGAACTAGGGGATATGTTTCTTTGTTATGGAGGTGACCAAGAGCTCGTTGTAAATGGTTACACCGATGCAAGTTAGAACTGATTCTGATGACTCTAAGTCACAATCTGAGTACATGTTTATATTGAATAGTGCTGCGGTAAGCTGGTGCAAGCTCCAAGCAGTGCGGTGGCGAAGTCTTCAAGAATCGAGTACATATGGCTTCAGAGGCTTCATCGAAGCGGTATGGATGAAAGAGGTTCATTGTAGAGCTCGGTGGTTCCTAGTTACATTGGACCCATTAATCATTTATTTGTGATAACATGGGTGCCATATTGATATACACAGAGCCAAAGGTCACACAAGAGGTAGAAGCATATCAGAGCACAACGTTACCACTCGATTCGCGGTACATCGAAGATGGAGAAGTAAAGATTTGCAAAGTACCCACTGATCTGAATGTAGCAGATCCGTTGACTAAAGCTCTCCCTAGGGCAAAGCATGACCAACACCGGAATGCCATGGGTGTTAGGTATATTACAATGTAATCTAGATTATTGACTCTAGTGCAAGTGGGGAGTGAAGGAGATATGCCCTAGAGGCAATAATAAAAGTGGTTATTATTTATATCTCTATGTTTATGATAAATGTTTATATGTCATGCTATAATTGTTTAACAGAAACATTAGTACATGTGTGATATGTAGACAACAAGAAGTCCCTAGTATGCCTCTTAAACTAGCTTGTTGATTAATGGATGATTAGTTTCATAATCATGAACATTGGATGTTATTAATAACAAGGTTATATCATTATATGAATGATGTAATGGACACCCCCAATTAAGCGTAGCATAAGATCTCGTCATTAAGTTATTTGCTATAAGCTTTCGATACATAGTTACTAGTCCTTATGACCATGAGATCATGTAAATCACTTATACCGGAAAGGTACTTTTTTTACATCCAAACGCCTTTGCGTAAATGGGTGGCTATAAAGGTGGGATTAAAGTATCGGAAAGTATGAGTTGAGGCATATGGATTAACAGGTGGGATTTGTCCATCCGATGACGGATAGATATACTCACGGGCCCTCTCGGTGGAATGTCGTCTAATGTCTTGCAAGCATAGGAATAGGTTCGGGAGCCATACACGGTACGAGTAAAGTACTTGTCCAGAAACGAGGTTGAACAAGGTATGGAGTGATACCGAAGATCAAACCTCGGACAAGTAAAAATATCGCGTGACAAAAGGAATTGGTATCGTATGTGAATGGTTCATTCGATCACTAAAGTCATCGTTGAATATGTGGGAGCCATTATGGATCTCCAGGTCCCGCTATTGGTTATTGGTCGGAGTGAGTACTCAACCATGTCGCATAGTTCACGAACCGTAGGGTGACACACTTAAAGTTGGATGTTGAAATGGTAGTTCTTGAATATGGAATGGAGTTGGAATATTTGTTCGGAGTCCCGGATGTGATCCCGGACATCAGGAGGTTCGGAATGGTCGGAGAATAAGATTCATATATAGGATGTCATTTTATGTGAATAAAATGTCGCGGAAAGTTCTATGGAAGGTTCGAAGGTTCTAGAAAAGTTCGGAAGAAACCACCAAGGAAGGTGGAGTCCACATGGGACTCCACACCTCCATGGCGACCAACCCCTAAGGGGGAGGAGTCCCAGTGGACTCCCCTATGGGGCCACCCCCCCTTATGGGAGGTGGAAATCCCACCCTTTGGGTGGGAGTCCCTAGTTGGGCTAGGTTTCCCCTCTTATGGAAGGTTTTGGTTTGGTCTTATTCGGAGACTTGGACACCAACACTTGGGATCCACCTATATTAAGGGGCCAAGGGAGGGGGCGGCCACCCCAAGACCTGGTGGCCGCCCCCCATGCATTGGGCATGCCCCACCTCCCCAGCTTCAGCAAGCTCTCTCCTCCATGTGTGCCCGCATAGCTTAGCGAAGCTCCGCGGGATTTCTCCACCACCGACACCCAGCCGTCGTGCTGTCGGATTCAAGGAGCTACTACTTCCGCTGCCCGGAACGGGAGGGGAGGTGGGCATCGTCTTCATCAACAACCCGAACGTGTGACCGAGTACGGAGAGGTGCTGCCCGATCGTGGCGCCGGAACCGATCGTGATCAAGATCTTCTCTGCGCTTTTGCAAGCGGCAAGAGAACGTCTACCGCAGCAACAGAGCAGCCTCATCTTGTAGGCTTTGGAATCTCTTCAAGGTGAGACTCGTACCCTCGTTGCTACCGTCTTCTAGATTGCATCTTGGCTTGGATTGCGTGTTCGCGGTAGGAAATTTTTTGTTTTCTATGCAACGTTATCCTACATCAACGCGCCGTCGCCTTGCCGTGCCGCCGCCCTGCCGCGCCTCCACCCTTGCCGGCACACACCTACAAGGCCATTCCGAGCTGTGTGCCGGCCGGATCCACCTTGGAGTGCATAGTGCCTGGCCAGCACTGCCACCACCACCAGTCCGCCGGCCGCGACCATCGCCAGCGATGAACCGGCGTACGTATGTACTAGTATACATACATATGGTAGATAGACGTATAATTTGGTTGGGCTATACGGGTTTTGTAGTATTAATTATGAAGGGGTATCGGACGATCTCAGCCGTTCTTGTGTTTGAGTTTGTCTAAGTTTAGGTTGAGTTTGAGGGGAGGGGGTTGTACCGGAGCAAAGGCCTTAACTAACTGCATTACTTAGGTCTAGCATCTCGCTACTCATCTTGTATGAGGGTCATGACAACTTCAAAAATCATATGTAAAGATTTACGTGCCCACTATGTTGTGGATCGAGCTAGTTAACATGATCATGCACTTCGTGGCCTCATGGAGTCATGGCAGTTCAAATCGAGGCAGGGCAGAAATTGAGATGAAGATTGTTCTAAAGAGACGTTCGTCGTAAACCAGAAGGACAGACACGTGCTAGATCTCTTGCTCTGCGTTAGCAATGCATTGACTTTTTTGTTTTACATAGAGCAGCTAGCCAGCTGGTGCACTACGTGAGCTGCCAGGTCAACTATATGAGCTCATGCTCACCGCGAGCATCAAAATAATTTAAGATCGGGCTTGTGATAGCACATGATCCCCTGACTCCTGCAAACGGAGTCCAATACTCCGATGCCAGCGCTCGGCCGATCGATGCATCGTGCATGCATGTGAGTTGCGAGCACCAGGGGGAAACGGTATGGTGCCGGTGCAAGTGGCTGCGTCGATCGTGTCCTCGTCGTCGTCTCGGCATCTGCGTGTGTTTAGGGTCGTTTTGTTGCATGCGCTTTGGCTCCATCTGAGTAGTGGCGACGTGAAAACTCCTCCTGTTTTTCACTTTGCGTCTCCGCTAGCTCTCCTTTCGACGTACGTGCGTACGCATAGCTTTCTTTTCGGCAATGATTAGGTTCTGATTTGACGGGTGATACGAGACGAGCACTCGATGGATGCCCTGGACACTGGCCTGGGGCCCGGACCTGCCATAGCTCCTCCTAGCGTCTCCACGAGATGGGGTACGACCGTGCCCGTACGGAGTGCCTAGCTCTCCGCGAGAGTTTCCACATTTCTCGGCCGTGTTTGGGCCTACAACACCGTATATTCAAGTTCGACCGTCGATCGCCGATCTAACGCTCAGTATCAAGGTGGAACCAACGGTCACCGTTTGGAAATCGACAAGTCTATTTTTCGTCTCTTTCACTCTAGCTTCACATGCTCCGTTTTTTGGCCGCTTGCCATGGCCATTTAGCTCTGATCTGAGCATGTAAACCGTATATATATCTTTGTTTCCTTGGGTTAAACCTTAGCCGTCGTGTTTCTCCATTAAACCCTAGATTTGAATGGATCAACCCTAAGTAGCTAATCCGCGAGCGTTAACCGATTTTCTCTCAATCTTTCCTCTCTATTGTATGGATTCCTACCCGAGTCTATTAACTGGTATGAGTGTCATGCGATTCTCGGCGATCGAATGGGCCTTGGACATAGTGCGATTGAGATCTCTTGTAAAACATCCTGTGTTGTCTCTTGCTTCGGCAGTGGTGTTGACTTGTCGGCGGTGGCAACATTCAGGTGTAATAGATGGGTTAGTTAGTTCGGTTTGCTTCAAATCCTGTTTGCAGCAGTAACATCCGTACTAGAACATTGTTTGTACATCCTCTAGAGGCGTTGGTGGTAGCAATATGTGACAGAAAATGCCATATTTAATTAGAAGACAGTGAAGCTGATTGCTCTAGGAGTCCCAGTAACATCCCTCTATGTAACAATGCTGGCACCAATTGTTTTCAATTGGATGTGAAAGCTTTGAGATGAAGACCATAAGGAATTTCTAGACTTCACCCAAACTATGCAGACCGATCTTGTGAGCGTACATGAAAATTGCATATCTATTCAAGAAATCTTTTTCTAAACTCGGCAGAGGAAGTACTTGTAACTCATAATTTTGAGAAATCGCCACTGCATTTTTTTTTTTGCGAAAAAGATCTGGTGATATTAGAACAAGTCCCTTACAGAGAGAACCAGAACAAAGGCAAAATTACAAGAAGGTCCTTCTGGAACACAACGCCGTCGACGACGAACAGCACATGCCGATGGCGCGCCGCCGTCGCTCCTCCACAGACGCCTTGGATTCGGAGGAGCCCCTCCACGAACGGGAAGTCGTCGGACCTCGGCTCCGAAAAGCCTCCATCCTGCTCCGCCAACGCCGTCGTCTTGTTCCGCAACATCACCAAATCCTTTATTAGCTTCGACGACGCCGCGGCCGCCACCACGGCCTCCCGGCTGCCTCGGAAGTAGTGGTAGTACGCGGCGAGCGCGGTGGCCGGCTGGATCCAGAACACGGCGACGGTCGCCACGCCGTGCTCCCGCGCGACGGCGGCCACCCACGGCAGCAGCAGCGTGTACACGGCGCACGTGACGGGGCCACCGGCCAGAAAACCCCTAGACCCTACACTATATACACGCCGGATTCGGGGATCCCCCGTCCTCCCGCCGCCGGAGCGACTGCCGGAGGGCGAGGAATCCGCCGAATCGGCGGCGGCGAGGTGGATCGAGCGGTTGCTTTCAGAAATCGCCTCTCCTTACTGTAGCGGGGGAGAGAGAGGGTCCAAGATCCCTTTTATCGCCACTGCATTACCACACCCCTGATTAAGTAAGCAGTGTGCATCACATACCTGACATACCAGTCCAACCTGTTAGAAGTGGTGGGGCCTTACATGCTCAATGTAGATAAATCAACTTAGATAGCACCCCAAAAGCTCCTTAGAGGAACCCAAATTATGCTTCCAACAGACAAGTAAGGATTGAAGAACAAGCACAACAACAATATCTAGCTGCTTGTAATACTAAATAGGAAGAAGACCAAAATGACAGAAGAAGATTCAGAAAAATAGCACCTCCACATGTTGAATTAAGAAGAATCAAACTTGTGGTGAAACCCAATAACTTCAATTAATATTTCAGAGTTTGAAGGGGGTGATTATTCATGGATTTAGCAAGTGGAACAATAGTTTGAAGCAAAAAAAATCAAATGACACAATATTTTGAGGCGAAGCAAGCAATGCAGTGGTGAAGATGTAAATCAAATGACTCTAGTTGCAACCTCACTTGCAACTGAAAAAAATCTAGTTGCAACCTAACTTTCAACTGAAAAAATCTCAGCTGAAATCTAACTTGCAAGGTCAAGTGCACTAATTACAATGCAAAACTGATGATGTAGAACTTGACTAAGACTAATCAGGAAGGACATGCATCTAGAACCTCGTAGCGGGAGGTTCATATGAAGGTGTTCCATTTGTAATGGAGGAAATTATGTACGTGTCATTGGAGATGCATCTATTAGATACCTAGTGTCTTTAGTACAAAATCTAATGTTTAGTGCAGTAAGCTACCTTCAATTTCTGAGCAATGTAGATGGTAAAGGTGTTGTGAATAAAATTTGTACGCGCGAGGAGCTAGTATATGACATTATCGTTTGGTGCATGTTTACTATCATACAATCGGTCGGTAAATAGTAGTCGGTTAGGAAAGACTTTTGGCGACTGAACTATTATTGACAGACAGTTGTTCTGTAAAACCCTTTGTCGGCCGATTTTGCGTCTTTGAAAGCTGTTTTCCCTACCAACATTGCTGTTGGGAATCCAATCCAAACATCCAAAATGCAGTTGTGTAGTGTAAGTTAGAGCATCTCCAGTCGGGTCCCCCAAACCGCCCCCAAAGGGATTTGGGGCGCGCCGGATAAAAAAACGTTCCCAGCCATGTCCCCTAAAGCCGCTTTGTCCGCGCGCCCAGACAAGTCCCGCGACCCGAGCCCATCCCACCACAGGGACGCTCCGGCACGCCGGACACAACGAAAAGCGAGGAGGGCTCCCACATATCGGCGACTATTTCCATAAACCGTTGGTTCACACCTTTTTTCTCGCTGCTCCTTCCCTCCCGTGCCTCCCACCCCTCCGCCGCCGCATGATTTTCCGGCCGTTTCGACGGCTGATCTTTCTGAGAGTCGGCACCGTCGTTGCGGCACTCTCGTGATGGATCCACCGTGCCGCTGCCCGGCGTCCCGAACGCGACGTCGCCCCACCTCCACGCACACAAGGTGCTCGACGACTTGCCAGTAGGCGCGATTGGCCGCTGTTGGTGTCGTCTGCCCCGGCGCAATTTTAACCATTGATTTTGCTCAGACATGGATAGCGACGCGAGATGCTAATGCGGAGGACGAGCAAGCCTTCGACGACGACCTCCGGGAGCATTTTCGCTCATCGCGTCCCTCCAGGACATGCTAGACGCCGAGACGGAGAAGAGGAAGAGGCCGCGCCGCGGAGGATCAAGGCCGGGGACAAAAGAGTCGAAGCCCCGGCAGAGGATGGAGGGACATACCATGCTGCACAACGACTACTTCGCAGATGACGCAACACATGCCGACAATTTTCTGGTCACCCAGGATGAGCAAGGGTGCTCATGAATATCCTCACGGCGTTCGAGTTCGGCCGCTACTTCAAGCTCAATCACGATGCTGTAGGCGTTATCGGTTCTCGTCGATTCAGAAGTGCCGCCGCCATGAGGATGCTTGCACACGGAGCACCCGCCGATACACGGGACGACTACATTCGCATGAGTGAGTCTACTGCCATTGAGTGCATGTACAAGTTTTGCCGAGCTGTGGTGAAAAAGTTTGGCAAATACTACTTGAGAGGGCCAACCGAGGAAGAGACCGCAAGGATCATGGCACAAAATGCCGCCAGAGGATTCCCTGGAATGCTTGGAAGCATCGATTGCATGCACTAGGCATGGAAGAACTGCCCGTTTGCTTGGCAAGGTATATACAAAGGGTGTCATGAATATTGCAGTGTGGTGCTTGAAGCTGTGGAGATTATGACCTGTGGATTTGACATTCTTTCTTTGGCATGGCGGGATCAATAATGACATCAACGTGTTGCAAAGTCCTCCGTGTTCAGCAAATTAGTGGAAGGGCATGTTCCACCATGCAACTATGAGATCAATGGCTAGCAATATACCAAAGGCTATTATCTAGCCGATGGTATATATCCAAACTAGGCCACTTTTGTCAAAACAATCTCGAATCATCATCTAAAAATTCTCACTTTGCTACGCGATAGGAGGCTTGCGGGAAGGATGTCGAGCGGATTTGGTATGCTTAAAGCTCAATTTGCAATTGTCCTGTCTGTTCTAAGCTGGTCTCACGACCAAATGTGAGGGTGATGCAGCTTGTGTGATCATGCACAACATGATCATCGAGGATGAGCAAGAAATGTGGGACACATGTTGGTCCCTATGAGTGTCAAGGCACTCTTGCGGAGGTTGATCATGAGTTGCCTGCAGATTTTGCTGATTTCCTCGTCATGCACGCAGAGATCCGTTGCAGCAATGTTAATGATCAACTTCAAGCTGATCTCGTTGAGCATTTGTGGAAGATCAAAGGATTATCAACAAATGCCGCGGCACCTTGATCTAGCCCTATTTATTACATGTGTTTAGTTGTTTTATTGTTTGTTGTATTTTAATTTGAAAACAATCTCCGCAAACATACTTATTTGTATGCTATATTTGATAATGGTTGTGTTTTCAAAAACCCTTAAAAAAAAATTGAGAGCGGCGTTTGGAGGACGCGACTGGGGAGTGACGTCCCCCAAACGCGGCACGAACAAAACACATCCCCCAAACGTTCAATCCGGCGCCATTTGGGGAACAGTTCGAGGGAGGAGATGCTCTTAGTTCTCAGCTAGACAAACCTGGGCTCTATAGACTATAGCATCTCTTTGAGTTGTACTCTTGTTGGTTGTTTGCGCGGTTGATGTAGAGACTGAAGCATAAACTCCTGGTCGCATTAATTTATACTACATTGACATTTTAGATATAAAATCAATAAAATACATCATTTCTTGTGCTGCATGTGAGTACGGTGCGGTGAAACGCATACGCAATTGTGGGCTGCACCACCCAGCATGTGAGCCGGGCCGGCTCAGGTCTCGAGTCATACCAGCACCACCCAGCAGCTATCCGCGCCGAAACCGAGGGCTGGCTCGGCCAGTCGCTCGCTACTTGCCAAGGAGGAGGAACAGTAGGAACGCATACAGAAAACACGCTGCACGCTGGCATGGGAACCCGGACCATGGGAAGAAGACACACGCGGAAACAAGAACCGCCGGGCCGAGCGCCGCGCCGCGCCGCGCCCGGCGCCGGATAGATGCCGAAGCGACGCGGCGCTGTCTCCGTCCGCCTGCCGCCTGCCACACGCTGCCGCCGCGTCCGACGACGGTGCCATGCATGCGTCCCGCCGATCGAGCGATGAAAATCCATCTTATTCTCCGGCGAACCCGGCGGCGCATGCATGCGGTAGAAGCGGCCAGCCGGTGAGCTCGCGCGCAGGCCAAGTACGTACGCTGGTCACATGCGCCGATGCCCTACAGTGCGACCTGTGATCGAATCCCGGCTCGACCGGCCGGCGGCCTTCAGCACACTTCTCCACGACATATCCCCTTTGCCTCACCTCGCCGCCCAATGGTCTGGACCTGCTCTGCCATCCCAACTCTGCAGATGTCCATGTGTAAAGACTACCTACAGAGCAGACATATCGTACGCACGTATTTCCATTTCAAACGACCGATACGTACGTACGTACGTACGTACGTGCGTAGCGCCGTAGCCGAGATTCTGGTCTCTGGGCCTCCTTAAACCTGAA
Organism: Lolium multiflorum; assembly: GCA_030979885.1. Classification (NCBI taxonomy): domain Eukaryota; kingdom Viridiplantae; phylum Streptophyta; class Magnoliopsida; order Poales; family Poaceae; genus Lolium; species Lolium multiflorum. The sequence continues at coordinate 62,801,189 of CM061749.1, read as the reverse complement.
GAAATGACACTCTGCCCCTCCGATCCGACCGATGGCCGATGGGCATATTCCGTCCTTTCCTCCGATCCCATCTAGCGGCATCACTAAACAACAGACACTATCTGATTCGGATGCCGTTTGTCCCTCGCCCGTACTCGCATCTAACGGTCCTATCCACCGGATATATTCTTCCACGCCCAACCATGGCTGCCTGTCTACCTGGAGATACCATCATATAGCTAGATGTCATCTCATCTCGCTTCAAATTTCAAAAAAAAAATATACTACTCAAAGTACGTACAGTACTACCATACCTTCACATGCATAAAAGCAACTTACTAGATCTACACTTGTGGGTAATATTCACATACTCACATGCGATGCACGATATACACCGCTGGCCGTGACCCGTGGGTGCATTCATGCCACAAGCAAACAGAACGTAGGAGCCTTCCGTTCCCGATTGCTCGATTGCCATCACGTTCTTGGCCTCTTGCCTGTTTATCCGTTGCTCTTTTTTAAAAACAGCGAAAGTTCATATAAGAAATGGCGTTGCGTTTGTATCATGATTGCTCTTTGGGCATTGTACCGGCCATTTTAGCCTTTCTTTTATGTGATTGATACACCTTTTAGGATGTATTTTTGAAAAAAAATATAAGCAATTTCATTATATTTTACCGTTCTTACTGAACTAAGTGAAAAACGGGATCAGTCTCGAAGGACCGAGAGCTATCCATTCACACCAGAACCGACATTACATTTTACGAAAGCCCTTAGAAGAGCTGAAAACTAAATTTAGTCCCATACCATTTGCATAGAAGACCTAAAAAGAAAAACTATAAATAGCAATCGGGCCCAACTCCAATTCTACCGCACACGAGCTCCAGACAGCCAACCGTCCTCAACGCTGCCGGGGATGGTACCGCTTGGGGCTGCGGAGATGCGGGAGCCAAATACGACGAAGCCCGAGGCCTCCGAAATGGCACGAAATCGGAAACATGGACGCCGCCGTGATGAATCTCCCAGGATAAGCATGGCTTCTTCCATGTGGAAGATCTCGCCGCCAACAACCACAAGGATGAACTCCCTGCTCCTTCTTGCCTCCACGACGAGGAAGAAGAGAAAACACCCCGTAGCCGCAGCAGTAGATGTGGAAGGAACCATCGCCGAGCTTATTTGAAGAGGACATGTTGAGGCTGCTCCTTCTAGTAGCTCGTGGCTCTAGCCGCCACCACTAGCCAGAAGAACACCAAACGGTACCATACGCCGCTCGAAGACATTCGTGGCTCGTTCCCAGACCACGGTATAAAGCCGAGACATGGCTGGACGCCAAACCCTAGACCTAGACACGTACTACTACTATCTACAGGGGCTGGCCTCCCCCTGCCATCCGTCCGGCTGGCGAGGCAGTCAAAGAAGAATGCGAAAGGAGTCGAGAGCGGCAGAGAGACTCTCAAGGGGTTGGGAGAGAGATAGAGAGAGAGAGAGAGGGAGCCTCCGGAGTATGTGTTTATTCGTTGCTTGTTTTCGTCGTATGTTATACTAACTCCGTTCCAAATTAACTGACACGACTTTGTTTGTACACATTTCAATTTGTAGACACATTTGTATCTAGATCAAATTGCTTCACTTAATTTAGAATGGAGGAAATTGCGCATTGCCTGATTTATTAGGATGGTTTACATGATTTCGTCGTATTTGCTTTCTTTTTAGCTAGCGAAGAGCCAAACTAACGCTACCTAACCCAGCATCTGTGGTCGGTTGAGTACATACCATGTTGTTTTTCAAACAGGAAACACATGGGCAAATGTTCTCAGAGTTGGATTCTGCCTCGAGAGTTGGATTCTGCCTCGAGCCCAGCAATGTCTCTGTTCTGGTTCCGTCGATATTCTTTCTTATGTGTCGGTGAGCCTGTTTCTTCTTATTCCCGTTATATTGTTATGTCGTTGTTGTTGGTGGTGGTGGCTGGAACAACGGAAAAGAGCAAGTACTCCAAACAAAGCAGCAAATTTGTTTTGCAGCAATTTACAGCGTGCATTTCATAGGTAGCTGCTTCTCGAGTTAACAAGCGAACTTAATTTTCATTTAGTTACTGCAGTGGCACTCATGATATAGTCCGTTGCCGATCATTTGAACGTACGGTCCCTGAGTTAAAATTGTGACACTGGTAGAAAAAAGGGCTTCCGTCCAGCCCCATTGGTCGCGAAAATATTCGAACCGCGACTAAAGGGAGCTTTTGTCGCGGTTCGGGAGGCGACCTAATGCTCCATCCCGAAAGGGTACCCCTTTAGTCGCGGTTGGTAACACCAACCGGGACTAAAGGGCTATGGAGAGATGCGGCCGGCGGAAAAACCTTTTACAAAAGAAAATTCAAAAAAAAAATGTTTTCAGATTCTTGTATGTTATGCAACCTACTATTCGGAGAAATTAAGAAATTCGAATTTTTACTTTTTTTGCAAAAAAAGTTTAAAAAATGGGAAAAGCGCAATAACTTTTGCATACGACGTCGGAAAAAACGTATAATATATCAAAAAATCCTGGGAAAAAGTTACATCCGAATTCACCTGGGTTTACCCGATTAGCCAATTTTTAGATTCTCAAAATTCCAAATGAAAATATGAAAGCAGGAAGATTTTAGTTTTTGCCAGAAATTCCGTATTTTATATTTTTTTAAATTTTAAATTAATAATTGCATCTTGCATAAAGATTACTATTACTTAACCATAAAGTTAGCCAATTTTTAGATTTTCAAATTTTCGGGTTTTAGGTTTGGCAAAAAAAATATTTAAAAAATAAAAAACTTAATTATAATATAAATTTAAAAAGTTAATATTTATTTATTAATTCAAGATTATTATTACATCATTACTTTTGTTTATTAAAATAATTATTTGGCATTCAAACAATAAAGAAGTGTGACATCGATCAACATGTTAATAGGATTGATATGATACTAGTATCAACAACATGCGCGCGAAGCACTTGGAAGGAGGATGGGAAAGGAACTTGGAAGTTAAACGTGCTAGTGCTGTAGTAATGGGAGGATGGGTGACCAAACGGGAAGTTTGACCACAGGTAAAAAATTTGACTAGAGATTAAGTGTAGTTAGTGACTAAACTTGGCCAATATATGAAATACTAGAAATTCTGAAAAAAAAGGAATGAAAAATAATTAGAAAACCAAATGGATTAAAAAAAAATTAACGAAATAGCCTTTAGTCCCGGTTCGTGTTACAAACCGGGACTAAAGGTCCTTCACCCTGGCGCACGCCAGCCGCCCACCGGGCCTTTAGTCGCGGTTCGTAAGCAACCGCGACTAAAGGGGGGGCCTTTAGTCACGCTTCGTTAGTCGCGGTTGCGCAACCACGACTAATAACAGTTGCGGACCGCGACTGAAGCCCTTTTTTCTACCAGTGTGAAAACTGTCTACTGCTGCAGCTCATACCGTACACCCTCTTCCATTTGAAAATCTTGACGCATGTGCCGTCCTTGTTACTCCTAATCTCCATGCCCTAAGGACTCCATCTACTGCTAACTAATCTAATTATCACGCTTCACAGACGTACGTCTTTACGCGTAGCTTCGACAGCCGTTTGTCATTAGTCAGTGCCCAGCTTATCTGTGTCCTAAACACTGCGGCTACAACCTACGCTAGTTAAACTATGAGTAAGTTACTCACTCCAGTACCATCCGAGGACAGTACTCTCTTTCAGAAAGTTTGAATGCTTTTGGGTCTAGTGCACGTCCCATTTGTTCAAGTCCGATGAAGTAGTAGTAGCATCGATTCTTATATTATCCGAGGACAGGACTGTCTATCATTTTGAAATTTTGAAGTTGGCGTGTGATCCTTCTCGATACCTGCGAGTTTGGTTAATTTTAATCAAATTTTATTGTGCAGATTCTCCTCTGTATACTAGTCTTGATGGACTAATCACTAATCGAACTGTAAGACTACCCACAATGGGAGTATCATAGGTAGTATCATGCATTACATGCATGCAAAAGGCTGATGTGGCAGTGCAATTAAGGATGAGAGACTGTGTATTAGTATCATAGGTAGATACCGTATCATAGCACATACTACTAGAAAAAATAATGTCAAGTAAATCTTGTACACATATTTGCATTGAGATTCTACAAAACAATTAATATATGGAGACTATGATACTAGTATATGATACCATGCATTGTGGAAATAGTAACATGTAGTAGTATCATACGCATGATACTTCTATATGATACTATGTATTGTGACTAGTCTAAAGAAGGAAAGCTATAGTACTTTGGTTTATTTTAAGGGTAAAGTTTATTTAAGGAGCACTTTTAATAGACTAATCACTAATAATGAAGGAAGGGTACTACTTTGGTCGTGAAGCCCTCATACAACATTATTAGACTAGCCACAATGGGAGTATCATAAGTAGTATCATGCATGTCATGTTGGAAAAAATCTGATGTGACGCACCAGTTAATGAGGTGAGAGATGAGTGTGGTATCATAATATGATATCGTATCATAGCACGTAAAACTAGAAAATTTAATGAAAAATACATCATGTACACAAATTTGCATTGAGATTCTATAAAACATTGAATATGATGATACTATGTTACTATCTTATGATATTATGCATTGTGGAGGTAGTATCATACACTAGTATCATGTACATGATACTAGTGTATGATACTTCCCATTGTGACTAGTCTTAGGTGCATGGCATGATTTTCATTTAGGTACTACTTTGGGGTAGAAACAAAACAAAAGTAAATAAATTCAAAGGTGGTATTTCTCGCAACCACATGCTACTCATTGTTTAAAAGTGATGGACAAAGTCAAATAACAAATCAAACCAAAGGTTGTCTTCCTAAAGGCAATAAATCCACCGACCTAACACGAACCTATGACAAGTGACCAAATCAACCAAAAAATATAGAACTACTGAGCAAATTCTTCAAGAACGCCATACCCATACCGATGATATGGTGAGTCGAACCGTAGAATGCTCTTGGGATTTTTATCCACAAACCCTGTTGGAGATATGCCCAAGAGGCAATAATAAAGTGGTTATTATAATATCTTTGTGTTTATGATAAATGTTTATATACCATGCTATAATTGTATTAACCGAAACATTGATACATGTGTGTTATGTAAACAACAAGGAGTCCCTAGTAAGCCTCTTGTATAAACTAGCTTGTTGATTAATAGATGATCATGGTTTCGTGATCATGAACATTGGATGTTATTAATAACAAGGTTATGTCATTAGTTGAATGATATAATGGACATACACCCAAATGAGCGTAGCATAAGATCAAGTCATTAAGTTCATTTGCTATAAGCTTTCAATACATAGTTGTCTTAATCCTTCGACCATGAGATCATGTAAATCACTTACACCGAAAGGGTACTTTGATCAAACGTCATTGCGTAAATGGGTGACAATAAAGGTGGGATTAAGTATTTGGAAAATGTGAGTTGAGGCATATGGATCAACAGTGGGATTTGTCCATCCCGATGACGGATAGATATACTCTGGGCCCTCTCGGTGGAATGTCATCTGATTAGCTTGCAAGCATATGAATAGTTCATAAGAGATCACATACCACGGTACGAGTAAAGAGTACTTGTCGGTAACGAGGTTGAACAAGGTATGGAGATACCGATGATCAAACCTCGGACAAGTAAAATATCGCGAGACAAAGGGAATTGGCATCGTATGTAAATGGTTCAATCGATCACTAAGTCATCGTTGAATATGTGGGAGCCATTATGGATCTCCGGATCCCGCTATTGGTTATTGCTCGGAGAGGACCATGTCTGCATAGTTCGCGAACCGTAGGGTGACGCGCTTAAGGTTCGATGTCGCATAAATAGATTTGAATATGGTATGGAGACGAAGTTTGTTCGAGTCTCGGATGTGATCCAGGATGTCACGAGGAGGTCCGAATAGTCCGGAGAATAAGATTCATATAAGGAAGTTGATTTCTAGGTTTCGGAAATGTTCGGGATTATTCCGGTGTTGACTGGAAGGTTCTAGAAGGTTCCGGAAGGGTCCACCATGGGGCCCACGACCTAGGAGGCCCACCGTGGGCCGAGGGATGCTCCCTGGCCTAATGGGCCAGGGCACCCCCAAGGCCCGGCCGGCCAGCCCCCTAGGGTTTCCCGGGGATCAACTTGGGGAGGAAAGCCCTCTCCCCCCTTGGCCGCCGCCCCCAACCCTAGATGGGAAGGGGGCCACCTTGGCCGGCCAGCCCCTATATAAGAGGAGGGGGTGGCCGGCCACACCATCCCCCCATTGCCTCCTCCTCGGCCGCCTCTCCCTCCACCTACGGCCGGGCTTAGGCGAAGCCTGGGTTTCTTCCTCCACCACCACCACCACGCCGTCGTGCTGCTGGACGTTGGAGGAGATCTACCACACCTCCGCTGCCCGCTAGAACGGGAAAGGAAGGAGCTTCATCGACACCGTACGCACGAACGAGTACGGAAGTGCTGGATTGCAGCACCGGGACGATCGTCTACACCAACAACGAGATTAATCTCGTAGGCTTTGGAATCTTCGAGGGTTAGTCTCATCTCCATCTCGTTGCTTAGATCTAGTAGATTGGATCTTGGGTGTTCCATAGATTAGATCTGTTGGTTTTGTTCGCTTTGCGGTAGGAATTTTTTTGTTTTGTATGCAACGAACCCCATCAGTGGTATCAGTGCCACGTCTATGCATAGATCTGTTGCACGAGTAGAACACAATGGTTTGTGGGCGGTGATGCTTTTGTTGCTTTAGTTTGTGTACTTTGCTTCTTGCGGGATGGTGGGATGAAGCGGCTAGGGCTAACTTTACATGACCGCGTCTCATGAGACTTGCTCCACGCTTGACATGCAACTTGTATTGCATAAGTGGCTTTGCGGGTGTCTGTCTCCCACCATAGTGAAGATTGTAATTTGCACTTCTATTGTCAACACTAGTATCACCGTTGTGGTACATGTTCGTAGGTAGATTGGATCTTACTCGAAACCCTAAACCACGTAAAGATGCAAACCAAATTAGAGGCGTCTAACTTGTTTTTGCAGGGTTTGGTGATGTGATATGGCCATAATGTGATGATGATTATATTTGATGTATGAGATGTTCATTGTTGTATTATGGCAACCGGCAGGAGCCTAATGGTTGTCTTTAATTTTTGTTAAAGACCTGCGTGTCTATTCATCATGTAATAGCTTTATTTCAAGTAGTTGTTATAGTAGCTATAAGCGATGGACAACCATGAAGCGGCGCCACTGACCTTGACGCCATGCTGGTGATGATGGAGATCATGTCCGTGCTTTGGAGATGGAGATCAAAAGCACAAGAAGAACGGCCATATCATATCACACATTATGAATTGCATGTGATGTTAATCCTTTTATGCATCTTATTTTTCTTAGATCGCGACGGTAGCATTATAAGATGATCCCTCTCACTAAATATCAAGATAATAAATTGTTCATCCTTAGTATGCACCGTTGCTAAGACTTGTCGTTTCGAAGCATCTCGTGATGATCGGGTGTGATAGACTCTACATTTGCATACAACGGGTGCAAGCCAGATTTGCACACGCGGATACTAAGGTTGCCTTGACGAGCCTAGCATGTACGGACATGGTCTCGGAACACGGGATACCGAAAGGTAGAGCATGAGTCATATGAATGATATGATGAACACTTTGAGTGTTCGCCTTTGAAGCTACATCTTTTCTCGTGAAGATCGGACTTGGTGTAGTGGATTTGGTTCGTGTAATCACTAAGACAATGCGAGGGATGTTGTTTTGAGTGGGAGTTCACCTAGTTAATTTAAGAATTAAAATTGAACTCTATTTATCATAAACTTAGTCTAAACTCTTTGCAAATATGTTGTAGATCATGGCGCCCCCTCCATCAATTTTAATCAGTTCCTAGAGAAAGAAAAGCTTAAGGGCAATGGTAGCAACTTCACTGACTGGTTCCGTCATGTGAGGATTTTCCTCACTAGCGTAAGCATGCAATATGTGCTCGAAGCACCGCTAGGTCCCCACCACCTCCTGCAGTATCCGAGGACATAAAGAATGTTTATGAGACTCGGGTAACTCGGTACTCCGAAGTTCGGTGTGCCATCTGTGCAGTTTAGAGGCGAGCTCCAAAAGCGTTTTGAGCACCATGACCCTTGTGATATGATGCGTGAGCTCAAACTTATCTTTGAAACTCATGCGGCCGTGGAGAGCTATGAGGCCTCGAAACAGTTCTTTGGCATGATGGAAGAGGGCAGCTCCGTTAGTGAGCACATGTTCGCAATGTCCGGACATGCGAAGAAGCTCAGTGACTTGGGGATTGTGATTCCTAACCAGCTGGGTATTCATCGTGTCCTCCAATCACCGCCACCAAGTTACAAGAACTTCGTGATGAACTACAACATGCAGAACATGAACAAAGAGTTACCTGAACTCTTCTCCATGCTGAAGTCTGCTGAAGTAGAAATAAAAAAGGAGAACCAAGTGTTGATGGTCAACAAGACCACCAGTTTCAAGAAGCAGGGCAAGCCTAACAAGGGCAACTTCAAGAAGGGCGGCAAGAAAGTTGCGGCGCCTCTGAAGAAGCCTAAGGCTGGTCCTAAGCCTGAGACTGTGTGCTACTACGCCAGGGGAAGGGGCACTGGAAGCGGAATTGCACCAAATACTTGGCCCATCTGAAGAGCCCACGTCAAGAAGAAAGGTATATTTGATATACATGTTATAGATGTCTATCTTACGGGTTCTCGTAGTAGTGCCTGGGTATTTGATACTGGTTCGGTTGCTCACATTTGTAAGTCGAAACAGGAACTACGGAATAAACGAAGCCTGGCAAGGGACGAGGTGACGATGCACGTTGGAAATGGATCCAAGGTCGATGTGATCGCCGTCGGCACGCTCCCCTACATCTACCTTCGGGATTAGTTTTAAACCTTAATAATTGTTATTTGGTACCTACGTTGAGCATGAACATTATATCTGGATCTTGTTTGATGCAAGACAGTTATTCGTTTAAGTCTGAGAATAATGGTTGTTCGATTTATATGAGTAATGTCTTTTATGGCCATGCACCCTGAGATGAATGGTTTATTCTTGTTAAATCTCGATAGTAGTGATACACATGTTCATAACATTGATGCTAAGCGAATTAAATTGAATGATAATTCTACTCATATGTGGTACTGTCGTCTTGGTCATATTGGAGTGAAGCGCATGAAGAAACTCCATTCCGATGGACTTCTTGAGTCACTTGACTTTGAGTCACTTGACAGATGCGAAGCATGTCTAATGGGAAAAATGACTAAGACTCCATTTTCTGGCACAATGGAGCGAGCTACAGACTTATTGGAAATCATACATACCGATGTGTGCGGACCAATGAGTGTAGCATCGCGCGGTGGTTATCGTTATGTTCTAACCTTCACGGATGATCTGAGTAGATATGGGTATATTTACTTTATGAAACACAAGTCCGAGACTTTTGAGAAGTTCAAGGAATTCCAAAGTGAAGTAGAAAATCAACGTAACAAGAAGATTAAGTTTCTGCGTTCGATCGCGGAGGCGAATATCGAGTTATGAGTTTGGCATGCATTTAAAGAAATGCGGAATACTTTCACACACCGCCGGAACACCACGGCGCAATGGTGTGTCCGAACGTCGTAATCGAACTCTCTTAGATATGGTTCGTTCTATGATGTCTCTTACCGATTTGCCACTATCGTTTTGGGGTTATGGTTTAGAGACAGCGCATTCACTTTAAATAGGGCACCATCTAAATCCGTTGAAACGACACCGTATGAATTATGGTTTGGGAAGAAACCTAAGCATCGTTCCTTAAAGTTTGGGGTTGCGATGCTTATGTAAAGAAGTTACAACCTGACAAGCTAGAACCCAAAGCGGAGAAATGCGTCTTCATAGGATACCCTAAAGAAACAATTGGGTATACTTTCTATCACAGATCCGAAGGCAAAATCTTTGTTGCCAAGAACGGATCCTTTCTTGAGAAGGAGTTTCTCACTAAAGAAGTGACTGGAAGAAAAGTAGAACTCTCGAGGTTGATGAACCTTCTCTCATAGATCAGAGTAGCGCAGTGCCGGAAGAAGTTCCTGTGCAGCCTGCACCGATAGGAGAGGAAGCAAATGATGATGATCATGAAACTTCGAACGAGGAAGCTATTGAACCTCGCAGATCGACGAGGGAACGTACCACTCCTGATTGGTATGATCCCTGTCTAGATGTCATGATTGTGGACGACAATGATGAGGACCCTGCGACGTATGAAGAAGCGATGATGAGCCCAGATTCCAACAAATGGCAAGAAGCCATGAAATCCGAAATGGGATCCATGTATGATAACAAAGTATGGACTTGGTAGACTTACCTAATAGCCGCAAGGCTGTCGAGAATAAATGGATCTTCAAGAGAAAAACAGATGGATGGTAATATTACTGTCTATAAAGCTCGACTTGTCGCAAAGGGTTTCCGACAAATTCAAGGAGTTGACTACGATGAGACTTTCTCACTGTAGCGAAGGTAAAGTCTGTGAGGATTTTGTTAGCAATAGCTGCATTTTTCGATTATGAGATTTGGCAGATGGATGTCAAAACGGCGTTCCTTAATGGAGACATTGAGGAAGAGTTGTATATGGTACAACCTAAAGGTTTTGTCGATCCTAAAAATGCTGACAAGGTATGCAAACTTCAACGTTCCATTTATGGACTGAAGCAAGCATCCCGGAGTTGGAACCTACGCTTTGATAGAGTGATCAAAGACTTTGGTTTTATACGGACTCATGGTGAGGCCTGTATTTACAAGAAAGTGAGTGGGAGCTCTGTAGCGTTCCTGATATTATATGTAGATGACATATTATTGATTGGGAATGATATAGAACTTTTAAGCAGCATTAAAGGTTATTTGAATAAGTATTTTTCAATGAAAGACCTTGGTGAAGCAGCATACATTTTATGCATCAAGATTTATAGAGATAGATCAAGACGCCTAATAGGCCTTTCACAAAGTACATATCTGGACAAGATTCTAAAGAAGTTTAGAATGGATGAAAGCAAGAAAGGGTTCTTGCCTATGTTGCCAGGTAAGGTCTTGAGTAAGACTCAAGGTCCGGCTACGGCAGATGAAAGAGAGAGGATGAGCAAGATCCCCTATGCTTCGGCAGTAGGCTCTATCATGTACGCCATGCTGTGTACTAGACCGGATATCGCACATCTGTTAGTTTGACCGGCAGATATCGAAGTGATCCAGGGATGGAACACTGGACAACGGTCAAGAATATCTGAAGTACTTGAAAAGGACTAAGGATATGTTTCTTTGTTATGGCGGTGACCAAGAGCTTGTTGTAACCAGTTACACCGATGCAAGTTGGAACACCGACCCTGATGACTCTAAGTCTCAGTCCGGGTACGTGTTTATATTGAATGGTGCGGCAGTAAGCTGGAGCAGTTCCAAGCAATGCACGGTGGCGAAATCTTCAACAGAATCTGAATATATAGCGGCTTCAAAGGCTTCATCGGAGCGGTATGGATGAAGAGGTTCATTGTTGAGCTTGGTGTGGTTCCTAGTGCATTGGACCCGCTAGTCATTTATTGTGACAACACGGGTGCCATCGCCAATGCAAAGGAACCAAGGTCACACAAGAAGCTGAAGCATATCAAGCTGCGTTTTCATTCGATTCACGAGTACATCGAAGATGGTGAAGTAGAGATTTGCAAAGTACACACGGATCTGAATGTTGCAGATCCGTTGACTAAAGCTCTCCCAAGGGCAAAGCATGACCAACACCAGAATGCCATGGGTGTTAGGTACCTTACAATGTAATCTAGATTATTGACTCTAGTGCAAGTGGGAGACTGTTGGAGATATGCCCATGAGGCAATAATAAAGTGGTTATTATAATATCTTTGTGTTTATGATAAATGTTTATATACCATGCTATAATTGTATTAACCGAAACATTGATACATGTGTGTTATGTAAACAACAAGGAGTCCCTAGTAAGCCTCTTGTATAAACTAGCTTGTTGATTAATAGATGATCATGGTTTCGTGATCATGAACATTGGATGTTATTAATAACAAGGTTATGTCATTAGTTGAATGATATAATGGACATACACCCAAATGAGCGTAGCATAAGATCAAGTCATTAAGTTCATTTGCTATAAGCTTTCAATACATAGTTGTCTTAATCCTTCGACCATGAGATCATGTAAATCACTTACACCGAAAGGGTACTTTGATTACATCAAACGTCATTGCGTAAATGGGTGACAATAAAGGTGGGATTAAGTATTTGGAAAGTGTGAGTTGAGGCATATGGATCAACAGTGGGATTTGTCCATCCGATGACGGATAGATATACTCTGGGCCCTCTCGGTGGAATGTCATCTGATTAGCTTGCAAGCATATGAATAGTTCATAAGAGATCACATACCACGGTACGAGTAAAGAGTACTTGTCGAACGAGGTTGAACAAGGTATGGAGATACCGATGATCAAACCTCGGACAAGTAAAATATCGCGTGACAAAGGGAATTGGCATCGTATGTAAATGGTTCAATCGATCACTAAGTCATCGTTGAATATGTGGGAGCCATTATGGATCTCAGATCCCGCTATTGGTTATTGCTCGGAGAGGAGTCTCGACCATGTCGCATAGTTCGCGAACCGTAGGGTGACGCGCTTAAGGTTCGATGTCGCATAAGTAGATTTGAATATGGTATGGAGACGAGTTTGTTCGGAGTCTCGGATGTGATCCAGGATGTCACGAGGAGGTCCGAATAGTCCGGAGAATAAGATTCATATAAGGGAAGTTGATTTCTGGGTTTCGGAAATGTTCGGGATTATTCCGGTGTTGACTGGAAGGTTCTAGAAGGTTCCGGAAGGGTCCACCATGGGGCCCACGACCTAGGAGGCCCACCGTGGGCGAGGGGATGCTCCCTGGCCTAATGGGCCAGGGGCACTTGGCCCCAAGGCCCAGCCGGCCAGCCCCCTAGGGTTTCCCTGGGGATCAACTTGGGGAGGGGAAAGCCCTCTCCGCCGCCCCCCCAACCCTAGATGGGAAGGGGGGCCACCTTGGCCGGCCAGCCCCCTAGAGGAGGGGTGGCCGGCCACACCATCCCCCCATTGCCCCTCCTCCTCGGCCGCCTCTCCCACCCTACGCCGTCCGGGCTTAGGAAGCCTGCAGTTTTCTTCCTCCACCACCACCACCACGCCGTCGTCTTGCCGGACGTTGGAGGAGATCTCCACACCTCCGCTGCCCGCTGGGCAGAGGAGGAAGGAGCTTCATCGACACCGTACGCGCGACCGAGTACGGAAGTGCTGCCGGATTGCAGCACCGGGACGATCGTCTACACCAACAACGAGATTAATCTCGTAGGCTTTGGAATCTTCGAGGGTTAGTCTCATCTCCATCTCGTTGCTTAGATCTAGTAGATTGGATCTTGGGTGTTCCATAGATTAGATCTGTTGGTTTTGTTCGCTTTGCGGTAGAAAATTTTTTGTTTTCTATGCAACGAACCCCATCAAACCCGAGCCTCGAACCACCACCTTCACCAAGGGGCAGGACTCAAGAACGAGGCGATGTCAATTGATCATAATCTCGTGTTTCCACCCGAAGTGCACACATACTTATCATCGAAGCCATCTGCCCTAATTTTTGTTATTGTACTCCCTCCGATCCTAAATATAAGTCATATAGTTTTTGGCATGCATATTAAAGAACGCATTTAGAGGAAAAGCTAGAGCAGATTTGGGCAAGATTACTTCTGACTAATTGACCGTGAGAAAATAGAAAAGTTCACATTAGATAAGTAAACAAAAATAATTTCTAAAAAAATATTCATACAATTGATACAATCGCAATATATCTTATATTTCGGATTTTTTTTCTCAAAAAAACTATATGGCTTATACAAAGGAACGGAGGGAGTACTGATTAGACCATCGTGAAGCATATATAGATGTACACGGTAGACTTGACCTAGAATCCTTGTTTATCTCTACGTAGTCTAACATGCCAATCAGTCGTAGCGGGAGTGAAGCGGGCGATTCCTACTGGATTTCAATTATCGCGATTTCGTCATCTTCTCCTCCATGTCATCATCAAATGTGGTTGACTCGAGTTGTTGCCGATATGTAGTGGTAGTCATTGTTGTTGATGTCAATCTCGAGGTAGCTGATCGTGGTGTAGCCGTGGTCGAGATAGTCGTGGTCGAAGGATGTAGTCATCGTAGGTGGTGTAGCCACATTTATCGGAGGCGGAAAAAATTGCGTGGGTTTCTTCTTTCTTTTCTTCAGTCAGGGATGCTGGCATGGCCAATGTTTTTCCCCTTGAAAGGTACCGTCGGAGGCGTCTTACAAATGTCAGAGGACGCGATCATAAGTGAGACCACCAATTTTGCCAGGACTGGAGGAAAACCAGGCACACAACGGTTTTGCCAGAACCATATGCGCGGTTGTAAGGGCATCACAATTGTAACGGGGGTCGATGCATTTTTAGCCATCAAACACGGTCAATGTAGTCATCGGTGTCGTCGACGCGCTCATGCCGTCGTCGTGTCTTACAGTTGTACTGTTAGAGGGCGTTGTAGTTGTTTCTTGTATGTCCATTAAGTGGATGATGTTCTGTGGCGGCGGCAGTGTGTTAACGAAAATGTCGATTGATACGTCCATTTTGCATCACTATTTTATATCATAATTTGCTGTTATTCATTGATATATTTCATATTTAGAGACGATACTTATGTTATTTCACCTATTTTGCATGTTTCATGATCATTGGAGAATTATTCACCGGAGTCGGGATTCTGGAAAAAGCACCGTCAGACACCATTTTTCGAAGATCAACAATTGACGGAAGTTATACGAAAAATCTTTTTTTCCAAGACGAAGGGAGCCAAAAGGAGGGCTGAGAGGGCCACCATGGCCCCCATAGGCAGCGCGGGCCCAGGCCTGGCCGCGCCGCCTTGTGAGGAGGGCCCCCGCCCCCCTCGCCGCCTCTCCTTGCGTACTTCTTCGTCTGAAAACCTAAACCCCGGGAGTTACGGAAGAGGAGCCGCCTCGCGGGGGAGAAACACCAGAGAGAAGAGCTCTCCGCGAGCGAATCCGCCGGGGAAATTCCCTCCGGGAGGGGGAAATCGACGCCATCGCCATCGTCATCGAGCTAGACATCATCTCCATCGTCATCACCATCATCTCCATCATCTACACCGCATCTCCACCGCTGCATCTCGTCACCGCTGTAACGATTTGGGTTGGATCTTGATTGTTTGATAGGGGAAACTCTCCCGGTGTTGATTACTACTTGTTATTGATGCTATTGAGTGAAACCATTGAGCCAAGGTTTATGTTCAGATTGTTATTCATCATTATGTCACCTATGATCATGTTCCATATGATGTCTCGTGAGTAGTTCGTTTAGTTCTTGAGGACATGGGTGAAGTCTAAATGTTAGTAGTGAATTATTGTTGAGTAGTATTCGATGTTATGATATTTAAGTTGTGGTGTTACTCTTCAAGTGGTGTCATGTGAACGTCGACTACATGATACTTCACCTTTATGGGCCTAGGGAGTACATCTTGTATTCGTTTGCTAATTGTGGGGTTGCCGAGTGACAGAAACCTAAACCCCCGTTAGTATATCGGTGCACGAGGGATAGCATGATCTCAGAGTTTAAGGCTGTGGTTAGATTTATCTTAATTACTTTCTTGTATTTGCGGATGCTTGCAAGGGGTATAATCACAAGTATGTATTAATCCTAGGAAGGGCGGTGCATTAGCATAGGTTCACCCACACAACACTTATCAAAACAATGAAGATTAATCAGCCGTATGAAGCGAAAGCACTAGACTAAAATCCCCGTGTGTCCTCAAGAACGTTTGGTTATTATAAGTAAACAAACCGGCTTGTCCTTTGTGCTAAAAGGATTGGGACACTCGCTGCAATTATTTCTCGCATTTTATTTACTTGTACTTTATTTATCTGCTATATCAAAACCCCCTGAATAGTTGTCTGTGAGCATTTACGTGAATCCTTCATCGAAACCGTCAACACTCCTCGTTGGGTTCGACACTCTTATTTATCGAAAGTACTACGATACACCCCCTATACTTGTGGGATCAAGACTATTTTCTGGCGCCGGGAGTGAAGCGCTATTGGTAAGTGGAATTGGTAAGGAAACTTTTCTGTACGTGCTTTCTGCTTGCTGTTATAAGTCATTATGGAGAGATCCTCCCTTGAATTTCTATTTGGGAAATCTACTACTACCGGTAGTGGATGAGGCGCCAGGAGGAAGTAATACCATATAAAATACCTATGAAAATTATTGAACGTGTTGTGGATAACCGCTATGAAGGGGATGGAACTGTTCATCCTGGAGATCATTTACTGTTTTTACATGAATTATGTGGGTTATTCAAATGTGCGGGTATTTCAATGGATGAAGTTAGGAAGAAATTATTTGTTATGTCTATCTGTAAAGCGGCGCATTGGTATAAACTGAAGGATGGGCGTTCTCTTGATTGGAACGATATTGTGCCTCTGTTTTACTCTAAATTCTATCCTCTAAGTGAAATTCACAAAGACCGCAACCGTATATATAACTTCTGGCCTCATGATGGAGAGAGTATTGCCCAAGCGTGGGGGAGATTGAAGTCTTTAATGCTCAAATGCCCCATTCATGAGCTTCGTGGTAATATTATTATTGATAATTTCTATGCAAGACTTTCTTTTCAAAATAAAACCTTGCTGGATACTTTGTTCTGGATCATTCACGCGCAATAAAGAAGAGTTTAAATGGGACCTTCTTGATCGAATCCAAGAAAATACTGAAGGATGGGAGAACGACAAAGGTAGAGTGTCAGGTATAAATTATAATTATGAATGCATTGAAACTTTTATGGATACTGATGAATATCGTAATATAAGTGCTACATATGGTCTTGACTCTCAAGTTGTTGCGAATATTTATAAAGCCTTTGCCTCTCATTTTGAATTGCCTAGGAAGAATTTTGATAAGTATCATGAACCATATAAAGATAAAGCTGATTCGCCTAAAGGCAAATGTATTGAAATTAAAACTGTTGATCATGTTCTTCCTGAAGCTTATATTGAAAAAACTCCTTTTCCTGCTAAAATGAAGGAGTATTCTGTTATAACTAGTGTAGTTAATAAAAGTGCAAAGAAACCCATAGAACCCGAAGAACAAATAAAGGTTGAACCTGCTGTTGCAATAGTTAAAGATCTTGTTACTGAAAATGTGGAAGATGGTCATATTATTTTTTGTGAAGATGCTTCTAATATTGTTTCGCATCCTAATAAGTCTATGAAAGCCGGTGTTCCTGTGCTCTCTGTTCGAATTGGTGATCATTGCTATTATGGTTTATGCGACATTGGTGCAAGTATTAGTGCCATTCCTTATGAGCTCTACACGGAAATTATGCATGAAATTGGTTCTTGTGAACTTGAAGATATTGATGTGGTTATTCGGCTAGCTAATAGAGAAACTATCTCTCCCATTGGTATTGTTCGATATGTTGAAGTTCTATGTGGTAAGATTAAATATCCTACTGACTTTTTGGTACTTGGTTCTGCTGCTAGTAAGTCTTGTCCTATTATTTTTGGTAGACCTTTTCTGAATACTTGTGGAGCTATTATAGATTGCAAGAAAGAGAAAATTGTTACTAAATTTGCTGGTGATCGAATCTTATGAGTTTAATTTCTCTAAATTTGCCAAAACTCCTTATAAAGCTGATTTGCCTAATGATGATTTTAGAGTTGAACAGTGTGCATCTATTGCTCTTGCTCCTAGTAATCCTTTGCAGCAGCATTTTGAGAATAGTGAGAGTGAAGTTTTTAGGGAAGAAAGGGATGAGCTAGATGAAATTTTTCTTCATCAACCTATTCTTAAACATGACTTGCCGGTTGAAGATTTAGGCGTAACACCACCACCAAAGGAAGATCCTGTATTTGATTTGAAACCATTACCTTATAATCTTAAGTATGCTTATATTGATGATAAGAAAACATATCCTGTTATTATTAGTGCTAAGCTTTCAGATATCGAGGAAAAAAGGTTATTGGAAATATTGAAGAAACACCGAGGAGCTATTGGCTACACTCTTGATGATTTGAAGGGGATTTCTCCCGCTATTTGCCAACATGCCATTAATATAGAAGATGGTGCAAAACCTGTTGTTGAACATCAGCGTCGTCTAATTCCCAAGATGAAGGATGTGGTAAGAAATGAGGTATTAAAACTTCTTGAAGCAGGTATTATATATCCTATTGCTGATAGTAGATGGGTTAGTTCTGTGCATTGTGTTCCTAAGAAAGGAGGTATAACTGTTGTGCCTAATGATAATGATGAGCTTATTCCTCAAAGAGTAGTTGTAGGGTATAGAATGTGCATTGATTTTCGAAAAGTTAATAAAGTTACTAAGAAAGATCATTACCCTTTACCTTTTATTGATCAAATGTTAGAAAGGTTGTCTAAAAATACTCATTTCTGTTTTCTTGATGGATATTCTGGGTTTTCACAAATTGCTGTTAGAGCTAAAGATCAAGAGAAAACCACTTTCACTTGTCCCTATGGAACTTATGCTTATAGGCGCATGCCTTTTGGTTTATGTAATGCTCCTGCTACTTTTCAAAGATGCATGTGCTATTTTTCATGGCTTTTGTGAAAAGATTGTTGAGGTATTCATGGATGATTTTTCCGTCTATGGGAATTCTTTTGATAATTGCTTGCGAAACCTTGATAAAGTTTTGCAGAGATGTGAAGAAACTAACCTTGTTCTTAATTGGGAGAAATGCCACTTTATGGTTAATGAAGGAATTGTATTGGGACATAAAATTTCCGAGAGAGGTATTGAAGTTGATAGAGCTAAAGTTAAAGCAATTGAGAAGATGCCCTATCCTAGGGATGTTAAAGGTATTCGTAGTATTCTTGGTCATGCTGGTTTTTATAGGAGGTTTATTAAAGATTTCTCTAAAATTTCAAAGCCTCTTACTAATCTTCTTCAAAAAGATGTACCTTTCGTTTTTGATGATGATTGTAAGGAAGCTTTGAAACTCTAAAGAAAGCCTTAACAACTGCTCCTATAGTTGAACCTCCTGATTGGAATTTACCTTTTGAAATTATGTGTGATGCTAGTGATTTTGCTGTAGGTGCTATCCTTGGACATCGAGTAGATAAAAAATTGAATGTTATTCATTATGCTAGTAAAACCCTAGATGCTGCTCAAAGAAATTATGCTACAACTGAGAAAGAGTTATTAGCGGTAGTTTTTGCATGTGACAAGTTTAGACCTTATATTGTTGATTCAAAAGTCACAATTCATACTGATCATGCTGCAATTAGGTACCTTATGGAAAAGAAAGATGCTAAGCCAAGGCTTATTAGATGGGTTCTTCTTTTGCAAGAATTTGATTTACATATTGTAGATAGGAAAGGTGTTGATAGTCCTGTTGCTGATAATTTGTCTAGATTGGAAAATATTACTTATGATCTTGTTCCTGTTAATGATAGTTTTCCAAATGAACAATTGGCTGTAATAAAGGTGAGCTCGCGAGAGAGCCCTTGGTATGCTGATTATGCTAACTTTATTGTTTCAAAGTATTTGCCTCCAACCTTTTCAGCTCAGCAAAGGAGGAAATTCTTTTATGATTTGAGGCATTATTTTTGGGATGACCCACACTTATATAAAGAAGGAGTGGATGGTATTATGCGAAGATGTGTCCCAATATGAACAACAAGAGATATTGAGTAAATGCTATGGTAGTGTTTATGGAGGACATCACGCCGGAGATAGAACCGCACAAAAGGTTCTACAATCAGGTTTTTATTGGCCAACACTTTTCAAGGATGCAAGGAAGTTTATCTTATCTTGTGATGAATGTCAAAGAGTTGGTAATATCTCTAGACGCAATGAAATGCCTATGAATTATACTCTTGTTATTGAACCATTTGATTATTGGGGATTCGACTTCATGGGTCCTTTCCCTTCTTCAGAAGGTAACACTCATATACTTGTCGCTGTTGATTATGTTACTAAATGGGTAGAAGCTATACCTACAAAAAGTGCTGATGGTGAGACCTCTATAAAAATGCTTGTAGATGTTATATTTCCTAGATTTGGAGTACCTAGATATATTATGACTGATGGAGGTTCTCATTTTATTCATGGCGGTTTTAGAAAAACTCTTGCCAAATATGGTATTAATCATAGAATTGCTTCAGCTTATCATCCTCAAACTAGTGGGCAAGTAGAATTATCGAATAGAGAAATTAAAGCTATTTTGGGAAAGACTGTTAATAAATCTAGAAAGAATTGGGCTAGTAAGTTAAAGGAAGCATTGTGGGCTTATATAACTGCTTATAAAAACCCTATGGGAATGTCTCCTTATAAAATGGTTTATGGAAAAGCTTGTCATTTACCTTTAGAATTAGAGCACAAAGCTTATTGGGCTGTAAGAGAACTTAATAAAGATTTTAAACTTGCCGGTAAGAAGAGGTTGCTACAATTGAGTTCTTTAGATGAATGGAGAAGTGAAGCTTATGAAAATGCTAAACTTTTTAAGGAGAAAGCTAAGAAGTGGCATGATAGAAGAATTATTAAAAGAGAATTTAATGTTGGAGATAAAGTCCTATTGTATCGGTCTCGTCTAAGATTTTTTGCAGGGAAATTACTCTCAAAATGGGAAGGACCATATGTTATTGAGGAGGTATATCATTCATGAGCAATAAAAATTAGCTCTTTGGAAGGTAACGCCACACAAGTAGTGAATGGACAAAGACTCAAGCATTATATTTCTGGATATTCTTATAATGAAGATATTGATATTATTCAAGTAATAACTCCGGAAGCTTTCATCAAAGATCAAATTGACAGTTGCAGAGTCCGACTTTGAATAGGTAACAGTTTTAATAATAAAAAGTCCGCGTTTAGCTTTCCGAACAATATTTCTGTTTTTGGAAAATATAAAAAATTACGAGATCGAAACGGAGTGGAGGAGACGCGCGAGGGCCCGTCACCATAGGCCGGGCGGGCCCCACCCTGGCGCGCCGCCCTATGGTGACAGCCTCGGCGTCCCGTTTCCACTCGTTTTCGGCCTGGAACCTTCCTTTTGTCGTAAAAATATTTGCTATATAATCCCCCGGACCCCTGGAGGTCCGTATATCGTTTTCTCGTCGCGTTTTGTTTCGAGCTGTTTTCTGCCAGATCTGTTTTGATCTAGAAGCACCATGGTCTCCAACAACAAAGACAAGGAACCTTGGGAGGAAGAGATGGATGAAGGGGCCAATAAGGGAGTGAAGAAGATAGCATCAGCAAAAGAGAGCGGGAAGCTATGGAGAGTAAGCCAATCTTGGTGGGATCGGTTAACACTGGGCGTTCTTTTTCTCATAACTTGCAGGGACTTCTTCCGCCTGTCTTAGCCTCGACTCTTTCCCTTGTGTGGAGGAAGCAATACAGGTTACCAATGAATTTTGTGATCAATATCGTGCTCTAAGAAGGGAAGTGGAGATACTTCAGGAGGAGAACCAGCGACTTCGCAGAATGCTGGAATATTATTCGATTCCCATCACAAGGTCTCCACCGCCACATTCGGATAACAATGAATCTCTTCGAGTTTTAGTGCAGAACTGCCAAACTGAGAAGCTGAAGCTGAAGGAGATATTTAAGAAGCGCGAGAAGAACCCACCATCATCGCCACCAAAGGAGTAATTCATCATCGGTATTGGCATCCCCTTGGTTTGTCCCAAGCTTGGGGGAGTGCCGCGGTATCACATCATCACTATCTTTATCTTTTACTATCAAGTAGAGTCATATCATGAGTAGGGAAGTTATCATATGGAATAGTTTGCGGTGTGGAAGTATCTCTCTCTTAGTTGGTTATCTATGTATCCGTTGGTGTGAGTTATCGTTATGGAATATTAATGAGAAGTCTTATCATTTACTTTTTGCACACCTTATTTTAGTTTGCAATTTCTTTTATATGATTACTCTTGACATTAGTATTGATATCACTTTGGGAGCATCAAGTAAATCTATTTGGTTTTGGCAAACTTAGCATTGGTCAATAGCAACAACACTTTGATGTTTGAATAGAAAAGGGAAATACATGTAGATATATTACTCTATTATCTTTATGCTAATGAGTTAGTATTCTGAAGTTAAAATTGCTTGTGCTTATGAGAAAGATGCATGATTGTTTCTATCACATTTATATTTGTTTGTTTCCCTCAACCTTTATGCTTGCTATCAAACCTTGCTAGCCAAAGACCTGTATTGAGAGGAAATACTTCTCATGCATCCATAACCTTAGACCAAACCCATGCCATTTGTGTCCACCATAACTACCTATTATGTGGTATTTTGCGCCACTCCAAGTAAATACTTCATGTGCTATCTTTAAAATAATTCAAACTATATCACTCCTTATTTGTATCAATGTTTTATAGCTCATGAGGAAGTATGTGGTGTTTTATCTTTCAATCTTGTTGGGCGGACTTTCACCAATGGACTAGTGGCACATCCGCTTATCCAATAATTTTGCAATAAGAGCTGGCAACGGGGTTCCCAGCCCCAATTAATAACTTTCATTAATGATTCTCTTCACATGTTTTGCCCTGATTTATCAGTAAGCAACTTTAAATTTTACAATAGACACTCCTCCATGGTATGTGAATGTTGGAAGGCACCCGAGGATTCGATTAGCCATGGCTTGTGAAAGCAAAGGTTGGGGGAGTGTCATCCATAATAAAACTAAAATACATGTGTAAACAAAAGAGAAGGGGCATGATCTACCTTGCTGGTAGAGATAACGTCCTCCATGGGAGCCGCTCTTGGAAGGTCTGTTTGGCAAGGGGGTTAGAATACCCACTACCATTCGTTGACAACAACAAACACCGCTCAAAATCTTACTTTTATGCTCTTTATATGATTTCAAAACTTGAAAAGCTCTAGCACATGATTTAATCTCTGCTTCCCTCTGCGAAGGGCCTATCTTTTACTTTTATGTTGAGTCAGTAACCTATTTCCCTCTATCTTAAGCAAGCAATTGAGTTGTTGTGAACCAACCATTTATGCTATGATTCAGTTAATCATGTCTTTTATGCTTTCTTGTTTAGTACAAATTTTATCTGAATGAATATGACTTTGAAAGTTATCAATGATTATGAGAAGATTGTTATGATTGAGGATGAAAGCCTGGCTATATAAATTCTAATATGAAAGCTTTGCTTAGAAGATAAGTGCAATCCTTTAGTAGTTCTATGACCAAGAACAAAGTTTTCCATAACCGTTTATGATTTTCTATGCACCTCTATTTGTGATTTCTCTTTACTTATTTCAAGATGAGTTATATGAAGAGAATGTTTACTAGAATATCTTGTGTGAATCAATATGATGCTTCTTGTCCGTATTTTATTTATCGACTCTTCACTCCATAAACATGTGGTCTTGTTTATTGAGCTCAGTTTCGCTTGGGGACAAGCGAGGTCTAAGCTTGGGGGAGTTGATACGTCCATTTTGCATCACTATTTTATATCATAATTTGCTGTTATTCATTGATATATTTCATATTTAGAGATGATACTTATGTTATTTCACCTATTTTGCATGTTTCATGATCATTGGAGAATTATTCACCGGAGTCAGGATTCTGCTGGAAAAAGCACCGTCAGGACACCATTTTTCTGAAGATCAATAATTGACGGAAGTTATACGAAAAATCTTATTTTTCCAGAAGACGAAGGGAGCCAAAAGGAGGGGCTGAGAGGGGCCACCATGGGCCCCCCAATAGGCCGGCGCGGGCCCAGGCCTGGCAGCGCCGCCTTGTGGGGAGGGGGCCCACCCCCTCGCCGCCTCTCCTTCGCGTACTTCTTCGTCCCGAAAACCTAAGCCCCCGGGAGTTACGGAGAATTGACGAGCCGCCTCTGCGGGGCGGAGAAACACCAGAGAGAAAAGAGCTCTCCGGCGGGCAGGAATCCGCCGGAAATTCCCTCCCGGAGGGGGAAATCGACGCCATCGCCATCGTCATCGAGCTAGACATCATCTCCATCGTCATCACCATCATCTCCATCATCTACACCGCCATCTCCACCGCTGCATCTCGTCACCGCTGTAACGATTTGGGTTGGATCTTGATTGTTTGATAGGGGAAACTCTCCCGGTGTTGATTACTACTTGTTATTGATGCTATTGAGTGAAACCATTGAGCCAAGGTTTATGTTCAGATTGTTATTCATCATTATATCACCTCTGATCATGTTCCATATGATGTCTCGTGAGTAGTTCGTTTAGTTCTTGAGGACATGGGTGAAGTCTAAATGTTAGTAGTGAATTATTGTTGAGTAGTATTCAATGTTATGATATTTAAGTTGTGGTGTTACTCTTCAAGTGGTGTCATGTGAACGTCGACTACATGATACTTCACCTTTATGGGCCTAGGGGAGTACATCTTGTATTCGTTTGCTAATTGTGGGGTTGCCGGAGTGACAGCAACCTAAACCCCCGTTAGTATATCGGTGCAGGAGGGATAGCAGGATCTCGAGTTTAAGGCTGTGGTTAGATTTATCTTAATTACTTTCTTGTATTTGCGGATGCTTGCAAGGGGTATAATCACAAGTATGTATTAGTCCTAGGAAGGGCGGTGCATTAGCATAGGTTCACCCACACAACACTTATCAAAACAATGAAGATTAATCAGCCGTATGAAGCGAAAGCACTAGACAAAAATCCATGTGTATCCTCAAGAACGTTTGGTCATTATAAGTAAACAAACCGGCTTGTCCTTTGTGCTAAAAAGGATTGGGCCACTCGCTGCAATTATTTCTCTCGCATTTTATTTTACTTGTACTTTATTTATCTGCTATATCAAAACCCCCTGAATACTTGTCTGTGAGCATTTACAGTGAATCCTTCATCGAAATTGCTTGTCAACATCTTCTGCTCCTCGTTGGGTTCAACACTCTTATTTATCGAAAGTACTACGATACACCCCCTATACTTGTGGGTCATCATCGATGAAGACCATATTGATGTAGACCTTGACGATAATGTTTCGGTGATGTCGGAGCAGTAGGCGTGTCGACGATGGTGTGGCGTTCGGAGGCGTCCCTTGCGGTGATGTTGGTACCTGGCTGTCAGAAAGTCGATGGAGTTCCACACCAGCCTAGCATGTGGAGGGTGATGTCATTTCGCGTATATGTTCTCGACGAGGAACTTCGCTCGTGGCCCAGTGTCGTGGTTCAACTCGTCATAGTTCCAATGCATAGTTGATGTGGGTGTTCGGCTGTGTGCAGTGCACATAGATTGATGTTGTAACCTTAGGGCATCTCCAAAGGGGCAACGCAAACGGACGTGGAGCGACCGTTTGCGACAGCGCAGTCAAAAAATATGTTTGCATTCAGGCCCAACGGCCCAACGCATAGTGACTGGGATGTCCGTGGAGACGCAAACGCGACTCAAATATGCGCCTCAGATGCGTGAGTCTGCGCCACGTTAATAGCGATGCCTCGCCTGCCGAGTGCACGTCGCCCACCTCTGCCAACTAACTTAATAGCGATGCCACACGTGCTACGCCCTGCGAGTGCCTCCGACGTATATAATCAGGGGCGCGCGCTCGGCTGCCTCATCTCATCTCCTCCACGCAAACCATAGCCGCCGCAGAACCTCCACCGTAGTGCCAGTTCCCACAAGCCCGCGAGGGAGTCCATGCCAGGTCCAGGTGGCCTGTGAGGCGGTCGAGGCCGCGTGCGCGGTCGCCACGGCTGAGGTCTCCGTGCTGGAGCAGCACAACATCACCTCGCCGCTCGCCGTCACCTGCACCGTCGTTGTCTTCGGAGGAGGCGAGATGCTTTGAGTTCATCCTCTGAATCGATGAGGACCCCCTCGGCATCAAGCAGCTGCTGGACAAGTTCGCTGAGTTCGTCGACGGCGCCGAGCCGGCCGAGTTGCAACTGCGGGAGGCCGGATGCGGCTTCTGTCTGTGGCCTGTTGAGGTCTTGTTCGACGGGCAGGGCAAGATGTACCTTCACACTGGGTGGGACAAGTTCGCTCGCGCCCATAACCTCGAGGCCAGATGCCTGCTAGCCTTCCTCTACGAAGGTGACGGCGGGATAATCGTCAAGGTGTTCGACAAGACATCCTGCCGCAAGCACTACCACACGCACAAGTCCCGGCGAGGTCACTGACAGCTAGTGTTGTTCGATTGTTCTTTCTTTGCAGCGAAGATGGCCACCGGCCAATTGAAGCTACTACTGCAGGCATACCCTTCTAGATTTTCTAGTTTAGACAACTAGGTATGTGAGATTGTTTTTTCTTGGCAACGAAAGAACGAAACCCGTGATTCCAACAATAGTTAGGTTTTCTTATTTTACAATTTTGAAACCATGATGCAAACTATTTAGTAGCTTGTGTAATATTTCTATCTACAATTAAATGAAAAAATAGACAAAAAATATTTATGCGTCGGCTCATGGGGCTAAACGACGTGCGGTTTATAGACGTACACTTTGACATGCACGTGACACCGTCTGTAGGAAAGAAAAATAAAAAAGAGTAGTCTAGAAACGTTACATGTACAAACACCGTCACGTGCTCCTGACCAAAATAAAATCATCACCTATATTGCACAGGAAATGAAAGTTGCAATTGGCTTTCGATTAGGATTCTAATCCAAAATAATTGTATGAAAATAATTTAGCAATAACAATTTCTAGATTTTAATCGGAATGTGGAGTGACCGAAGTATACAAAACTAATACCCCTACTAAGGCCTTGTTTACTTTTAAAGTATTTATGAAGATGGGAGGGTATTATTTCGTATCTCGGAAAATCCCCACTAGTCCGTTTATTTATCCGGTTTTGAACCAAATAATCCCGAGATATCCCCTCTCATCCCCTCCTATTCCCACATTTTTTGCCTAAATCAAAAACTCTCCATCATACTAGTGCATTTTTGGGAAAGGTATTTGACGGGATTGGGTGAACACCAAATCCCCTCCCATCCCCATAGCTATTGGGAAGAAAAAATACGTGAGAAGTAAACAAGGATTTCCAGTTAATTGATGTAATCAACATCCACTTATCCATGTACGTAGCCAGGATACACACATAGGCATATATATTCTTTGTACCGAGATAAGCCAGGATACACACATAGGCATATATTCTTTGTACTCGTGACACTAACAAAACTTAATCCTTGAAAGAAAATATAATTTCAAATTATGATTTATATCTATTACAAATTATTATCCATGACTGTAAATTGACAAATTGTGATATAAATAGGTATAAAGTTTTATGTAAAATTTTATTTGTTTCGATTCACCGTCGATCTAATGGCAAAATCAGCCCAGAGAAAGATAGGTTATCGGTACAATCGAACAATCTTGTGGTATAAATAATCTTAGATTAGTTAGATATGGATATCTCATGCGTTCCACATTTCATATAAGAATCTCCATATCTAAACTGCTTTGTCCTATAAAATGTTAACGTGAGTGCAAAGAATGTTTTTCGTCTGTGTTTCTCTCAAAAATTCTTTTGCTTTTCGTTATTTATGTGCCTCCCTCGTGTGGTTCATGTGGATCCCTGGGGTATATAGTTAGATTTGACTCCATCTACAGCATAAGTTTTTACTAATTGGTTACCTTACCCCTATCAACTTAAAACCCAATATTTTAACACCCACTCCCAATTTTCAAAACCAGAAAAAACACCGCTGCCTTTGGAGATTAGTTTTGTCAACGTCGACATTGAGTGTGCAAATAAATGTGGCCACTGGGTGATGAATGTGAACGGTAGATCCTGGTGGCCTTTCATCATGCGATATCTAACATTTCCTGCTAGACAAAATCACCAAAACACAGATGAATCAAGACAAAAAAAGAAAAAGATGAATGGTTCATTATGGTCATCGCTTTGTTAAATCCTACAAATTAATAGCAATTGTGTAGATTCGAGGAGACATCACTTAAGTCACTAGATCTAAAAAGAAATCACGCCCGCGAAATTCCATGGGTGACACGAGCGACAACTAAGATTCAAGTGTGCTACGGATCACCACTAGGTAAAGCCTAGATGTTGATGGCACATAGATTCGAGGAGTACAAAAGAGGGGAATGCCCCGCCTCCACCATCATCATCTAGGACGGCAGGTGTTGAAAATAATTGCCTAGTTTCGGCAGGTACCACAGGGTGGGCATGGGGGATATTGGAAACATAAAACGTCCCATACCGCCCCGCTAGTCATGTCACACAACCTCGATCCAGCTCATGTGGCGACAAAGGGATATGTTCCTATTGACACAAACAACGGTTTTGACATGAAAACTCCACACGAGTCACCTTGCCAATCACATGTCTCGATGGATCAAACCTGTTCTAGAAGTGGAGGGAGCAACCGATAAGGAATCGGAAGCTCATTGTCCTAGGAGGTTGCATCCCATACAACCCTGTCCTCATAAGGAATCGGAAGATTCAGTCGATGCGTCATCCACACGATCGAGGCCAGCCACCACCATCGATTAACAGGGCAACAACAATCTTCCACGTTCGACATCGGTGATGCGCACCTTGGCACAAATACGCCGCCAATGCACTGAATTGAGTCAGCCGCCACAATGCACCACCGCGGGCCTAATCCACAGCCAGACGTAAAACCTGAAATTCTGAACACCCGTGTCGGTGAGCAAGGCACGGGCACCACGGTTTAACATATGTGATCAATGTTTCTTTTGAACTAGATGCGAAGTAGCCCTTATGAAAAATTATATTATTTCTAATCCTACAAAACTAACGCACTATATAGGAGAGATTCCTAAGAATTATGATCATGTAAAATTCATATGATGTTTTTTCTGTCAAAGAGACACCTAGAGATGGCCCCTTATTTTTGTAGAGAATACGAGATGGCCCATTATTTGGGCAAATATTGTTGAACACAAACTATAGGATGTGTGGGAGAGGAAGAGTAGGCGGATTATTTGGGAGTACAAAATAAATTGATTAATCATGTGCTGACAGAGAAGGCGCCATTAATTTGTTATATTGTTATCCAAATTCATATACTAAAGGGAGGCTAACTTCTGACGAGCGGAGCTGTATGCGGTACGGATCGTTGCCACTGCCTATATATACATCTTGTAAGCCGCCGGCTAGGGTTTATCAGATTATAAGATAACCCACGACGTTTGTAAACACTCCCCGATATAGTGAAGTTTTGCTGCCTGGCGTCCGTGGTTTTCCCCCCGTCTGTGTTGGAAAGGGTTTTCCACGTTAAATCTCGTGTCTCCGCTACGTTTTCTTTTATCGTTCTTCATTATTTGCTTGTCGCTTTTATAACAAATTTATAGGTAGAGTGAATTTCACTTTTTACCCTGTAGTTGTGTATTTGTGACACATATTACGTCATTTAGTGGAACTTCTACCAAAATATCACATTTAGGAGGCTTTGAACACGGTTTAGCCTCAATTTAGCATTTTGCTTGTTATTGTTAGATAAGCTAGCTATGATACATCGATGTGGAGCAACAAAATGTGTAAATATCGGGGGTCATCATGGACGATTATATCCAAACTTTTTTAATACATATGTTTCATTCCTCACTACCGTCTTCATATTTTTGCACCCTTGTTATCACCTAACACCTTGCCCAATAAACACACATCATGAAACAAGGGTCCAAAACTTTTAAAATGGATAATCTACACGAATTTTCACTCGACGGGTAGTTAGTGTCACAAATACACTACTAGAAAGTAAAAAGTGGAATTCACTCTGACTTTCGAAGAGATGCTAGTACAACAAATCTTGAGTTTGCATTGAAACAGCCGACAGGATCGAGACGATGGATGCGTCTAGGTTGCTGCTACTACATATGATCATCATATAAAAAGATGCAACATTGGATCAGCTAGCCAACCGCGCGCTATTTCGCAGCCTCAGCTGTACCTGTGCTGCTATTTTGTTTCTCAATCAAGTCAGCTGCAAATCGAGATACTCCTAACTAACTCGAGACACGTTGTGCAGTGGCGCCAAAAACCCAGGAACACCTGTTAACGCACCAGCCAGCAGCACTGATAGCGTTGATCGTCACTACGAAGGACAAGTGTTATTACCTGCATACTGCTACCAACGAACAGCACATGTTAGAATTCAGAACACACCACTGGGCCGGCCGTGTGCGGCGCATGGGAGTGCGCGCGGCGCTGCCTGCCTGCCTCGCCGCTGCTCTCGCGGCAGCCGGTCGAGTTCCTTCCCGCTGGGAGCGCGTACCCTGACGAGAATTCAGTCATGTCCTGTGCGGCGGTGACTGCTGGATAACCTGCACCGTCGCGCCGTGCTGCCATGCGCCGCAGCAGGAGTGTCCACCCCGGCGGTACAGTGTGCACGCACAAGCTGAAGCCGTGCAGATCATCTGCTGCCGCTGCCCGGGCGGCGGGCGGGCATAGCGTTATGGCTCACGGGCCGCATCCGTGGGTGCCGGAGTCTGAGACTCTGAACCCGTGGCATGCATGTATTCCATCACCTGTCGCTTCGTCTGGATGAACTGAACCCAAACGAGGGCTGGGGACCTTGCTCGCTTCTCCTCGGTGAGTCACTTCAATAAGTGAGTTGGCTGATGGCATGGCCAGGTTGAGTCGATCCACAGGGCTGGCTTCTGACTGAGTGATGGCACATTGCAAAATTCAGCAACTAGACGGTCCAACAAATAATAAGTGACAATAAAGAAATGAATTCATGGTCAGCACAAAATATCCAATATGCATCCTCCACATGGCGTTTTTGTAAGCTAAACTTCCCATGGTTGATGAACCAGAGTAAGACGAGGCCAACGACATCTATCCAATTCCAGAATAAATAGCACGACATCATTCCAATTGGAGCAGAGCAGTGCTGCTGCGACTACAACAACCACTAACTAATCGAAGTGCTACATAACCCAAGTAAATTCTTCAGAAGAAGGTGGGGGACACCATGAGCCATTCAATCCCCACGCTGCGATGTCCGTTTCAGTCGCTCTGGGCATTGAGTGGCCAGTCACACTAACTCGCTATTAAGAGCATCTCCAACAGACGCGCTAAAACCCTCGCGCGGCAAAAAAACCGCCGTTTTGCCGCGCGCGGTCGTTGCCGCGCTGCTCCAGCGGACGCGGGAAAACTGCGCGCGCTAAAAATTTTACCGCCCGCGCTTTCGCGCTATCCCGCGCGGGAAATCTGCCGCGTGCGTTACCGCGCGCGCCATAAAGAGGACACGCGCGAAGCGGCCAAGCGCCACTCCTCCCCGCGTCTTCCTCCCGCCCCTCTCTCCCCGCCTCTCTCCGCGCCGCTCCGCCTCCGGCCGTTCCTCCTCGCGAAGATGCCGCCGCGCCGCTCATCCTCCGGCTACCGCGGCGTCCGCGCGGCCGAGCGGCCGATTCGACGCCGAGATTCGCTCCGGCGAGAGCGGATCCGGCTCGGCACCTACGACACGGCGCATGAGGCGGCGCGAGCCTACGACGCCGTCGCGTGGCGCCTCGGCCGCCCCGCGGCAGATGAACTTCGACGACGTGTGGACGCGCGAGCGGCGGAGATGCTCGCGCCGCCATCGCCGCTCATCACGAACGAGCGGCGCCGCGCCGCGACCTCGAGGCGCGCGCGTGGCGGAGCAGGACGAGCGCAACCGCCTTGCGTGGGCGCGCGCGTTCCCGGAGGACGTCGCCGCCACGGCGGCCTTCTACGCGGAGAAGGAGGGGGAGAAGGCGGCGCGAGCGGCGATGAAGAAGGCGAGTCGCGAGAAGCGCCGCGCCGATTCCGCGGCGAGGAAGAAGACGCGGCGGCGAGGAGGAAGGAGGAACGGCAGAAGGCCGCAGGGCCGTCGACCGTCGTCCTTTCGTCCTCCTCCGAGTTCCAGTACACGACGACGTCGACGCCGGTGTCGGACACGACACTGAGCAGCTCCGACTTCGACTGGGAGTCCGACGACGGCGAGGAGTAGTTTATTTATTAGTATTTTCGTTAAAATGTCGTATTGTATCGCGCACTTTTAAAATATATTCGTATTTTCGATCAAATTTCAGTTTGTTTGATGAATTTTCAAAAACAAACGGTCCGATTTAGCAGTTTGTGACGCGCGCGCGCTGCAAAATAGCGCCTCTGGCGGAGGTGCGTTTTTCGCACACCAACGCGCGCTGCAAAATACAGCCTCCGCCGGGGGCAAATTCGCTATGCCGCGCGCGAGCGGTATACAGCGCGCCCAATCGCCGGTATAGCGCGCGAGATTTTACAGCGCCTGTTGGAGATGCTCTAAAATCTCTTCAGCAACTCCTCCAACAATGAACAATCACTCACTCTGAGCTTGGCTTAGGACCACCGTTGTCACACTGCCGCAGGAACATCTCGCGGGAATATTTCAAATCGCCAGTGATAGTACTGCTTCACTTGCCCCGTGCGAGCACTGGAAATCTGTCACGTCCGTTCTGTACTTGTCCGGTTAATTTGCTGCTCACAGCTTCGCAAACATGAGAAGATCAAAGGGGATTTTACTGCTGTTCAGTATTTTTCCGTCATGTACCTCGATGTGTATTCTTTCTGCTTCCTTCAAAGCAAGATCGAGTAACCAAGTACTCCCGCCAAGCTAGGTCTAGGAAAACTGAAAAAAAAAAACTCAAGAAAAGAAGTGAACAACACTAACACGTCAGGTTTAATTAGATTATTTATGGAAAAATGATTTTGAATCGGTTAAATTAAGGATTTGAACCGCGGAATGCAACGAGACTGTCATCTCAATGCCTGCATATGACCGGGGAATTGTCCCACCGCGAAGCTAGAGACCCATGCGAGGAGCCACACGCACATGTGGGTAGATACGATTTCCCCGGTTGTGGTAGTGGTAGGTGCATTTTTTTCACGTGATCCCAACATCGAATCCATACCCATTATCATTGCGATAACGGAACAATCACCGGAAAACATCATCCATGCCCAACAACAAAAACAATGTAAAAGAACAAGGAAAACCCTAGTGCTTTTTAGAATACGAAAGAAACTAGGGAGACTTAAACGATTGACCGCGACATATATATAATACATCACCCAGGGCTGCAAACTTCCTCACACGACTGGGACCAAAAGCAAGATCACGTGTCCTATACAAAGCTTCTTTCAACGTGTGCCATCAAACAAGGTAGTTTTCTCAAAGCAAGCTCTATTTCAAACTTTCCAGATCACCCACAAAATAGCGGTCAAGGTCGTGATGTGCATGTCAACGGGGAGGAACTTATATCCACTAGAAAATTTGTGAGAAAATGTTGGTCCTTGCACCAATTGATCTCGCTACCACACTCCACACACATACTTAGCATCTCAAATTCTCAATAAGTTAAGAATAAGTGATGAATTGTCTCAACTTCGTTTCAAAATTGACATTTGGTATTGCTCACCCAGCCTTCTTTTTGTCATGTTGTCTTTGGTTGCAATCGAGTTATGTAAATGAACCAGAGCCAGCCTTTGATTTTAAGAGGTATTTTTGCTTTCCATAGATGCTTGAAAGATCTGTCAACACCATTGTTTGGTAAGTGATTTCATCCATTTCCATTTTGATTTATCAGCTCCCACGGGTATAGGGGTACATGCCAACATATCTCTGAGCATTCTGTAACCATCTTGCAGGCCTAAATGAATGCATCTTCTGAAACTAACAGGCCGTCTTCTAGCTGCCATCTATCTATTATATACTAAAAGCAAAATAAGGATATTTAAAACAGAAACATCACGTTAATCCACATAGGCTCAAAATAGGTATACCATTGATTTAACTATTAATGGTTAAGATTTAATAGACCTAAAAGTTACGTAAAGCTACATATACGTGACAAGTCACGTTTCTGCACCGATATCTCGTGTTTCAATAAAAAAAACGTGTAGATCCACACGTAAGAGGCAAGGAAAGCTCACGATGAAAACTGGTCCGCACATATTTTACAAAAGTACAAAATCTAATAACAGACCTGTTGGTTCCGATGCAAGGCAAGATTTGCAAAACAACATGTAAGAGGCAATAAATGCTCACGTGAGAGCTGGTCTACACATGTTTAAAAAACATACAAAATTTAATTATAAAAAATATAATTGTATGGTTCCGTTAGAATGATGCAAGGAAAGATTTGCCAAAAAAAAAGAATAACGGAAGGAAAGCTCGCGTTGAAGCCGATCGATCAAATCGTATGTGAAGCACTATGCTGATACTTTTTATCTCTTCATTATGTGTAAAATATACATGTCCAACAAAAAACGTAGATAGTTTAATGAGAAACTAGGCGCGGTGTAAAGACATGATTCTGTTCGAAAAAAGTCAAATAATAATCATATCTAATCGTCATATAATCGTGAAAAAAAGATGAAAAACTCACAGCTCATCACACTAACAAAAGGTTTTCATATCGGTTGAAAAACATTTCTGGTAGGCATCGGTATTCGGTTTTCGGAACTACTGGTCATAATAGTGCCCAAGAATTGACTAACGAATTTATAAGTTCGACCAAAATTTATCCAAAAAGATTTCAGTTTGAGCAATTTAATAAATACCGATACATTTCATCTGGTAAGATATTTTTCAGTGATAATCGGAATAAGCGGCTTTCGGCGATATTTCGGAAATCTCGGCTGAGGAAGAAATGCTTCCAAGTTGGCCCTCTTCATGTCAAATAAAAGAACTTACCCTTAATTTGATATCTAAGTATATCCAATTAGAGCTACGTTCATGTAGTTGTATCCAAAGTGCTGTTGGAAGCCCGATTTGATCGGCCACATATTACACTATCCATATACGAGAATCATGCATCTTGTGTATGCATCGCATAAACCAATGTGAGATCGTCCCTTCATATATGTTGGGTACAGACAGTGACTAAGATTAACCATAAATGTGGTGGTGATGGTGATTTTCTAAATTCACCTCAACTAAAGTTTATTAGTGAAGACGAATGTAAGTTTATATATAAAGTATGAAATTTGAGAAACAGAACTACATTTAGTCTGACTTATATATTTAGTCTGACTTATATATGAACCTCACGACTAATTTGTATGACCCAACAAACTTGCAATACACAATTATAGAGTGTGCATTACAATACGAGAAAATAATGTATTATCCTGAGTTTCTACAAATGGGAGAAAATATCATTTAACTAGACATATAGTAAAGCATGTCAAATTCAACTACCTCATATGGGTCATGCCGTCTTAGTTTTTTTTGTCAACAAGTAAAAAATTAGAGCAGTAAGATATTGATCGCTTCATTGCTTGTTCATCGCGAAAAAAATCATACCATGTCAAAGAACACTAAAAGTCACATATTCATATTGGAGACATGGGGTACATTTAGTGAGTGTATTTAGTTATGCCAAAAAATGCAATGAATTTTCACTGACTTGGTACAATTAGATATATGAAGCAAGGGATGTTATGGGTTATAGAGAATTTGTTGCATTATTTAAAGAATGTAAGCTGGTGTATTTTACATTACGGTGATGTGAGAATGCGGCTGATGGAATTAACGTAAACGAGAATGTATACAGCAAACATATGATAGTAATAAAACCACTAAACAGGTAGTTCGAAAGAAGAGAACACAATTATTTACAATAATTCATCGGTGTTCATGTGCAATCATTGATCTAAGTTCTATACCAGTATTGGTCAACATTATCAACAATTATTGATAAGATTAAAGATGAAATGTAGATATCAGTACACAAGTCTGTTGTATTACTTCAAGGACTTTGGACTTCAGTTCCATCAACTTTATGTTGTTCGAAACCAATATCCTTGCCAAGAATCTAATAGGAAAAAATTCTAGAAAAAAAAAGATCATTGTTTATGTGAGAGGTTGGTTCACAAATATGTGAAATAGCTATAATGTTCCATCCTTATGTTTTCAACTTTTATTCTACACTGTTAACAAAATAAGAATATGTGTGCCATGCATCGACATTGACATGTCATCTTAAAACTGAATGCTTGGTAGTATTAAGATTTTCTTATAAGATCATTTAGATATATATAGTAATAATTACTTACTATATAATGGAGATGGTTTTGGTGCCATGCATGCCCTCATAGACCAAAAGCGATTAACGTTCTACTAGAACATGGTTGATGTAGTCGTATTCGTCGCCGACCTCGGGGCCATGTTCAATCTCCTCGTACAACGTCGAGTGCGACAAGTGCCGCACCTCCTAGGTTTCGCATATTTACGGTGTTTGTGATGACTCCCGAACCTCTTGATCTAGCTGAGATTGCAGATGTAGATCTTCTGGATCAGAATCCCGGCAGCGCTCCAGCGTACCAGGTGGTGACAACTATCTCCGTGCGCAGCCCTTCAAGGAGCCGCACTAGAGAGAGAAATCGGGAGAGAAAAGCACCTTCTGGAGAGGGGGCATTGAGAGATTTATGTGTGTCATTTTTCCTCCACGTGCCCCACTATATATAGGAGGAAGAGGAGGGGAAATGGGTGTGGCTTGGCAATGTATTGGCTGCATCAATCGTCACATCGTAACAGGGTGATCATAGAGGTGTCTATCATGTATTCTGAAGGTTACACTGAGGCATATGCATCAAGATTGGGATTTGTCCATCTGTGTGACGACTAGGTACTCTGGACCCACTCGATGATATTACATCTATGAAGCTTGCAAGCATGTGACTAGGGCACATGAATGCAATTTCACAGGAACGAGAAAAATATGTTTGTCGGTAACGAGATCGAACTAGGCATGGAGATACTGAAGATCAGATCTTAGACAAACCAAGTACCGCGAGACAAAAGGAATATGACTCGGAGTTTAAGGTTCAAACGACAAGGTTGATTCGTGCAAAGCATGGGGGCCATCATGGGTTTCCAGATCCCATTGTTGGTCATTGATCATAGAGATGTCTCGATCATGTCTACGCATTCCCGAACTGTAGGATGGCACGATAAAGGGTATACGACGCTTAGGGATTGATTCGGGATTGTCGGAGTAATAAGAGAGAACTCCATAATTGTTCAGAAAAAGTATTGGAATTGTTTCGGAGTCAATGAACTGTTCGGAGACTTAATAATATGGTTCAATATTTAAATATTAAATTAAATATTAAAAATGGAATTTGAAATAGGCTATCCCCTAATGGGCCACCATATGGCAGCCCATTAGGGGAGGCACCCCAACCCTCAAGGGAAAAGGGGGTCGGCGGCCCATGTGGGTGCCGCGCCACCCAAACCCTAGGGGGGGGGGGGGCAAGGGTGGGGCACCTAGTGGAGGTGCTACCTCCTCCCCCACTCCTATATAAGGAGAGGCTACCCCTTCCCTCATTCCATCCCATTGGCTTTTGCCTTCTCTCCCTCTCTCTCTCCCTCATGTGTGGTACCTGAATATACAGGGTTGAGATCTTCACCATACTATACGCACACCGACGTGTTGCTGGATCCTCGGTCCAGGTCGTCTTCTTCTGCTGCTTCGCTGGACCGGAGCCGGGGGATGTGGTCTACACCGTATGCGTGCAGAACTATGGAGGTGGTGCCAGTTGTAGTACTTCACCACTTGTACGTCGGCGCGACCTTGAGGACAACGTCGTCGTACGTCTTCATCAACAACTTTTCGTTTGGAACGTAACGCTTTCGGTCTTCAAGGGTATGAACGCCGAAACTCCTTCATTACCTTACATCTGCATAGAATAGATCTTGGCTATATCATTCTCGTTGGTCGGATTTTTTTGTTTTCTGTTGTGGAACCCTTTAGTGATATCGGAGTGATCTACGCGTAGATGTGTTGGTATAGTTAGAACAAATAGTGATATGTGGGCATTGATTTTCTACTTGTCACCCTACTCACGTGCACTTGTTCGTATCGCGGCATTTTTTGATCAAGCGGCCCCAAACCAACCTTATGATTACACTTATGCGAGAATATATCCGCGCTTGACATATGGCTTGTCCCATATAAACGGCTAGTGGGGTGTGTCTCTCTTACTTTTGTTGATACAACATTTGCAACTGATAACCCACAAGTATAGGGGATCGCAACAGTCTTCGAGGGAAGTAAAACCCAGATTTATTGATTCGACACAAGGGGAAGCAAAGAATACTTATAAGCCTTAACAACTGAGTTGTCAATTCAGCACCGGAAAAGCACTAGTAACAGGGGTGATGTGAAAGCAGCAGTAATATGGGAGCAATAGTAACAGTAACAAAGCAGTAGCAGTAACACGGAGAAGATGGCACCAGAAAATAGTTGATACTACTTCCAATGACATATAGAACGAGTATAGGATGATGAAAGATGGATCGGGGTTCCCAGCTATCTACACTAGTGGTAACTCTCCAATAACAAGTGTTGGGTGAATAAATTATAGTTGGGCAATTGATAGGATTGAAATAGCATTAAGACAGAACATCAAGTCTATTAATCATGTAGGCATGTTTTCTATATATAGTCATACGTGCTCAAATCTAAGCAGTAATTATAGAGCTCAAATCTAAGATCATGCCACTCGTGCACTAGTGACAAGCATTAAACACAACAAGATTGCAGCAACAATAACTTCACAAACTTATATAGATAGACTGATCATAATGTAACAATTCATCGGATCCCAACAAACACAACACCGATTACATCAGATGGATGTCAATCATGTAAGGCAGCTCATGAGATCATTGTATTGAAGTACATGGGAGAGAGAGTACCAACTAGCTACAGCTAGAACCCGTAGTCCATGGGGCAACTACTCACGAAGCATGATGGAGGCGGTGGCATCGATGGAGATGGCTTCCGGGGGCACTTCCCCGTCCCGGCGGCGTGCGAACAGAGATGTCCCCGAAACGGAGTTTCGCGATGGCGGCGGCGCCCCTGGAGTCTTTTTGGAGTTTCGTCAATTGGTATCGCGTTTTTAGGTCGCGAGGGACTTTATAGGCGAATAGGCAGAGTCGGAGGGCCACGGGCCCCCTCCCCATAGGGGCGCGGCCGAGGGGCCACCCGCGCCGCCATACGGTGTGGGCCCCCTGCTGCCCGCCTCCGACTCTCCTTCGGTGTTCCGAACCTTCCGGGAAAATAAGATATTTGGTCTTTGTTTCGTCGAATTCTGAGAATATTGCCCGAACAGCCTTTCTGGAACCAAAAACAACAGAAAACAGGAACTGGCGCTTCGGCATCTTGTTAATAGGTTAGTTCCGGAAAATGCATGAAATCATTATAAAGTGCGAGCAAAACATGTAGGTATTGTCATAAAACTAGCATAAAATTATAGATACGTTGGAGACGTATCAAGCATCCCCAAGCTTAGTTCCTACTCGCCCTCGAGTAGGTAAACGATAAAAAGAATAATTTATGTAGTTACATGCGACTTACATAATCTTGATCATACTATTGCAAAGCATATGAGATGAATGAAGTGACTCAAGGCAATGATCTATAGTTTGCTAACAAATAGATAACATATAACAAATCTTTTCATGAATAGTACTTTCAAGACAAGCATCAAAAAGTCTTGCATAAGAGTTAGCTCATAAAGCAATAAATTCAAAGTAAAGGCATTGAAGCAACACAAAGGATGATTAAGTTTCAGCAATTGCTTTCAACTTCCAACATGCATATCTCATGGATAATTATCAACACAAAGTAATATAATAAGTGCAATAAGTTAGCATGTAAGAATCAATGCACAGTTGACACAAGTGTTTGCTTCTAAGATAGAAAGAAGTAGGTAAACTGACTCAACATAAAGTAAAAGATAGGCCCTTCGCAGAGGGAAGCAGGGATTAAATCATGTGCTAGAGCTTTTCAAGTTTTGAAATCATATAGAGAGCATAAAAGTAAAGTTTTGAGAGGTGTTTGTTGTTGTCAACGAATGGTAGCGGGTACTCTAACTACCTTATCAACCAGACTTTCAAGAGCGGCTCCCATGAAGGACGTTATCTTTACCAGCAAGGTAGATCATCCCTCTTCTCTTTTGTTTACACATGTATTTTAGTTTCATTATCGATGACACTCCTCCCAACCTTTTGCTTACACAAGCCATGGCTAACCGAATCCTCGGGTGCCTTCCAACATTCACATACCATGGAGGAGTGTCTATTTGCAAAATTAAGTTGCTTACTGATAGATCAGGGCAAAACATGTGAAGAGAATTATTAATGAAAGTTAATTAATTGGGGCTGGGAACCCCGTTGCCAGCTCTTTTTGCAAAATTATTGGATAAGCGGATGAGCCACTAGTCCATTGGTGAGAGTCTGT
The DNA here is from genome assembly GCA_030979885.1 of Lolium multiflorum. Lineage (NCBI taxonomy): Eukaryota > Viridiplantae > Streptophyta > Magnoliopsida > Poales > Poaceae > Lolium > Lolium multiflorum. The sequence continues at coordinate 62,760,913 of CM061749.1, read as the reverse complement.
CAAGTAAATGACAAGATCGAAAGATAAAACACCACATACTTCCTCATGAGCTATAAAACATTGACACAAATAAGATATAATATCTTTTGAATTGTTTAAAGGTAGCACATGAAGTATTTACTTGGAATGGCAGGAAATACCACATAATAGGTAGATATGGTGGACACAAATGGCATAGGTTTTGGCTCAAGGTTTTGGATGCACGAGAAGCATTCCCTCTCAGTACAAGGCTTAGGCTAGCAAGGTTGTTTGAAGCAAACACAAGTATAAACCGGTACAGCAAAACTTACATAAGAACGTATTGCAAGCATTATAAGACTCTACACTGTCTTCCTTGTTGCTCAAACACTTTTACCAGAAAATATCTAGACCTTAGAGAGACCAATCATGCAAACCAAATTTGAACAAGCTCTACGGTAGTTCTCCACTAATAGGTTTAAACTACATGGTGCATGAGCTTAAACATGATCTACTTGAGAGCTCAAAACAATTGTCAAGTATCAAATTATTCAAGACAATATGAAGTATTTTCTGTTTCCAACCAAATATCAATAAGTGCAACGGTTTTCAACTCCGCCATGAACATTAAAATAAAGTTAAGAACACCAGTGTTCATATGAAAAGGCGGAGCATGTCTCTCTCCCACACAAGGATTGCTAGGATCCGAATTTATTCAAACACAAACAAAAATAAAACACAGACGCTCCAAATAAAGCACATATGATGTGACTGAATAAAAATATAGTTTCACTAGAAGTGACCGATAAGTTGTTGATGAAGAAGGGGATGCCTTGGGCATCCCCAAGCTTAGTCTTCTTGAAATATGCAGGGATGAACCACGGGGCATCCCCAAGCTTAGACTTTTCATTCTTCTTGATCATATATCATCTTCCTCTCTTGACCCTTGAAAACTTCTGCACACCAAACTTCTCATAAACTTCATTAGAGGGGTTAGTACTCAAAAAACTTTAATCCACTTTGGTCCTGTAGTGACACATTGCAAGAACTCAATAAAACATTAGCTACAGCTCTCCACGTCTAGAAAGCCTTACTTAAAGTCCACAAGAGACAATGCAAAAAACAGAGACGGAATCTGTCAAAACAGAACATCCAGTAAAGACGAATTTTTAAGAGGTACGTCCGTTGCTCAAATCAGAAAACGTAAAACTAATGAAAGTTGCGTACATATCTGAGGAACACGCATGAAAATTGGCAGATTTTTCTGAGTTTCCTACAGAGAGACCTACTCAAATTCGTGACAGATAGAAATCTGTTTGCGCAGAAATCCAAATCTAGCATCAACCTTCTATTAGAGACTTTACTTGGCACAACAATGCAATAAAATAAAGATAAGGAGAGGTTGATACAGTAGTAACAACTTCCAAGACACAACAAAACAGTAGCAAAATAAAGATATGGTTTATCTCCCAAGAAGTGCTTTCTTTATAGCCATTAAGATGGGCTCAGCAATTTTAATGATGCTCACATAAGGATGAGAGTTGAAGCAAAGAGAGCATCAAAAAGCAAGTTCAAAACACATTTAAGTCTAACCCACTTCCTATGCATAGGAATCTTATACACAAATAGATTCATGAAGAATAAAGTGACAAGCATAGGAAGATAAAACACGAGTAACTTCAAAAGTTTCAGCATATAGAGAGGTGTTTTAGTACCATGAAAATTTCTACAACCATATTTTCCTCTCTCATAATAATTTCCAGTAGCTTCATGAATAAACTCAACAATATAACTATCACATACAGCATGCTTTTCATGATCCACAAACACATAATTTTTATCAAGCTCAAAAATAATGGGATAAAAACTTTCAAACCCACTTTTATCAATAATATAACAAGATGATTGATCAATCTCAAAAGATTTGGGACTCCTAGATAAATTCAAGACCTATCCAATCCCATTTTCATTAGTAGTACAATTAATATTATCAAGTAACATAGGACCATCATCTAGTGCTTTATCATAAACATTTGCTAAGCAAAACTCTTTAGTACCATGCATTTCGACATCAGGCACAAACAAAGCATTATCATAAGATTTATCAAAATAGCATGGATTATCATAGATAATAGTAGCATAATTATTCTCACAAGTTTTACTCATAGGGAATATTTCAAGAGAATCCACAGGAACATAACATTCACCCTCCTTTGGTAAGCATGGAGGACAATCAAATAGTGTAAGAGATAAAGAGTTACTCTCATTAGAAGGTTGGCATGGGTAGCTAATCCATTCTTCCTCCTTTTGTTCATCACTCTCCTCCTCTTTTTCATCCAATGAGCTTTCAGGTTCATCAATTTCCTCCTCTTTTTCATCCAATGAGCTTTCAGCTTCATCAATTTCTTCTTCCACAGGTTCCTGCAATTTGTGGGTGCATTCTTGTGCATGAATGAGTCTCTCTTTATAATCAATGATATAAGGATTATCACTGTAACTTTCTATGCAAAAATTAAGGATAGAAGAGACATAATCTTTAAGGTCCTTACAAGCAACACAGGTTTCATAATTTTTAGACATGAAGGATTCTATTTCAGAAGCTCCCATAAATAAGACAAATTGTTCTACTTCTTCGAACCCAAGATGAATATAGTTATTCCAATTATAGTTCATAATTAAAACTTCCTCACTAAAGCCACATTGAAATTTAAGATGTTTAGTATCCTATTTAGAGCAACATTTTATAACATGGCGTTTAAGCAAGATTTTAGCAATTGTATTCAATTTTTCTATCACAGCACTCATAGCTTTACCCGTTCTTGATTCTCTATAATTCATATATATTTCAATAAGCTCCAAATAGGTTGTGGGTTCTTCCATAGCAACAATTTTTAATTTTTCGGTTTTTCAAATTTTTATGGATTTTTGGGTATATAAGAAAAATAAAACAAGACAAAAGCAACCTAGACAAAAGTAAACTAAGCAAAATAATACTAGACAGAAATAAACTAAGCACAAATAAACTAGACAAAAGTAAACTAAGCAAAACAAAATAAAATAAAAACAGAGAGAGAGGTAGAGTGTACTCCCCAGTGAACTTATGAGTAGAGCTATGCCTCCCGGCAACGGCGCCAGAAAATAGTCTTGATAACCCACAAGTATAGGGGATCGCAACAGTCTTCGAGGGAAGTAAAATCCAAATTTATTGATTCGACACAAGGGGAAGCAAAGAATACTTATAAGCCTTAACAACTGAGTTGTCAATTCAGCTGCACCTGGAAAAGCACTAGTAACAGGGGTGATGTGAAAGCAGCAGTAATGTGGGAGCAATAGTAACAGTAACAAAGCAGCAGTAGCAGTAACACGGAGAAGATGGCACCAGAAAATAGTTGATACTACTTCCAATGACATATAGAACGAGTATATGATGATGAAAGATGGACCAGGGTTCTCAGCTATCTACACTAGTGGTAACTCTCCAATAACAAGTGTTGGGTGAACAAATTACAGTTGGGCAATTGATAGGATTGAAATAGCATTACGACAGAACATCAAGTCTATTAATCATGTAGGCATGTTTTCTATATATAGTCATACGTGCTCGCAATGAGAAACTTGCATAACATCTTTTGTCCTACCGGGTGTGGGCCTCAAGGGAAACTACGGCAATTAAGGTACTCCTTTTAATAGAGCACCGGAGCAAAGCATTAACACTTTGTGAAAATATGTGATCCTCATATCTAAGCCTCCCCCTCCAGTTATCGATTCTGTCACTGGGGCCTCGGGTTCCGGACATAGACATGTGCAAACAACTTGTAGATACAATCTAAGCAGTAATTATAGAGCTCAAATCTAAGATCATGCCACTCGTGCACTAGTGACAAGCATTAAACACAACAAGATTGCAGCAACAATAACTTCACAAACTTATATAGATAGACTGATCATAATGTAACAATTCATCGGATCCCAACAAACACAACACCGATTACATCAGATGGATGTCAATCATGTAAGGCAGCTCATGAGATCATTGTATTGAAGTACATGGGAGAGAGAGTACCAACTAGCTACAGCTAGAACCCGTAGTCCATGGGGGAACTACTCACGGAGCATGATGGAGGCGGTGGCGTCGATGGAGATGGCTTCCGGGGGCACTTCCCCGTCCCGGCGTCGTGCAGAACAGTCTGTCCCCGAAACGGAGTTTCGCGATGGCGGCGCCCTGGAGTCTTTTTGGAGTTTCGTCAATTGGTATCGGGTTTTTAGGTCGCGAGGGACTTTATAGGCGAAGAGGCGGAGTCGGAGGGGCCACGGGCCCCCCTCCCCATAGGCTGGCGCAGCAACTGGCGACCACCCGCGCCGCCATACGGTGTGGGCCCCCTTCTGCCCGCCTCCGACTCTCCTTCGGTGTTCTGGAACCTTCCGGGGAAAATAAGATATTTGGTCTTTGTTTCGTCGAATTCCGAGAATATTGCCCGAACAGCCTTTCTAGAACCAAAAACAACAAAAAACAGGAACTGGCACTTCGGCATCTTGTTAATAGGTTAGTTCCGGAAAATGCATGAAATCATTATAAAGTGCGAGCAAAACATGTAGGTATTGTCATAAAACTAGCATGGAACATCAGAAATTATAGATACGTTGGAGACGTATCAGCAACACAGAGCCCTAAAAAGGGATTCAAATTAGCAACCAACCAATCAATGTTGTGGTTCAGAAGTTCGTAGGTAAGAAACGATTCTTTCGCGAAAGCCCTAATAACCACGTAAAACTTGCAAAGGGCACATGATATGATGTGGTCATGGTAAGTTTTATTAATTCTTCAAGCCACGAGCATGGAGGCGTCGTGGACTTGGTGCCGCGTCGGAGCGATCGATGAAGATCAAGGCGAAACGACCATATCATGTGACATATTTAATTTCATATGATGTTATTACTTTATGTATCTTATTTTGCTTGTATTAGATATACGATGGTACCATTATAAGATAATCCCTCAAATCAAATAACAAAACCCTGTTCTCCCTTAGTGTGCACCACCAAGAAAGTTCTCCGTTATGAAGCACGCACCGACGATCTGGTGTTAGACATCTCGGCGTTCGCATACAGTGGGTGTAATCCATGTTGCATAACTAAAACACTAAAGTTACATTGGTGAGTCTAACATGTACAAACATGGCCTCAGAACACAAGTGACCGAAAGGTTAAGCATGAGTCACATAGATGATGTGATTGATATCTTGATGTCTACCTTTGAAGCTATGTCACCGGCCGTGACGATCGGAGGTTGTATAGTGAATTAGAATCGTGTAATCACTAAACAACGATGAGTGATGTTGGTTTAAGTGGGATTTCTTGTAGTTTATTCAAACTAAACATGAACTCATATGATGAACATAATCTTAATTGTATTTGCATGAATAATTTTATAAATGTCATCTGTTAATTTATCTTTACACTAGGCTTCTTAGTTGAGATTAAAAACAGTTATAACTAATAAGCACATTACGGATTGGTACCGTTCAGTTAAAGAAAGTCAAGAAAGGATAAAAGTCCTATTGTAAAAAAATTATACCTCCAATTGCTCCACGTGATTCAAAATCTGGAGAGTAGTGTTTTCAATTAGCATCTAATATCATACTTGTCTCCTTAAAATCCTATGTTTTTCAAATTTGTTTGAGAAACAAGGTGATGTAAGGAATTGAAAAGTTTTATTTTCAATAACTAGCAAGGTATGATAATACATGATATCTAAAGACTTTGTTTGTTACAAGATGATGGAATATAAATTAGTGAGACTACATGAACTAGTCATCCATAATAATGGATGTGAATTAAAATTAATGTATACCCAATAAAAATATTTCCAGCATTTTTCTCAAGCATAACTACCCTTCATTTTGAGGGCTTCTCAAGAAAATATGAGATATGTGTGATCGTTACTTCATACCCAAATTATTTTATAAACTTTATATCATACAATAAATATTTTTATAATTTTGAATACCCATACTTAAAATTCTGGACCCACCCCTGATGGCAACTGAGAGTCTCAATGACGCACGAAGTCAAAAACTTTGCGGAATAAAAAACCGACACTTTTTTCTCGCTTTGTCATTAGCTGATTTTGCATAGTTGCCAAATTTTGATTTATCAATAAAATGTGTCTGTTACCGAAATGTAAAACAGCTAGTTGCTGGTTAGAACCGTTGGTAGCTGGCCAGTTTACATTGATTCTCGTGTGCATAGGCTAAAATTATTACAACAAATATTGCTCATCTGGTCAATATCAAACTACGATGCTAGAGGGTATGAGCAACCCGATGAATCAAGGATCCAAGTCCATGTTTGCGCTGGTAGCCGGTCCTTTGGGTCGTCTTAGTAGCTCTGGATGCACCTTCGGATGCTTGAGGCCAGCTCCACAAAACTGGCAGAAGTCGTCGTCCTCACCTCGTTCCTCTCTGTCGTCCAAGGAGATCATGCACCTCGGGACAAGGTTTGGCTCGTGAACCTCGGCGAAGAATGGCCGTGGACCAGCCTGCCCCAGTGCCGTGCGGGTCGTATCCTGCGGTGGCCCTGGCGGTGAAAGTTACATGGCCTATTATGTGTCCGGAGTCGAGCACGATGCTATTGCTGTTGGTGGCCTCAACCAGCTCATACTTGATGATGTTGCTGTTAGATGTATATATCTGTATATTTTAGTTTTCTTATATGTTAGAGGGTTTTCTGCATATGTGTACCTGTACATGTATTATATATTGTGGTCTTTGGCCCTTGGTATTACAACAAACATATTATCCTAACATGGTATCAGAGCAAAAATTGATCCTCTAGTTCCCCCGGCCGATGTTGCTTGTTCGTCTTCCAATCTCCCGTCCGTCGCTCGTCCTCTGCTCCAATCTCATCCCTGTCTTCGATCTCCCGCTTGCTCCCGCTCGGGAGGCCGATTCCACTGCTCCCGCTCGCCGCCCTCCGCCCGATCTGGGAGCTGGCTCACCGCCCGACGCCAGGCCGCTCCCGCTCCAGCTCCTGCTCGATTTCCACGCCAGCGCGATCCGCCCGATCCCAGCGCGCCCTCTCCTCGATCTTCGTCCCGCAAGCGCCAGGACCCGCCCCGATCTCCAGCGCCAGGAATCGACCGCCCGACGCCGATCTCCAGCGCCAGGACCGTCGCCGATCTCCGGCTCCTGCTCAGCGCCTCCAGCCCCGCCCGCTCTGCCCCCGGCCCGTTTCTCGATCTGCGTCGCAGTTGACTTCGATCTGAGGAAAAAAAAGTGAAAAAATCGAAAAAAAAAGAGAGCTATGTCTTCCTCGGGTTATGTTGCGATCCCTCGCTGCCCGGTGATCTTTGATGGCGCGAATTACCCTGATTTCGCTGCCTTTATGCGCGTCCACATGCACGGTCTTCGTCTTTGGGGTGTGCTTTCCGAGGTCTCTGTCCGCCGCGCCCCGTTGCTCCTACGGTGCTGTTGCACCGCCACTGTTGCCCTCGATGCTACTCGGGCGGATAAGGATGCGCCAAGAGTGCTGATGACACTGCTGGCTGATTATGACCGGAAGGTCCAGGACCACTCTACTGGTTGCGACTTAGGCTGGATCTGACCGAGTACACTCGGTGGATAGATGAGGATGGTCGTGCCTTCTGTTCTCACCTCCGCTTCGCCTCATGCTTCTGAGTTTACGGGTCTTCCCACCTCGCTCGGTGGGCTTTTCTTCATCGGCGCTCCCCTGCGGGATGCTCTCTACGTCGTGGTCCGCAGAGCATGCCCTTCACAGGGTGATTCTACTATTGATGAGTTCTACACTCAGAGTGCTGCTATTTGGCGTCGCTTGATTCTCTCCGTACAGCTGTGTGTGCCACCTGTCCCTGTGCTGTGCGCGCGGATCTGGAGTTTCAGCGCGTTTGAGTTCTTGTCGCGGCTCCGTAAGGAGTTTGAGCCGCTCCGTGCCCAGCTGCTTGCCGTGGTCGTGTTCCGCTCTCTGAGGTACTTGCTGAGCTTCGTGCCGAGGAGACTCGTCTTCGTGGTGCTGGTCTTCTTGAGGTTCCTCTGTTCTTGCTGCTCGTGGCCCTCTGTGCCGTCGCTCGTGGACCTCCTATGCCGCCGGCTTCGTTGCGGTCTCCGTCACAGTGATACTCCCTACTCCTCCGTTCCAGGGCCAGCGTCAGCCCCGGCAGCCTCGTGGTTCGACATCACTTCCTTGCACCTACGTGGTGGTGTCTTGTCTACTTGCGAGAGGGATCCCACTTACGTCCGCCGCAGCATACTCGTCGTCAGCTGGTTCTTCAGGATCTTCTGCTGTTGCGCTATCTGATCGGGACATTATCCGTGGTCTTCGTGGTCTGCTCGTGGTACATGCTCTTCCTCGACGGTACTGCTGGTTCTGTGCTGGCTCTTCGGCACCGCGCGACAACCACCTTTCACACAGTCAGGTACGTCATCCCCGTGGTATCCGGATTCTGGAGCTTCTTTTCATATGACCTCTGCGTCTTCTATTCTTTCTGCTCTTCGCTCTCTTGTTTCTCCTGTTCGTGTTATCACGGCTGATGGTACCTCTCTTCCTGTTTTCAGTCGAGGCATCCTTTATACTACCTCTTTCTCTGTTCCTGATGTTTCTCATGTTCCTAGTCTTAAGATGAACCTGTTTTCTGCTAGTCAGCTTACTGATTCTGGTTGTCGCGTCATTCTTGACGCTGATTCTTGTGTTCAGGACCGCCGCACACAGCCCTGGTTGGAGCTGGCCCTCGCAGCCTGTGAGTCCCCGGGGCTGGGAGTTAGACGGCTTCGTGTTCCTTCTGGCGACACTTCATCTCGCGTTCTCCTGCGGTTCTTGCTTCATCCTGGATCTTTTCAGCAGTGGCATCATCGGCTGGGTTACCTCTGTGGCTCCCGTTTATCGTCATTAGTTTGTCGTGGTCTTCTGGGGTCTGTCTCAGGAGATGTGTCTTTGCATTCGTGTTAGTGTTGTAGGTTAGGCAAATAGATTCAGCTTCCCTATCCTACTAGTGCGTATGTATCTCAGCGACCTTTTGATTTAGTTCATTCGGATGTTTGGGGTCCGGCTCCCTTTCCTTCGAAAGGGGTCATCGATACTATATTTTGTTTATTGATGATTTTTCGCGATGCACCTGGTTGTTTCTTATGCACTCTCACGGTGAGGTGCTTTCTATTTATCAGCGTTTTGCAGCCATGGTTCGTACTCAGTATTTCATGCCTATTCGTGTGTTTTGTGCTGATTCTGCAGGAGAGTATATCTCCCAGCACCTGCGTGGTGTTCTTGCTGAGCAGGGCACCCTTGCCCAGTTCTCGTGTCCCGGCGCCCATGCTCAAAATGGTGTCGCCGAGCGTAAGCATCGTCATATTCTTGAGACTACCCGTGCTATGATGATTGCTTCCTCTCTTCCGCCGCATTTCTGGGCTGAGGCTGTCGCTACGTCGACTTACCTCATTAACATTCAGCCTTCTGCTGCCCTTCAAGGTGGCATTCCTCTCGAGCGTCTTTCTGGTCGCTCTCCAGATTACTCGACACTTCGTTTATTTGGTTGTGTTTGCTATGTTCTTCTCCTCCTCGCGACCGCACCAAACTGACCGCTCAGTCTGTTGAGTGTGTTTTCTCGGATACAGTGATGAGCATAAGGGCTATCGCTGTTGGGACCCGGTTGGTCGTCGGATGCGCATCTCTCGTGATGTCACATTTGATGAGACGCGTCCCTTCTATCCTCGTCCCACCTCAGGTACTTACCCGGTGGATGATATTTTTTTCTTCTTTTTCCGGATGCACCCGCTGCTATCCCGTCTCCTCCTCCTCCTCCTAGTCCTGATGCGCCCCCTTCGGCGCCATCCTCTCCTCCGTCTAGTCCACCTAGTACTCCTCGTTCTCCGGCTTCGGATCCTTCTGATGCTGTCCCTTCTTCCTCTTCTTCTGATGAGTTGTCCTCCGCTGATGACCTTCCTCCTTCACGGCCTGTTCGTCAGCGTCGTGCTCCAGCTCGTTACTCTCCTAGTCAGTATGGTCTCTCTGTCGTTTCCGAACCGACTTCTTATCGGGATGCCGAGCGTCATCCTGAATGGCAGCTTGCCATGGCTGAGGAGATCGCTGCGCTTGAGCGCACTGGCACTTGGGATCTTGTTTCTCCCCCTTCTGGTGTTCGTCCTATCACGTGTAAGTGGGTCTATAAAATTAAGACTCGCTCTGATGGATCTCTTGAGCGCTATAAAGCACGTCTTGTGGCTCGTTGCTTTCAGCGGGAGCACGGCCGTGACTATGACGATACTTTTGCCCCTGTGGCTCATATGACTACTGTGCGTACCCTTCTTGCTGTTGCTTCTGTTCGCCGCTGGTCTGTCTCCCAGCTTGATGTTCAGAATGCTTTTCTTAATGGCGAGTTGAGTGAGGAGGTTTACATGCAGCCTCCTCCTGGGTATTCTGTTCCCGATGGGATGGTTTGTCGTCTTCGACGTTCTCTCTATGGTCTCAAACAGGCCCCTCGTGCCTGGTTTGAGCGCTTCGCCTCTGTGGTGACTGCTGCTGGTTTCTCTCCTAGTCTTCATGATCCAACACTTTTCGTTCACACTTCTTCTCGTGGACGTACTCTTCTTCTTCTCTATGTTGATGATATGATCATTACTGGTGATGATCCTGAGTATATTGCCTTCGTCAAGGCTCGTCTTCGGGATCAGTTTCTTATGACTAATCTTGGTCCTCTTCGCTATTTTCTTGGCATTGAGGTTTCCTCCACTTCTGATGGCTTTTCTATCTCTCAGGAAAAGTACATTCAGGATCTTCTTGCTCGTGCTGCTCTTGGGGATGAGCACGGTTGATACTCCTATGGAGCTTAATGTTAAGCTTCGTCCTACTAATGGTGATCCTCTTCCTGATCCCACCCGTTATCGCCATCTTGTTGGGAGTCTTGTTTATCTTGCTGTCACTCGTCCTGATATTTCTTAACCTGTTCATATTCTGAGTCAGTTTATCTCAGCTCCTACCAATGTTCACTATAGTCATCTCCTATGTGTTCTTCGTTACCTTCGTGGCACGATCACTCGTCGCCTTTTCTGTCAACACCCGGATTTTTAAGTCCAGATGCCTATTATGTCATTCATCGCAATCCCAGGAATATTGTTGTTGTGAGGCATAATAGTTAAGTATCACAGTCATCATTCATTACAAACCATATTGTCTTACAACTTGGATCACATGATCCATATTACACAAATAGTTGATCTATTGATCAACGAACAAACACAAGTTCATAGCGGAAGCGTAAATACAAATGGACTCTCTAGTCCACAGGCCAACGCTTGACGTCAGAAGACTCCTAGTTGTCGTAGGCGTCCTGCTTGTCATCTCCTTGGTAGTTCTGTTCATATTCATACTCTGGCCATTTGAATAGCCAGGGACAAAGCCGTGAGTACTTTAAGTACTCGCAAACTAATACTAGTGTAAGTGCTAGCAATTTTAGTAAGGGGTGCTAAGCTCTAGTTTATTTGCATAAAGCCAATTTTAGTTCACAAGTATTTGATAAAGACTTATTCAATGTGCTAACTAACTCTAGTGGGAACATTAGTGTCATTCCCACAACATTGTTGTGATTCAAATTCAAGTCACTATTTCACCATTCATTTTATCAACACTTTCAAGATTCTAATACTGGGAACTATATGGCCTTTCCAACCGTCTGTAACCGTGGACACGGCTATTCGAATAGGTTTACACTCTGCAGAGGTTGCACACTTGTGCCACAACATTTGATTTCATCCGTCGGGATAACCCCGAATCATCGTAACACAGTAGCGGATCATCAACCATAACCTTTCATTTACAAACCCTAGTATGAGCACCTCTCCCCATGAGCTTGGCCTCCCAGTGAAGACCAACTGTCAACCTGGAACTGCACAGGGCTTGGCCGTACAATTCACCTCAATTCACATCATTTCTCAACAACGGAGGCAGCCTCGGGATAACCCCTATGATGTGTGTTCAGAGGGAACCCATACTAAGATACATAAATTTCTAGTTAAGCCCTTACCCATAATTAGGTATTGTGGGGGTACTCAAGAATTGGAAAGGTATCGCATCCAAACCAATATCAGTTTTTAATCAAAAATCACTATCTTCTCTTGGTCATATTCACCTTCAAAATTCATTCAATGGAATGCATCATCATTCCAAAGTTTCAATTTTATTTCAAGTCACATGTTCCCATCTAGAGTAGTCAAGTTTTAATATTAGCACTAGCATCTAGTCATGAGGGGTGCTAACTACTTGTAATACTAGTTAGACTAAGTTTGATACTCTTGTAGTATTCTAGACTTAGACCAAAGTTAACTATAAAAGGAAACTTCAATATTCAAATTGAAAACTTGAAAAATAAAACTTGGGATGGGTTCATGAAGCATAAGAAAAGATGAGTGTGCCTTGTTCTTGGCAGAACTTTGCACTTTGCAAGAATATTAGCTTGCCTTGGTAGTTCTCAAAGTTTTCCTCCTCCTCCTCTTGGTAGCAATCTTCTTCCTCCGGATATTCTCCGGTGCTAGCGTCTAAATTTAAATACGAGAATAATCACTCAACTAATTCAATGGCTATTCCAAACATCACATATATTCACACAAACTATGCTAAGCACACAATTACTATAATTAGGGTGCATTGGTTGTGTTGCTTGAGGAAAAATAATTTCCTCTCATTACATATGTAAATGATAGTTTCCATAGGGTTCTTGAGAAATAATTTCCTCTCATTGAATCTTAAGATTTAATTTCTCAACAATCATACATGAATTCTATATTGACCTAAGTCAACCATTCATGATCATCATTTGAGAAAATGATTTAAATGAGGTAGACCACCTCATACTATTTAATAATTCTACAAATGATATAAATCTCCAAGTATTTCATCTAAGAGTGTTTGAACAGGGGTGCAAACATCACATGAATTCACTTGGGACAAGATTTAAATGAAGTAAAATACTTCATATGATTTGCATAATAGTTTTGGACAATATCACTTAATAAACTAGCCATATTGTCCACTACTTAAACTAGGGCATGATCATGCAAAGTGACCACACCATTTTCTTGCAGGAACAATTATTGTAAGTCAAATGTGAGCTATTGGAGTTGGAATTAACTAAATATCTATTTTGGTTGATTTTTAATAATTATTTGAATATGAAAAATTCCCTGCCTTCTTATTTTTATCATTTTATTTCTACAACAGATCTTGAGGGGGGGACCAGTGGCATGTTGTAGAATTTTCCAATAGCTTTCCAACCATATAAAGTTTGCTAAATTTGGCCAAGCCAAACAGATTCTATGAATTTTCAAAGTTGGGTCCAGTATTGAAATTTAACTGAAATGGGAAATTTGAGTTTGAATTAAAAGGGCCGGCGGGAAAACTAACTGGGCCTAAACCATTCAAATGACGCAACTCGGCCCACCACGCGTCCACGCACGCGTGGGCTGCCTGACAGGTGGGGTCTGCCTGTCAGCGGCGCTTAACGCCCGAAGCGGTACGAGCGACGTGGCGCGTTGGATTAGACGAGGATCCAACGGCCAGGGGTCGTCGTTTTCTCCGGCGAGATCGAGCTACTGGCGCGGCGAGCCTAGGGGGTCGGAGGGCTAACCAGTGGTCCAGCGAGCGCCGGCGGTGGTCGAGGCGAGGTTGTCGATGAAGAGGAAGCAGCCTGTAGCAGTGGCGTCGCTCGAGGAGGCTCCAGTCGACGGCGATTCCACCAGAGCTTCCGTGGCTCCGATCGCTCGATTGAGCTTGCTCCGGCGGATGATTGAGGTAGCTAATGGTGCGAGGAGAGTCAGGGATGGGAGGAGAAGGGACTGGTGAGCTCAATGGCGTCCAGGAACGTCCTATTTATAGAGACACAGGTGTGCTGCGGGGCAGTGGCGAAGTCGACAAGCGCGCGGCGTCTCCGGCGAGCTAGAGGGCTAGGCAGTGACGCGGGGCTGTTCAGGGCATCATGGCGGTCCTCCTGGTGGCGACAGCGGGGTCGGGCGGCGTCTGGTTGGGCCGCGTTGCTTCCGTGTCTGGCGCGTCCGCGGCGGGGCAGGGTTTCCTTCTCCGGCGACGGCGGGCACGGGTCGTGGTCGCGCGCGTGTCTGGCGGTGTTGCGGTGGCATGCTGAGGCTCGACGAGCAGCGAGAGGGTCCAGGGCGGCGCGAGGTGGCTGTGCGGCGCGTGTTGATGACCCACAAGTATAGGGGGTGTATCGTAGTACTTTCGATAAATAAGAGTGTCGAACCCAACGAGGAGCAGAAGGTGTTGGCAGCAGTTTCGATGAAGGATTCACTGTAAATGCTCACAAACAAGTATTCAAGGGGTTTTGATGTAATGGATGAATAAAGTGCAAGTAAGTAAAATGCGAGAGAAATAATTGCAGCGAGTGGCCCAATCCTTTTTAGCACAAAGGACAAGCCGGTTTGTTTACTTATAATGACCAAACGTTCCGAGGACACACGGGGATTTTAGTCTAGTGCTTTCGCTTCAAGTGGTTTAATAATCTTCATTGTTTTGATAAGTGTTGTGTGGGTGAACCTATGCTAATGCACCGCCCTTCCTAGGACTAATACATACTTGTGATTATACCCCTTGCAAGCATCCGCAACTACAAGAAAGTAATTAAGATAAATCTAACCACAGCCTTAAACTCGAGATCCTGCGATCCCTCCCGCATCGATATACTAACGGGGGCTTAGGTTTCTGTCACTCCGGCAACCCCGCAATTAGCAACCGAATACAAGATGCACTCCCTAGGCCCATAAATGGTGAAGTGTCGTGTAGTCGACGTTCACACGGCACCACTAGAAGAATGACACCACAACTTAAATATCATAACATTGAATATTACTCAACCATAGTTCACTACTAGCATTTAGACTTCACCCATGTCCTCAAGAACTAAACGAACTACTCACGAGACATCATATGGAATACAATCAGAGGTGATATGATGATGAATAACAATCTGAACATAAACCTTGGTTCAATGGTTTCACTCAATAGCATCTACAACAAGTATAGAATAACACGGGAGAGTTTCCCCTATCAAACAATCAAGATTTAACCCGAATTGTTACAGCGGTGACGAGGTGCAGCGATGGTGATGGCGGTGTAGATGGTGGAGATGATGATGATGATGATGATGATGATGATGTCCCGCTCGATGACGATGGCGATGGCGTCGATTTCCCCCTCCGGAGGGAATTTCCCCGGCGGCTGAGAGCTCTTTCTCTCTGGTGTTCTCCGCCCCAGAGGCGGCTGTAACCCTCGTGAGGTCCTCTCGTGGCTTAGGTTTTCGGGACGAAGGAGTACGCGAAGAAAAGGAGGCGAAAGGGGTGTGGGGCCCCCCCCACGGGTGGCGGCAGCCCTGGGCCGCGCCGCCCTAGGGTCTGGGCCCACAGTGCTCCTCTGCTCCCCTTCGGCTCCCTCCGTCATCGGAAAAATAGGAATTTACGTGAAATTCCCTTCCACGTTGATCTTCCGAAATATTGCGTTCTGACGGTGCTTTTTCCAGCAGAATCCTGGCTCCGGTGCTTGATCCTCCAATAATGATGAAACATGCAAAATAGATGAAATAACATAAGTATTGTGTCCCAATATGAAATATATCAATGAATAACAGCAAATTATGATACAAAATAGTGATGCAAATTGGACGTATCAACTCCCCCCAAGCTTAGACCTCGCTTGTCCCCAAGCGAAACTGAGCTCGATAAACAAGACCACATGTTTATGGAGTGAAAAGTCGATAAATAAAATACGGACAAGAAGCATCATATTCATTCACACAAGACATTCTAGTAAACAACTTCCTCATATAACTCATCTCGAAATAAGTAAAGAGAAATCACAAGTAAAGGTGCATAAGAAATCATAATTGGTGATGGCAAACTTTGTTCTTGGTCAGAGAACTACTAACGGATTGTACTTCTAAGCAAAGCTTTCATATTAGAATTTATAGCTGAGCCTTCATATTTAAGCATGACAATCTCTTCATAATCATTGATAACTTCAAAGTCATATTCATTCAGATAAAATTGGTACTAAACAAGAAAGTATAAAAGACATGATTAACTGAATCATAGCATAAATGATTGGTTCACAACAACTCAATTGCTTGCTTGAGATAGAGGGAAATAGGTTTACTGACTCAACATAAAAGTAAAAGACAGGCCCAGAGGAAGCAGGGATTAAATCATGTGCTAAAGCTTTTCAAGTTTTGAAATCATATAAAGAGCATAAAAGTAAGATTTTGAGCGGTGTTTGTTGTTGTCAACGAATGGTAGCGGGCACTCTAACCCCTTGCCAAACGAACCTTCAAAGAGCGGCTCCCATGAGGGACGGCATTTCTACCAGCAAGGTAGATCATCCCCTCTTCTCTTTGTTTACACATGTATTTTAGTTTTATTAAGGATGACACTCCCCCCAACCTTGGCTTTCTCAATCCATGGCTAACCGAATCCTCGGGTGCCTTCCAACATTCACATACCATGGAGGAGTGTCTATTGCAAAATTAAGTTGCTTACTGATAAATCAGAGCAAAACATGTGAAGAGAATTATTAATGAAAGTTATTAATTGGGGCTGGGAACCCCGTTGCCAGCTCTTATTGCAAAGTTATTGGATAAGCGGATGTGCCGCTAGTCCATTGGTGAAAGTCCGCCCAACAAGATTGAAAGATAAAACACCACATACTTCCTCATGAGCTATAGAACATTGACACAAATAAGGAGTAGTAGTTTGAATTATTTAAAGGTAGCACATGAAGTATTTACTTGGAATGGCAGAAAATACCATGTAGTAGGTAGGTATGGTGGACACAAATGGCATAGGTTTGGTCTAAGGTTATGGATGTATGAGAAGCATTCCCTCTCGATACAGGTCTTTGGCTAGCAAGGTTTGATAGCAAGCATAAAGGTTGAGGGAAACAAACAAATATACATATGATAGAAAAATCATGCATCTTTCTCATAAGCACAAGCAATTTTAACTTTAGAATACTAAGCATAGAGATAATAGATTAGTATATCTAAGTGTATTTCTCTCTTTTATTTAACATCAAGATGTTGTTGCTATTGACCAATGCTAAGTTTGCCAAAACCAAATAGATTTACTTGATGCTCCCAAAGTGATATCAATACTTATGTCAAGAGTAATCATATAATGGAGATTGCAAACTAAAATAAGATGTGCAAAAAGTAAATGATAAGACTTCTCATTAATATTCCATAACGATAACTCACACCAACGGATACATAGATAACTAACTAAGAGAGATACTTCCACATTGCATACTATTCCATATGATAACTTCCCTACTCATGATATGACACTACTTGATAGTAAAAGATAAAGGTAATGATGATGTGATACCGCGGCACTCCCCCAAGCTTGGAACAAACCAAGGGGATGCCAATACCGATGATGAATTACTCCTTCGGTGATGATGGCGAATCTTTGTCGTCATCAGACTTCCATGGAAGAGGCCCTCCATCAACAAAAGACATCTTGGTCTCCGGAAACCTGAAACTAGCAGCATGACTTATGCGCTTAAACCTGTTTTCATACTCACAGTTTTGATTATGAACATCATAGAGTTGAGCTTGGAGTTTGTTGGTGGTGTCGTGAAGTGAGAAGATATCGTCCCACAGTTTTGCAGTCTCCTTCTTGTGCCCATCAATGAGTTCAGACACAATCTTGTGAAAGATATCCACTTCACGCTCAGCCATTTTCTTGTAGTTGAAAACCTCTTGTTCCAGTTTCTCCATCCGGTCTTCCAAACTCCCTTCTCCCTTAGGACCCTGGACATCTTTGATCTGCAACTCTCCATCCACGAGCCGCAACTCTTTGGGGTGCATCTTCAGCTCGTTCATGTACGGGTTGACGACGTCCTCAAAGAAGCTGTCCTTCGAGTTCCCGACGAAGACATGATGGATCTAGATCCGAAGCAGATCCTGGCAGAAACAGCTCGAAACAAAACTCGACGAGAAAACGATATTACGGACCTCCGGGGGATTATATAGCAAATATTTTTACGACAAAAGGAAGGTTCCAGATCGAACCGAGTCGGAAAGGGCAATGAGGCGGCCGGACCATAGGTCGGCGCGGGCCCAGGTCAGCCGCGCCGGCCTATGGTGGCACGCCCTCGTGCATCCTTTCCACTCCGTTTCGAACTCGTAATTTTTCATATTTTCTAAAAATAGCAGAAATAATGTTCGGAAAGGTAAACGAGGACTTTTTATTACCTGTACTGTTACCTATTCAAAGTCGAGTTCTGGCGGACTGTCAATTTGTCCTTTGATGAAAGCCTCCGGTGTTTCCACTTGAATAATATCAACATCAACATTATAAGAATCACCCGAGATATAATGCTTGAGTCTTTGTCCATTCACCACTTGTGTGGCATTGCCTTGGAGAGAGCTAATTTTAATTGCTCCTGAACGATACACCTCCTCAACAACATATGGTCCTTCCCACTTCGAGAGTAATTTCCCTGCAAAGAATCTGAGACGAGACCGATACAATAGAACTTGATCTCCAACATTAAATTCTCTTTTAATGATCCTTCTATCATGCCACTTCTTAACTTTTTCTTTAAAGAGTTTAGCATTTTCATAAGCTTCACTTCTCCATTCATCTAGAGAACTTAATTGCAACAACCTCTTATTACCGGCTAATTTAGGATCTTTATTTAGTTCTCTAACAGCCCAATAAGCTTTGTGCTCTAGTTCTAAAGGTAAATGACAAGCTTTTCCATAAACCATTTTATAAGGTGACATTCCCATAGGATTTTTATAAGCAGTTCTATAAGCCCATAGTGCTTCTTTCAATTTGCTAGCCCAATTCTTCCTAGATTTATTAACAGTCTTACCCAAGATAGCTTTAATCTCTCTATTTGATAATTCTACTTGACCACTAGTTTGAGGGTGATAAGCGGAAGCAATTCTATGATTAATACCATACTTAGCAAGAGTTTTTCTAAAACCTCCATGAATAAAATGAGAACCTCCATCAGTCATAATATATCTAGGTACTCCAAATCTAGGAAATATAACATCTACAAGCATTTTTATAGAGGTCTCACCATCAGCACTTTTTGTAGGTATAGCTTCTACCCATTTAGTAACATAATCAACACAACAAGTATATGAGTGTTACCGTCTGAAGAAGGGAAAGGACCCATGAAGTCGAATCCCCAACAATCGAATGGTTCAATAACAAGAGTATAATTCATAGGCATTTCATTGCGTCTGGAGATATTACCAACTCTTTGACATTCATCACAAGATAAAATAAATTTCCTTGCATCTTTGAAGAGTGTTGGCCAATAAAAACCTGATTGTAGAACCTTTTGCGCGGTTCTATCTCCAGCGTGATGTCCTCCATAAACACTACCATGACATTTACTCAATATCTCCTGTTGTTCATATTCAGGAACACATCTTCGCATAATACCATCTACTCCTTCTTTATATAAGTGTGGGTCATCCCAAAAATAATGCCTCAAGTCATAAAAGAATTTCCTCCTTTGCTGAGCTGAAAAGGTTGGAGGCAAATACTTCGAAACAATAAAGTTAGCATAATCAGCATACCAAGGGCTCTCTCGCGAGCTCACCTTTATTACAGCCAATTGTTCATTTGGAAAACTATCATTAACAGGAACAGGATCATAAGCAATATTTTCCAATCTAGACAAATTATCAGCAACATTATCAGCACCTTTCCTATCTATAATATGTAAATCAAATTCTTGCAACGAAGTACCCATCTAATAAGCCTTGGCTTAGCATCTTTCTTTGTCATAAGGTATCTAATTGCAGCATGATCAGTATGAATTGTAACTTTCGAATCAACAATATAGGGTCTAAACTTATCACAAGCAAAGACTACAGCTAACAATTCCTTTTCAGTTGTAGCATAATTTCTTTGAGCAGCATCAAGAGTCTTACTAGCATAATGAATAACATTTAATTTTTTATCTACCCGCTGTCCAAGAACAGCGCCTACAGCAAAGTCACTACCATCACACATAATTTCAAAAGGCAAATTCCAATCAGGAGGTTCGACTACAGGAGCAGTTGTTAAGGCTTTCTTTAGAGTTTCAAAAGCTTCCTTACAATCATCATCAAAAACAAAAGGTACATCTTTTTGAAGAAGATTAGTAAGAGGCTTTGAAATTTTAGAGAAATCTTTAATAAATCTCCTATAAAACCCAGCATGACCAAGAACACTACGAATACCTTTAACATCCCTTGGATAGGGCATCTTCTCAATTGCTTCAACTTTAGCTCTATCAACTTCAATACCTCTCTCGGAAATTTTATGTCCCAATACAATTCCTTCATTAACCATAAAGTGGCATTTCTCCCAATTAAGAACAAGGTTAGTTTCTTCACATCTCTGCAAAACTTTATCGAGGTTTCGCAAGCAATTATCAAAAGAATTCCCATAGACAGAAAAATCATCCATGAACACCTCTACAATGCTTTCACAAAAACCATGAAAAATAGCAGACATGCATCTTTGAAAAGTAGCAGGAGCATTACATAAACCAAAAGGCATACGCCTATAAGCATAAGTTCCATAAGGACAAGTAAACGTGGTTTTCTCTTGATCTTTAGCTTTAACAGCAATTTGTGAAAACCCAGAATAACCATCAAGAAAGCAAAAATGAGTATTTTTAGATAACCTTTCTAGCATTTGATCAATAAAGGGTAAAGGGTAATGATCTTTCTTAGTAACTTTATTAACTTTTCGAAAATCAATGCACATTCTATACCCTACAACTATTCTTTGAGGGATAAGCTCATCATTATCATTAGGCACAACAGTCATTCCTCCTTTCTTAGGAACACAATGCACAGGACTAACCCATCTACTATCAGCAATAGGATATATAATACCAGCTTCAAGAAGTTTTAATACCTCGTTCCTTACCACTTCCTTCATCTTCGGAATTAGACGACGTTGATGTTCAACAACAGGCTTTGCATCTTCTTCCATATTAATAGCATGTTGGCAAATAGAAGGAGAAATCCCTTTCAAATCATCAAGAGTATAGCCAATAGCTCCTCGGTGTTTCTTCAATATTTCCAATAACCTTTCTTCCTCAATCTCTCAAAGCTTAGAACTAATAATAACAGGATATATTTTCTTATCATCAATATGAGCATATTTAAGATTATCAGGTAAAGGCTTTAAATCAAAAACAGGATCTTCCTTTGGTGGCGGTGTTGTACCCAAATCTTCCACCGGTAAATCATGCTTGAGAATAGGTTGGCGAAGAAAAATTTCCTCAAGCTCATCTCTTTCTTTCCTAAAAGCTTCACTTTCACTATTCTCCAAATGTTGCTGCAAAGGATTATTAGGAACAAGAACAATAGATGCACACTGCTCCATTTTAAAATCATTACTAGGCAAGTCAGCTTTATAAGGAGTTTTAGTGAATTTAGAAAAGTTAAATTCATAAGGTTCACCAGCAAATCTAGTCAAAATTTTCTATTTCTTACAATCTATAATAGCTCCACAAGTATTTAGAAAAGGTCTACCAAAAATGATAGGACAATGATCACTAGCAGCAGAACCAAGTACCAAAAAGTCAGCAGGATATTTAATCTTACCACATAGAACTTCCACATCTCGAACAATACCAATTGGAGAAATAGTTTCTCTATTAGCCAGATGAATAACCACATCAATATCTTCAAGTTCACAGAACCAATTTCGTGCATAATCTCCGTGTAAAGCTCATAAGGAATAGCACTAATACTTGCACCAATATCACATAAACCATAATAGCAATGATCAGCAATTCTAACAGATAGCATAGGAACACTAACTTGTTTGGGTTTATTAGGATGTGAAACAATATTAGAAGCATCTTCACAGAAAATAATATGACCATCCTCCACATTTTCAATCACAAGATCTTTAACTATTGCAACAGCAGGTTCAATTTTAATTTGTTCTTCAGGTTCTTTAGGTTTCTTTTCACTTTTATTAACCGCACTAGATATGACAGACTCCTTCATTTTAGCAGGGAAAGGAGTTTTTTCAATATAAGCTTCAGGAATAACATTATCAACAGTTTCAATCACTACACATTTGTTTACAGATGATTCAACTTTATCTTTATACGGTTCATGATACTTATCAAAATTCTTCTTAGGCAATTCATAATGAGAGGCAAAAGCTTTATAAAGATTTGCAACAACTTGGGAATCAAGACCATATGTAGCACTCATATTACGAAATTTATCAGTATCCATAAAAGCTTCAATGCATTTATAATCATAAATTATACCTGATTCTCTATCTTTGTCGTTCTCCCATCCTTCAGTATTTTCTTGGATCCGATCAAGAAGGTCTCTTTTAAACTCTTCATTCTTGCGTGTAAATGATCCAGAACAAGAAGTATCCAGCAAGGTCTTGTCTTGAAAAGAAAGTCTTGCATAGAAATTATCAATAATAACATTACCAGGAAGCTCATGAATGGGGCATTTGAGCATTAAAGACTTCAATCTCCCCAAGCTTGGGCAATACTCTCTCCATCATGAGGCCAGAAATTATATATGCGGTTCCGATCTTTGTGAATTTCACTTGGAGGATAAAATTTGGAATAAAATAAAGGCACAATGTCCTCCCAATCAATAGAATCACCATTCTTCAGCAATTTATACCAGTGCGCCGCTTTACCAGACAGCGATATAGTGAATAGTTTCTTTCTAACTTCATTCATAGAAATACCTGCACATTTGAATAACCCGCATAATTCATGCAAAAACAATAAATGATCACCAGGATGGACAGTTCCATCCCCTTCATAGCGGTTATCCATAACACGTTCAATAATTTTCATAGGTATTTTATATGGTACTACTTCCTCACCTGGCGCTTCATCCACTACCGTTGCAGTAGTAGTAGATTTCCCAAATAGAAATTGAAGAGAAGATCTCTCCATAATGATTTATAGCAGCAGGCAGAAATAAAATCAGCACAAACAATAAAGGTTTTCCTTACCAATTCCACTTACCAATAGCGCTTCACTCCCCAAACGGCGCCAGAAAATAGTCTTGATGACCCACAAGTATAGGGGGTGTATAGTACTTTCGATAAATAAGAGTGTCGAACCCAACGAGGAGCAGAAGGTGTTGGCAGTTTCGATGAAGGATTCACTGTAAATGCTCACAAACAAGTATTCAAGGGGTTTTGATGTAATGGATGAATAAAGTGCAAGTAAGTAAAATGCGAGAGAAATAATTGCAGCGAGTGGCCCAATCCTTTTTAGCACAAAGGACAAGCCGGTTTGTTTACTTATAATGACCAAACGTTCCTGAGGACACACGGGATTTTAGTCTAGTGCTTTCGCTTCAAGTGGTTTAATAATCTTCATTGTTTTGATAAGTGTTGTGTGGGTGAACCTATGCTAATGCACCGCCCTTCCTAGGACTAATACATACTTGTGATTATACCCCTTGCAAGCATCCGCAACTACAAGAAAGTAATTAAGATAAATCTAACCACAGCCTTAAACTCTGAGATCCTGCGATCCCTCCTGCATCGATATACTAACGGGGCTTAGGTTCACTCCGGCAACCCCGCAATTAGCAACCGAATACAAGATGCACTCCCCTAGGCCCATAAATGGTGAAGTGTCGTGTAGTCGACGTTCACACGGCACCACTAGAAGAATGACACCACAACTTAAATATCATAACATTGAATATTACTCAACCATAGTTCACTACTAGCATTTAGACTTCACCCATGTCCTCAAGAACTAAACGAACTACTCACGAGACATCATATGGAATACAATCAGAGGTGATATGATGATGAATAACAATCTGAACATAAACCTTGGTTCAATGGTTTCACTCAATAGCATCTACAACAAGTATAGAATAACACCGGGAGAGTTTCCCTATCAAACAATCAAGATTTAACCCGAATTGTTACAGCGGTGACGAGGTGCAGCGATGGTGATGGCGGTGTAGATGGTGGAGATGATGATGATGATGATGGAGATGATGTCCCGCTCGATGACGATGGCGATGGCGTCGATTTCCCCTCCGGAGGGAATTTCCCCGGATTCTGCCCGCCGGAGAGCTCTTTTCTCTCGGTGTTCTCCGCCCCGCAGAGGCGGCTGTAACCCTTCGTGAGGTCCTCTCTGTGGCTTAGGTTTTCGGGACGAAGGAGTACGCGAAAAGGAGGCGAAAGCCGGGGCCCTGGACCACAGGGTGGCGCGGCCGGGCCCGGGGCGCGCCGCCCTAGGGTCTGGCCTCTCTCTCGCTCCCCTGCTCCCTCCGTCATCGGAAAAATAGGAATTTACGTGAAATTCCCTTCCACTTGATCTTCCGAAATATTGCGTTCGACGGTGCTTTTTCCAGCAGAATCCTGGTCTTGATCCTCCAATAATGATGAAACATGCAAAATAGATGAAATAACATAAGTATTGTGTCCCAATATGAAATATATCAATGAATAACAGCAAATTATGATACAAAATAGTGATGCAAATTGGACGTATCACGTGTCCAGGGCGTGTCCGCGCGTGCACTGCTGCGACGCCATCGGCATGGCAATGCCGCTCTGGGCGCGCGATCTCCGGCGGCTATCGACGGTGTCCATGGCCGTGGCGGTACTAGGGTGATGTAGGGAGGTGCGGTGGCGCTCTTGGACAGCAGGGCCATGGCTGGGGAGGAATGAGAAGAGGGGGAGCACGGCATGGTGGCGACATGGCCGACATGGCCATGTCTTTGCTAGATAGCTTCCCCTCCTAGGGTTTCTGTGGTGGTGTGAGGCAGAGAGGGGGCAAGGGGACAGGTAGGGTGGAGATGGGGTAGTAGGGTTGGGCCAACACTATTCAAAATAGTGTTTTGGGATTTCTCCATATTTGAATTTTGCAATTTTTGCCCAAACTTGGTTGAGTTCAAATGGATTCAGAAATTGGAAGGGGTGAGTTTGGTTAAGTTGGAAATGACCAGAGACAACTATGTGTGTTGGTGAAATTTTAAAATTCAAAGTATTGCAAAATTTGACAAAGTGAGATTGTTCCACCTAATAAAAAGTCTCCACTTTGCATGAGCATAGAATTTGATCCAAAGTGAATTTGGCATGGTGGTCTTTACAAAAGTTGTTCATCTTGATGTCCTCTTGGATGACATGCCAAGAATTGAGAAAATTTAGTTTGAAAATTTTGAATTGCAAGGGCTCAAAGTAGTGACCAGAATATAATTGGCAGATTTGACCATCATCATATGTGATCACCATTTGAGTTTGAATTTGATTTGAATTGTGTTTCTTTGGTTCCAATAGTTGTAATAAGTGTTTAGTAACATAATCCAACTAATGGTGAAGACCAAATTGGTCTAGGGTCAAGATTTATAAAAATGGCATAAAGCCTATGTGAGGGTTTTAGGGTTTTCTTATTTGCTTTCTTTCTCTTTTATTTTATTTGGTTTGTGATCCTCACTTGATCACATTAGGGTTTTAGGGTTTAGCACAATAACACCTTAACAAACATCATGGCATATCACTCAAATGCACAAGTCCTATGCATGGCACTATATGTAAGAAAAAGTTTTTGTTGGCTCTGACTTTTGAATCTCTGGAATTTCTTTCTTCTTTTATTTTATTGAAATTTGGGATGTTACATTTTCTTTCCCCGTTCCAGCTCTCTCCAGCTCCAGTGCTATTCGAATGCTACGTGGGCGAGTGATCCTACGGATCGTCGTTCACTTTCTGCTTACTGTGTGTTTCTTGGTGGTTCGTTGTTGCTTGGAAGACGAAGAAACAGGTTTTCCCGTTCGAGTGTTGAGGCTAAGTTGCGGGCTATGGCTTTGTTGATTGCTGAGGTGACTTGGTTACGGTGGTTGCTTGCAGATTTTGGGGTCTCTGTTACGACACCCACTCCACTTTTGTCCGACACATGTGCTATCAGTATTGCACGTGATCCGGTCAAGCATGAGCTGACCAAGCATATTGGTGTTGATGCTTTTTACACACGTGCTCAGGTACAAGATGATGTTGTTGCGGTTCATTATGTGCCTTCAGATTTGCAGTTTGCGGATTTCTTTATGAAGGCACAGACTCGAGCGCATGTGATTTCTTACTCTCCAAACTCGGTGTTGTGGATCCACCATGAGTTTGAAGGGGTGTTAGATGTATATATCGTATATTGTAGTTTCCCCATATGTTAGGGCTTGCATATGTGCACCTGTACATGTACTATATATTGTGGCCTTTGCCCCCCGGTAATACAACAAGCATATTACCCTAACAGTTGCATGGGTCGGCGTTGTAGTGCCGCAGCGCGTGAACCGCATACCTCTTGCTCTGGACCTCCAAGCCCGTTCGCACAGACTCGGGGTCGTCTTCGTCTTCTACGTAGTAGAGATCATCGTCTTCCCGGGGCCACGGCTGAGTCCTGGCTGCAGGTGCTGGTAGTTCTGGCGCCGGCGGCGGTGGCTCGTCACCCATGATGTCCTTGTCGTCGAAATCGAGTATGGGTTGGCCGCGGTTGAGGATCACCAAAGTCCAAAGGTGGAAAGAGGTCGGACACCTGGTCCGGGGACTGCGGAGAGTCTGGGTCTTGGACGGGCTCCTCC
Organism: Lolium multiflorum; assembly: GCA_030979885.1. NCBI lineage: Eukaryota > Viridiplantae > Streptophyta > Magnoliopsida > Poales > Poaceae > Lolium > Lolium multiflorum. The sequence continues at coordinate 62,734,332 of CM061749.1, read as the reverse complement.
TCTTCCTCCTCGTACGGGACATAGTAGCGCACCGGCGGCAGCCTAGCGGCCACGGCTGCAACATGGTCGTCGCTAGACGACTTCTCCATGTGCGCGTGTTTGTGCGCGCGAAGAGAATGAACGCTGGTTGGATTGATGGACGCGATAGTAGTTGCTTGTAACTCCAGGGGTTGCGTATTTAATACCGATATGGAGCTCGAGTTAAAGTACTAGTCGGACACGAGACGGGTACCGCAAATCTTTTGCGCGTGTGTATGCGTATCCGATCCAAGTACTAGGAAAAGAAATCGATTGGTGCCTTGCCCAAATACCATCTGGTACAACACAATGCACGCCAAAGGTACACAGGCCTGGTCATCATTTACATGTTGCACGCCGGACGCAAACCAACACACGCCAAACGTACCCTAAGTCTTTTTGTATTAGCCGGTTCAGATGTTGTGACATGGCGGAATGTTGGCCGTGTTAGAAGTGTAATTTGTAAGGGTGTATACGAGATAAAACTAGAAGTCATCATATTGTACTACAAGTTTATCTCCTCCCTTGTACCCGGTGGGGGATGCAGGAAAAAATTTGAGGGTGGACACAACCTCAAAAAAATTGTACATCCTTAATTGGGATGAAAGTTTGCATACATGTTTGAGGATGGGCACACGTCAATTATGTCATCATCACATTCAAGAACACGTCTCGCTCAACAAATGTCACTAAGAAATGGTTTAAAAGCTCATCACCTATATTATTTCTTCACTTGTTTCTCACTAGACTCATTGCAGAAAATACTCTTTTAACACTCATTGTCACCACCAATAAAAGCAATATCAGTTTCAAAAGCATGTACGCTAAATTAGAAATAACACTTTTTTTTGTTTCAACAAGCATAACAGAGCATATATATAAGCTATTGATTGCCATTATAAACATAAATCTTCAACTCTAGACATAGATACCAATTGATTCTATGCCAATACGTTATACATAGTTGATAGAATATATAGGCAAGCTACTAGAGGGGAAATTCAGGGAGGGGGCGGCGGAATTAGTTTTCGATTCTTTTCCCCTTTCCATCCAGTTCAGGGAGAGCCTAGAAAGGACGGGAGTAGGGAAGGAATAGGCCGCCTACTAAATAATAAATTTTATCTAAAACTAGAAGCAACGCATACCAAGAAAAGAATGCTGACGTCAAGAAAAAGTACAAGGTGAACGAAGAAATAAATTAACGCTAGCTACCAGAACCACGTTAAACAAAACATAAATAAATAAGTATGGTGCACATTCCTAAACAACATGTAGCCACCAGCCGAGTGGCAAGCACCACACAAATTGGCCGGCCCGTTCTGAAACGCACCCATGATGTACCTCTATATATACCTCATGAGGGTCCAACTAATAAACACATAATATTCTAGCGCATATAGAGAGAACTAGTTGATAATTAATACTTTTCACTTTTGCTTCAGGGAAGATAATTTTCATTTTTGCTTCAGTGTCCTCCTTTCAAACTTTGGCACCGTTAAACTAATGGACGCTCAGCATCTTTCGCTACCCATTCCGTAGGACTTAGGAATCCTCGGGCTAATACCCCTTCCCGTTAGGTGGGGTGAGATGTGGGAGACACCGGAGCACAACTCGATAATTTTTTGTGCAATAATAATTGGGAAATCAGTCTTGCCCCTAAAGCGGCCAGGTAGATGGCATCCAACGTTATTTTAGTGGAGCGTCCTTTTGTTTTGGTGGAGCGCATTGTTCATTTCGGGTCTATGTGCGTGGGCCCACTACTCAGTGAGACAAAAAAAAACTCCTTAGGCACTCCAACCCCTCTGCAACGCAAGCCCCATATGTGGCCATTCAAAGCTCCGCCATAGTGTGTTACCATAAATGAATCTTTCTATGATACTTATCCATACATCCAATGAAAGAGATGCTCTGGGACAAGGGTCCGGATGCATGGCCATGTGGAGATTAGAGATTGGGCCTAAGATCATCGATTTCGTTCACAGGCAATAATCAAGTCACTAATACTGGTTGATTTTTTATCTGACTGAACAAACAGAGACTATGTGGTACTCCTCACTATAACTAGCCTAATTCTGTTGTTGTCACTGCCTGAGCACTTCCTTCCATTTGAAACTTTCCTGCATGAACCGTCCTGATAACTGGTCCTGATCTAATGCCCTCACTCAAATGAATCTTCTGCTACTGATCTGAATTATGCAGTACTACTAATCTAGAACGCTTCGCAAGACGCCTTTACGCGTAACTTATGTGGCCGTTTGTCATCGTTCAGTGTTCACCTTATCTGTGTCCTAACTACGGCTGTACCTTGCACTAATTGAATGATCAAGTAGGAGTACTAAATGAGAAAGTTTGAATGCTTTTAGGTCTCATGTACGTCCCCTTAGTTTAAGTCCGATGAAGTAGCATCAACTATTCAACTAGTACTATAGTATTATCTGATGACAGGACTGTGGTTATCATTTGAAATTTTGAAGCGAGTGTGATCCTTCTCGATACCTCTGGGCTCTGTAATTAACTAGTCAGGTCTATTTGAGCAGATTCTCCTCTAGCACTCTTAATGCACTAGGTGGAGTGTAGTTCAGCAAATCTACCTTAGTTTATTCGCAACCTGATGCTAGCTATATGTTGCTAGAATTGCTATTTCATTAACTGTTTCTGAAACGGATGTTAGCTATATGTTGCTAGAAGCGGATTCTCCTCTATAACACTCTTACCGGACTAGGTGGAGTGTAAGTCAGCGATTCTACTTTGATTTATTTGCAACCTAATGAATCCTCACTTCTTTCCATTGAAGAAAGCGTGCATTGAGTATCTCTAGACATTGCACCCCACTTCTTTGATCGGTGTGTGGTGAGTTTCCGCAAAATATCATTGAAAACAGACTACAGGCCGGATACATGGGAGAGTAGGTTATTCGTTAGGCATTGATGATAGTTTCCTAAATTATTACTGATCAGGTAAGAGTGTACTAATTCTACCTCGGGATTCTTCAGTACAGTCCACCTCTCCATACCGTTAGAAAGGCGTGGCTGCAAACGGAGAAGCCACCATTAATTTCAGCTATCGCGGCTAGACTTGTTGTAGAGATCCGAAAAACCCCTGAGTTTGCATTGAAACAGCCGGCAGGATCGAGACGATGCGAAAGTATAGGTTGCTGCAACTTGGCGGACTAAACTAGTTTGATTAAGAGATACTATGATCACCACAAAGAGTTTGATGCACTAGGGATGTTTTCAAAAAAACCGAACCGTAGTATATTTTACACTCCCCCTCACGTTTAGGTTGGACAAACGGAAATACACTAGACGTGGGTAATCGTTGGTCGCAACTATTTGGAGTAGATCAAATAGTGGGTTAGCCGGGTTTAAACTTAAAATCTTCTGGTTGATACCGTGTTAAGCTTCATGCACTAACTAATCATTTTAAAATACCGATATGATGGAAAATGTTAGGCAATCAACCTGCAAAATGCAAATTGAGATAGCTAACCTGCATAGCGGCACCAAAACTCCGCTTCAGTTTTAAAAAAACTGTCACACTGAAGAGAGTAGCATGGAAGTTTTCTTTAGCGTACGTCGTTGCTAGCATTACCGGCGGTACCAGACACCGAAGGTCACCGCCGGCGATTCTTGCACGAGCTACGCACCCACGAACAACACATGTTAGAATTCAGAACACCGCAGCCGTGCATGGGAGTGCGTGCTATGCTGGGCTGCTGGGCTTGGCACCGCTGAGATCGCTGCAGCCCTGACTGCGAGAATTCATGTCCGGCGCGTGGATAGCCCTGCACCGTCGCGCCGGCGCTGCATCGACTGCGCCGTGTCTCCCCGGCGCTGAACAGTGCCTACGCACAAGCTGAAACTGCGCAGCTGATCGATCTGTTGCCCCGCCGGCACGTTATGGTACTCTGAAACCGTGGCATGCATGCGGGGTGACGCACCTTAGCTTCGCCTGTCTGCCTGGACCGCCGAACCGTGGGGTATTCGCTTACTGCGGCTCAATTCTGACCTGTTGGTGAGCGAGTGATGGCACGGCCAGGCTGACTCTGGCATTCATTTTGTATGGGTGTGTATCAAGCCACAGTTATGTTTGCACCAAATTTGCTACTCCGTTAAAGTATCTCTGACAGAAAAAAAAGGAAATTCGGGTGCCAATGCAACAAATTCGGTTTTCATGTCTCGGGCAAAGATGGAAAACTAACCATGTTAGCTGTGGCAGTGGGTAGGCCAAGAACCATCCGTCAAAGGAAAACAAAAAAATCCACTACTGGTACTTCAAAAGCAGTTATCTGAAGCACTACAGAACCCAAGAAAATTCTTCAGAAGAGGATGGGGGGACACCTGAGCCATTCAGTCACGGCGCTGTGCTCTCTGCTTCAGTCGCTCTGGGCATTGAGTGGCCAGTCACACTAACTCGCAATTAAAATCTCCTCAGCAGCCACTGCCCAACAATCACTCGCTCTGAACTTGGCTTTAGGACCACCGTATAGCCACAGTTCCCTAGCCAGCAGGAACATCTCGCGGGAATATTTCAAATCGCCAGTGCTAGTTCACTGTGGATCAACGCTCAAGGGATTCATTCTCTCGGTTTTACCATACACGGTATGAATCACTGCGATCGATTCTGACAGTTCGTTGTAGCTGGCTGTCCACATTTCAGAATTAATAGCTGAATGATAAGCTTCACGTTTACTCCAAGGCCAGGGTCTCCTCATAGACGAAACACTGCTGCTACCAATTCAAAAGATGAAAGGAAACAACTTCCAATGTAGTGCACTGGCACAAAAAGAGCCAATGGAGAGAATTTGCTCCCTGTTAGTGAAATGTCAGAACAAATCCACCTCAACTGGTTCCCGAAATGTCAGCCTGCTGCTTTGCCTCAGTTAGAGCATCTCCACTCGTCCCCGAACAGGTCCCCGGCGAGCGTTTTTTACATCCGGACGGCGAAAATCGGCCCAGTCGCGCCCCCGGTTCCTCGTTTCGTCCGGATTTGGGCCTAGTTTCATCCGGCGATCCCACGCCATCCCCGGGGAGCGCTGGGGACTCGGACGAAAGCGAAACGTTCCGCCGTCGGTGGCCCCAACTTGTCGGCGAGAATCGTCGTCCTCATCGCATCGTCTTCCGCGCGCTAAAGCTCCGCCGGTCAGATTCGCCGGACGCGTAGCTTCCACGCGGCGAGTTAATGCCGTCGCCTCGGTTTCACGCGCGCCTACCGCTATTTATCGCCGAACTACCCCGGCTGCCCCGCATTCACCTCCTCGCTCGTCTTCCCCCAAATCATCCCCGAACTCGAAGAAACCAGCAATGAGAACGACGGTGCGGCCAACAACGGCCGGCCGCCGCTCTCTCCACCAATGGGAGGGGCGACTCCTGCACGCGGCGGGACCGCGCCGCCGGACTTCCGCGCGCCGGGAGGATGGAGGCGGGCGGCGTGCCGATCCCGCCGCCGCCAACGGGTGGCGGCGCACTCAACGGCGATCGAGGAGGTGCTCGCCACTCTCATGACGAGCGGCGCGATCCGCTTCCCCGACAACCACGAAGCGTGGATCGCGTTCTTCCGGCGAAGGTACGAACGCGAGCTCGCCTCCTACGACGGCCTCCTCCTCCGGGGGAACAACGCCGCCGGCCGCGCGATGGTGGAGCGCAACCGCCCTCGAGAATGTGCTCGCGCACATCGAGGACGGGAACTCCCCTCGGGGATGCCGCCGCCGGTGGCGGCTACGTGTCGCGCCGGCACGGTAGTTCCTGGATACCGAGGAGGATGGCGCCGTCCTCTTCGTCGTCGGGCTCGAGATCGGCGTCCGGTCGGCGGGTCGACGCCGGCCACCGTCAAGAAGGAGTGGGCGACCGTCAAGAAGGAGCGGTGTCGCCACCGCCGACGGAGGCGCAGCGCGGCGCCCTCGTCATCCGTGACCAGCCGCCCGCTCCGCGGGCGGGCGGAAGAAAGACGCGCAAACAAGCCGCCGCAAACCAGCTCGCCGAGGAGGAGGCGGCGCGCGGAGGAGGCGCGGTGGCGGAGCGATCGCAAGATCGGCGAAGGACATGGAGGAGGCGACGCGCGGACGACGCCGACGACGGTCTGCCCCGACTGGGCGGCGAGGGCGACGGCGGCGGCCGTGGCCGCCGCGCGTCAACTCGCCGCTCACGCCGCCACACCATCCGCCGATAGGAACGCCGCGCCCAGGGAGGTGGTGAAGCTCGACGGAGCGACGGCGCGAAATGTACCTTCCGTCGCCGCCACGCACCGCGACGGCCGGGGGCACGAGCCGTTGGTACGAGGCTCCGCCGCCCCAGGACAACGCCGACTCGGCGAACGACGACGACGACGGCGGCGACTACACGTCCTTCTACCGCCATTTCGGCATGTAGTAGGCCGCTATTTAGTTTAAGTTTAGTTTGCCAATCGCCGAATTCAAATATATGTACGAATTCGGCCTATTTATGTACGAACTCGCCTCTATATGTTAAATATCATTAAATTTCGCTTATGTTTGAACGAATTCGCCTATTTTGTCTGAATTCGTCGTATTACGTTGCATCCATCTTGGACTCGCGGCTGGGAAAATGGGCCTCCCCACGCTAAATCTTCCTCCAATCCGGACGAAAATATCGCCGGATTTGGGCGTGGGGAGCCCAAACGAGTGGGGATGCTCTTAGTTCTTTCTTGCCATCTGCAAACGGGAGCCAATTCCAATGCACAGGTTCGGTCACTCTCACGGCCCATAATCTCACGCCCTGTTGAATCCGAAACATAGCACATTTGAGCTGCACATGTAATGAAGGAATGGTCGTCAGTGTGGTTACCAGAACTCATTCAGATGGGCGGGGTGATTCATGTGACTCCGCCCCAGAGAGGATACAATCCGTTTGAGCTAGCTGCTGGATTTAAGAGGGATGGGATGGGATGGTAGTGCAGCGAGGCCGCAGGAGCAACTGAACATCATTTCTTTCATGATTGGAGTATGCAGTTAGGAAGAGCCTGCCCAGACATTATTGTAGTTGTTCTGCTATGAATAGGAAAAGTTCTACAATAATATGGGCTTGCCATCTTTAGGTGCTCAATACTTCTTCTGAAATTGATTACTTTTTTAAGGAGCTGAAATATTCTCGTGAAAATAACTCCCTCTGTTTCAAAATAAAAGACACATATTAGATGTCTATATAATTTTGAGCTCTGACCGTAAACTGCGCATAGAACTTTTGGTCGGTAGTTACAAAATCACAATTATACGGAAGTGCTTTTTAACATGAATCGAATGGTACCTATTTGTGTAACACAAATTTCATATTATTGGACCAAATGTTGGCCAAAGCATGTAGTTCGACAGTCAAAATACGCCTTATTTTTTGAAGCGCAGGTAGTATATACTACGTGAATTTTGGAAGAAAAAATGATAAAACAAGCATTGTCGTTTTGGTATCGGTAAGAGGAGGGAAACTGGTTGGTCAGCAAAAATGTCAAAATCACATTGTATAAAGATTTCACATAAGCCCCATGACATGTAGGAAGCGTTTCCAACCTAATGAGGAAACACCACTTGTTGTATGTGTTGTAACTTATAAGCACATAGTAGGAAGGGCCATCACATAATTAATAAGTGTAGGCAACATAATGACAAAACACAGCTTGACAAACAGGAAACATTCTGGACAGAACATTTTCTTTTTCCCGTTTTTTTTTTTGCGGGTTAGACAAAACATTCTCTAACTAGTAAAGAGTTGGCACTGGATATCAGAGATGATTTAGTTCTCCTCGAATTTTACACTTGTACTTGAATTTCAACTTCTATTTTACAATTCATTACACTGCAGTTGTCACTTTGTTCCTCAAAGATGAAACACTGCTGCTAGTTATTCAGAGGAAGAGTAGGAAACAAACAGTACACCGGCACAAAAGGAGCAAGGGAGGATTTGCTCAGTGTTAGTGCAACGTCAGAGTAAATCCACCATGACTGGTTCCCAGAATGTGAGTCTGTTTCTTTACCTCCGTTCCTTCTCTCCAGCTGAAAACGCGCAGGCTCAGTGTCTCTCAAGGCCCATAATCTCACGCATGTTTGAATCACACGCATACCACATTTCAGCTGTGTGGTTACCTGAATTCATTCAGATGGCTAGGTGATTCAGCGGCACAGCAGGAAGCAACGTTTCTTTTACGATTGGAGCATACTCCATCCCTTCCCGAAAAGTGTCTAGCACATGAGCACCAGTGCTCTTGCTTTTTAAAAATCATATTTTTTGAATTCCAAAAAAATTAAAATTAAATATCCACATATATATATAGACATTCCGAAGATATGGTATGAATTTGGGAGAAAAATATGTTATATTTTGGCTGTACAAAAAAGTCAAATTTCTGACAAATATCTACCCCTATACGTAGCCATAAATTTATTTTTTTCCTGTAGCTCAAAATATAATACAATTTTTAGCGAAATTTTGCACGAATATTCAGTACATATGATTCATGGAATAAATGTGACAATTTTTTAAAACACAGATATACAATTTTTAAATATTTTTGAAAACCAGGATCACTGGTGCTCATGTGCACCAAATCTGCTTCCATCCCTTCCACACAAAAAAATCAGACAACTTTCGGATTTCCATACATATTTCAGCACTGACCGTAAAATCGTCAAACAATATTTGGTTTAAAGCCACAAAAGCACAATCATACGAAACAAATCAAATGGTATCTATTTGTGTAACCAAAGAATGTATTTCAACAGTCAAAATACACCTTATATTTTGATGCGGTGGTAGTATTATGTGAAATGTGGAGAAGGAAAAATTGGATGAAACAATCATTGTCATTTTCATCCATTGCAGGGTATTAGTGCTCGGCAAAAATATAACAACCATATTGTTTAAAGATTACACATAAGCCCCATGAAATGTAGTAAGCAACTCCAACATAATGAGGAACCACTGCTGGTTGAATTCGTATTTGGACTTGTGCTAATTATTCATGGGGTACATGATGGTACGTTTCAGTAGGCATACATAAGCCCAGTTGGGCCAAACTAGATTTCAAAGATCAGAAGCTCTGCTCAAGAAGGTAATCAGCAAGCCTCTCCACGACAATGCTGCACTGTCCATGAGTCATTGGCTCCTCGTAGAGTCCAATAACGAGTGAAAGATTCGTCTTCTTGATAGTAACCCCTGCTGGTCCCTGCAAAGACCACACAAAAGATGACAAATGTTCGACATTAGGAAATAGCGCATACTAACAACTTTGCACATAAAATTGTCAACTTTGTTATTTGGAGAATACTACTGCACTTGTTTGGTGTCAGGAAAAATGAAAGTGTGATATCAGTCTACTTCCAGTAAAATTATGGTTTGATCGAACTGACTGAATTATTAACTACCACTATAGTGAAATTGTAGAGCAAAACCATAAGGGCTCCTTTGATTCATAAGATTTGTAAAGGAATTGTGTAGGATTTGGATCCTATGGGAAATTTTCCTATACAAGTTGTTTGATTCATAGGAACACATCATATAGGAACTAATCTTATAGGAACTAATCCTATAGGAATCTTGTAGTGTGAATCCTATAGGAAAAAAGCATTAGGTCATACCTAATGGAAAAATTCCTTTGCTACAATCAAACACACTCCATATTTCCATAGGATTCACATAGGCATGACATCTCAATCCTATAATTTTTCTATTCATATATTTTTCCCATCCTATAAATCAAAGGAGCCCTAAGTCTAGATGATTTTAAGATGGTAAAAGGTACCCCCTCCTTCCCAATTAAGGATGCATATTAGGTTTGGTCAAAGTCAAACTTTGTAAAGTTGGTCCATCTCTATAGTATATTAACTTATATAATACCAAATACGTATAATATGAAAATATATTTCATCATGATTCTAATAACATTGAGATAATGTTGTAAATGTTGCTATAATTTTCTATGTATTTAAGTTTACAAAGTTTGACTTCAACCAAAACTAATATGCATCCTAATTTGGGAGGGAGGGAGTATCAACTGCAGAAATGATCATTTATCATCCATAAAATAGAAAACTATGAGAATTTGCAATTGATCAATGCGTAGATAAGTAGTTTTTAGTTTGTCACCTAACTTAAGCTGGAATGAAGATTTTTGCTATCTAAACCACTTTCCAACCCTAGGTGCAAGGGTCATGATGATAAATTTTCGTTTTTACAATCTAGGCAGTGTGCCTGGTGCATTAGTGAAGGCATTCATACCCACCAGTATAGAGAACAGCTGCTACATTAGTCATTATTATTTTGGTGATCATATGTAAATGTTGGTTGTGAACTTCTTGTCAACTTCTAATAGTCATTACTAGCAAAAATGCCTGTGTGCTGCCATGGTAAAAAAAAAAGATCTAGTTACACAAATAATTAATTGGTCTCTGCACAAACAAATAAAAAATCAAAGAAGCTGAACAGAACCAGCAGTCCGCTGGCTCCCATCTTTTCAAAAACAATCCAGGAAAATATTTTCTGACCAAAATTTCCAAATTTGAATGAAATCTTAATCTCTAAAAGGGCATGTAAAAAAGGATGATTTAAAGTTTCCTCCTATGTTACTTCAGGATTACATTTTGTTTACGATCTTCTATCACAGAGTAATAATAACAGAAAAGAAAGATTGTATCTGGCTGTTCGCTGACATGAGTTGTTCCAATGTAAATGAAGTACAGCTGGCTGAAACCAATGAGGATCTCATACTATATGACAGAAAAAAAAAATTCCGTGAATGCATGTATGCCCTTCAAGAGCGAAATTTTAGTGATGAGTTGAATTTCAAAAACTGGACACTGAGCATGGAATCTTGTAGAGAAACAACAAAGCATTAGGTTCTCTTATCCAATGATTCTATCAACAGAACTCCTTGCTGGATGGCTCGTCTGCCACCCAGCCTTTCATATCATGCATCAATTCAGTCTGAATCCACTGTGGCCCCATGGCAAAGCCACAGTAGAGGTTGTCAAGTACTGCAGCTTTGCGGAGCAAGAACATTGCCAGCGTCCTCACCCAGCTCCCCAAGCACAGTAGCTCTGAAGGGCAACCCATAGGAGGCGGACGAGCAAGAGTGTGGTAACAGTACCGCAGGCCTCAAGCATCAGGTTGTTTCCAGGCCCGTTTTGGTGACATACAAAATTTGTTTGAATGAACGGGCGAAGGAGAAAAGTGAACCCACAAGAAAACCGCGAAAAAATGGGCCTTTGAGGTGCTCTGGTCCATGTGTGACACCAGGCATTCACCAATTCAAATTTAATAGTAGTAAAGATTATTATTGGTGATAGCTATTAATAGTCATCATATTAATAGGTGTAAGCAGCAACAGAATGACAAACGAAAGCTTGTAAAGTTGCAGGAGAATATGCTTGACTCAACATTTTCTAAGTAGCAAAGAGTTCTCACTGGATGTTTTTTACTTCCAATTTTTCCAAAAATATAACAGACAGTGAGTTTTACTTGCATTTTAACTTTTAATTCACAGCCCTTTACACAGAAGATGACGTTTTGTGTAAAAAAATGTCTAATTCACAAATTGTACATGTAACATAGCTTCATACATAACATTCAGCCATCATCTTTTTATTGAAAGGCAGAGTGATGTTGTTATTTTGTCATTAATCGAAAAGCACCATGCAACTGTCTTCGTTTACACTGTAGTTAGATGCATTTTGAGTTCAGCTTCTTACTACGGGGAGATCAGACTTTTCTTGATTAGGCAGCTTCTGGGTGGCTTTCTCAACATTTTGTATGGTACACGAAAAAGCTTTGATTGTTGAGAGTTGCTGCCTGTGTTTGGCCCATGAGCAATATGAGAGATGTGAAGACAAAGTTGTCTGATGAAAACAGTATTTTCTTAAGTGTCGGCCGACTCAAAATCTGCAGTGTTCATATTGATGATGTGGCTATACAGCTGCAGAAGCTAACTCATCTAAGTTGCAATTCCTTTGCCGAAGAGGCCCAAAAACAACGATGAAGGAACCTTCCAGTTTCTGATTCACGTGTATCTAAGACATGATTATGGTCTATGTTCCGGTGTTAAATGTTTAGTTATGCTAATTTCAAAGAAACCTTGTAACACTATAATTTATTTAATGGTGACTAGTGGTAATCCCCTTGCTAAACAGATGTGGAATTCAACTGAATACATCATAACAGTTGGAGAATGGGATGCCAGCTCCTAACCTTTTTGCCCCGGATGATAACTCCAGGTTCACCTTGGATAACCATGTATTTTGCACCGCCCAGGTATAATCCAGTTGGTGCCAAAGATCCTGGTTCATCGAAGTCATTCATTATTCCAATGATTTCTTCAGGCTTGACCTGTGGAATGTAGGAATGAATTGATCGTAAGTCGTTACACATATTATAGAAAGATCCAAGGCTTGCAAACTAAAGAACCAAACTGATGGGTCCCTGAAAGATGTTTGTGCTTTTAGACCACAACTGGGAAATAGCAATAATCTACCAAGGCAACAAAACATCACCAAAATTACTGCAAATTGCCAAGGATACAAATACAGGGTCAATCCAGTGAGGATGCCATGTGGCTAAAAGGTCCAGAAATATGAAAGTCCCACAGTTAAATTACCTACACCAGACTTAATCATCCAAATTTTAAGCACACTAGATGTCTCTAACTCTAACCAGTAACATGCTCCTGTGAGGAGCTACCTCACAACCATCTGGGCCTCTCACTGCCGGGGACTGTTAACCTTAACGGCTGTTGCAACCAGCACAGAAGCTGATGTGCATCCCATGGGTTGACTTAGAATTTCGTGTCATTTCCTATGTAGATTACTACAGACATGATGTCTATATTTCGTGATTATGAAGCAAATGTAGAGAAGATTGCATCTTCTCAATTACAAGTTGGAAAATAGTAATCGACGACCAGCTGTTAAATGATTGCATGCCACGTTTGTTGAGCAGGATATCTTCTTGAAAGTAAGTGCTAATGATTTACATATATGGCAACGAAAACATGCACACAAATATTAAACTGTGCGGGTAAAGTGTGGTACCCCCAGTGATAAAATCCTACATCCACTAAAGTGATGTTTTCTTGAGATGGGCAAAACATTGGCATCACAAAAGATTTACGGATCATTCTCGAAAAAGAAAAGACCTACGGAGCAGTGGATCTTAATTCGGCTGTTCATTAACATTACCAAGGCCTGCGGAGCAGTGGATCTTAACCCTCCGTTCATTAAAATTACCAAACCACAATTTAATAGAGTTAGAAATAGTAATTTAGCACTAGGTACACAAGGACACATCTGCCCTAGCCTTTTGCTCCCTGCAATTTTACATAATTCAAGCCATGCCTGTAGAAGAGTTACCTGCACACCAATTTGATGCTACTCATTTTTGGTGATAATGTAGATCTAGCCAGGAAATCATGAATATCAGATCGCGTGAATGGCGACAGATCAGGTAATGCGTACATATCTGTTCTATTATCTGTGTTTTTGCAGGAAGTCGTATCTGCAATTTGTAAAATTTGTAACGCAAACATAAGCCACATCTGCACTTCTAGCAGTTACTCGATACCTATCCCCCGGCAGACTGGGCGCGCTAGCAAAGGGCCCAGAGGTCGAACCAAGCAAGCAAGAAAGCAATCAATGAAACGGAACCGGGATCCAGCTTTCGCCGCGCCGCCACGCGAGATCCCAGCGAAGTCAAGCATATGGATAAAGATAGCAATGGCAGGCGGACGGGTAGATTAGAGGAGGGCAAGACCTACCTGGGGGAAGTTATCGGACTGCGCCCAGACGGAGCCGTCGTGGCCGAGGATGGCGGCGGCGGTGAGGCGCTGGCCCTCGATGTCGCAGAGCAGGTGCTCGTCCACGTACACCTGCCACGACATGGCTCCTCCTCCTCCTGCTGCTGCCGCCTCTCCTCGCTAGATTCTTGTTCTCTCCCGAGATTTTCGCTCGCAGTCGCAGCTCGCAGGCAGGTCGCTGGTGCTCTCTGCTGCGAGTCGCGCTCGACTACTTATTCTGCGAGGGAGACGACCAAGGCACGCGACGTGTGTGCCTAGCACGACTCCTCCAATCAATGTCTGGCATCATTCTCTGGCGACAACGGAGCGAAGATGGTTTATTTTCCAAAAATATTTTCGCTTTCCCGAAATAAAACTTACAGTATATTTTTTCCACTGAGGTTTGATTCGATGCTTCTTCCATGGACGTGGCTGGCCTGAACCTTACCTGGGAATGTTCACTTGGTCGAGATTTGATCAACTTTGCGTCGCACCAAATCTTCGTCGAGTCTGCCTGGGTGTGGTGCCAGGCACGACGACTCACATGAGGAAAGGAGAACGTGTGGAAGCCTCCGCCTCCTTGGACATGAGTGTGCGCCACATTAAACCACACATAAAAAGTTAAAAACCCAAATGCTAAAAATTGCTAGGAGGTTCGAGTCTCTGATTGGTGGCCGTCCACTGGAGCGTCAAGGCGCAACGAATATCGTTTCGATAGGCACGGAAATCGATCGTGTTGCCATCTACTTCCCCATTAGAGTCTACTTGTGAGATCTCTATCGCTGCTGATTCTCATTTCTCCCCCCATACAAAACCCTAGGCTCCACCGCCCAAAAATCCCATGTGGGACACTGGCCGGATATGCGTCAGGTCACGGTAGAGCCGCATGTATGCCCCCCCCCCCACCATATCGTACCCTGACATTGCTAACCCCCTTCCGAGATTAGACGGTGCGGACGTCAACGATGACAAAATGGGACATTGCCCCCTTTTCCTCGCCACGCTCCGCAACTTCGAGGTGTATATCTACCGCAACGTATACAACCTCACCCCACGCTCCATCGGGGAGTGTGGCCAGGGGAGCTTAGGGTACTCAAGTTCTTTGGGAACATGGATGTGATGCCCCGAACACAGGGTAGCTAGGTGGGCTTGAGAGTCTGCAAGGTCAAGGTCTCCACACACCAGGATCTCCAAGGTGGATGACAGACCGGCGTACCCGAAAGTGGAGGCACATACACAATCATGCCGAACATGCACAAAACGGCGGGGAAGCGGCACACATCTACGATAAGCTATACTACGACAGAAAAGAGACCAACGAGACAACCAAGACAAACACACAATACATTGGGCACCAACTGGACCAAATGATGGGGTCCACTTGTAAGAGTTAGTGGAGGCCATTCCTTAAAGGGCATGGGATGACGTCAATGTTGGAGCCACGGCCCGGATAGCCTGGGCAGCTGCCCGGTATCCACCGGCAAACACTCCATTGTTTTACTGTAGCTTGAGTAACTAGTCGTGAGTTATTGTCAGTATTTGCTAGCAAAGTCCGAGGGCTCCTTTAATTCATAGGATAGGGAAAACATAAGAATAGGAAAAGCATAGGAATTATATGACATGCCAAGTTGAATCACATGGGAAGATGAAGTGTGTTTGATTGTAGCAAAGAAATTTTTCATGAGGTATGACCTAATATTTTTTTCTATAGGATTTTCACTACAAGATTCATATATGGTTAGTTTCTATAGGATATGTTCCTTTGAATCAAGCAACTTGTATAGCAAATTTTCCTATAGGATTCAAATCCTACACAACTTTTATACAAATTCTATGAATCAAAAGAGCCATGAAACTCTCAAACCTTATCCAGGCTTCATGAATGACCAGGCTCCACCACTTGATCGCGTGCGGGTGGAGGCACCTTGGTTAAGATCACCTGAAAGGCGCCCGAGCTTGGGATGGTGACGTGGGCATTACCCTTCGGGTAACCGGCATTGCCCTATCCTATACGGCCCAACTGGAGGCCCATGAAGATACCCGATGGCAAGGTGGGCCACTAAGACGGTGCTGGAGAAGATTCCTTGAAGTACAAGGTGAAGAGCCGAACAAGGAAAGTTTAGGGCTAGGTCTTTTGTAAACCTAGTCGTACCCAGATCTCTTGAGACCTGGCCTCCTATATAAAGGCCGGGAGAGAGGCTGCCGAGGGACACAATCAATCTTAGCAACTTTAGCCACCAGAGGTCTAGAGCTGGGTCACTGTAGCACTTAGCTTCTCGACGAGATCACAGCCGAAACCTTCGGCATCCCATTGTAACCCGATATTTTCATAATCAAGATCAGACAGGCAGGACGTAGGGGTGTTACCTCATCGAGGGCCCTGAACCTGGGTAAATTGCTCTCCCGCTTGTCTTAACCGATGTCTCATGTCAGCCTACAGGATTCCATCAACCCTAAGCCCCAATCGGAGGGCATTGTCAAGGAGCGCCCCCGTCAATTGGCGCCGTCTGTGGGAACCCTGTTGCACAAGATCCGTCATCGGCAGATCCAACCATGTCGTCGACAACTTCATCGACGCCATCGTCATCATCACCGATCTTGGGAAGCCCGATTCGATTCGGCTCCTATGAGTTCACCCCGCACAGCGACTCTTCTCGCTCGACTTTTTCGGGCTTGCAAGGAAACATGGAGATGGCGTTCGGGAGCGTCCACTACAACGTCAACGCAGAGGGAATCCTTCGACTGCTAGAGCTCGGAGCTTCGGTCGGAACCCTCAACGCCTTTCGTGAAATACTGGACAAGAATCGGGAGCGGCTGTCCCTCGAGCAAACCACCCTTGAGAGACGCCTGCGTGCGGCAGAACGATCCAGCGAACAACGCAGAGGAAGCGCCTCCCGAAGCAGTCAAGGTGCGGGGAAACACCGATCAAGATTGTCCAGGCTTTCGGAAGGCGATGCTAGGGAGATAACATCAAACTTATCCAGGTCATTCATGACCACGGATACCGCAGGAATGCTGAGGCCAAAAACCGTCGAAGCAGCAGCTACTAATCTCGCGGCGTACCTCGTTAACCAACAACCCGAAGGTTCCATGGTTCAGGCTCATCGGGGTGCTCTAGAAAGCCTTGCGATCCTGGGAGATAAATTGGTTCCTCGGAAAGAAAAAGCCTCACCACAAGTCGGAGGCTCAAAACACCGTTCAAGGGATGCTCGAGACGAGATTACCCAAAGCAGAATCGACAAAGCCGGACGTCGGCGAGCTGCGAGGAGAGTACGACAGTGACACCTCAGGGGAAAGCGAGGAGTATGATGGAGAGGCTGCGGGGGCTGACTTAAGCTACAAGATTCGAGAGACGATGCCACCCAAAAAGTTTAAACCTACCCCTACCGACGCCGCCAAGTATGATGGATAGCAGGAGCCAAGATCATGGATAGATGATTACTTGCAGACGGTGATCTTACACAAAGGAAACCAGATCGCAGCGATGCAGTGCTTGCAGCTTTACCTGAAAGATTCGGCATGAGCTGGTGAGGGCTCGAAGGGATCTATCAAGTCATGGGACGACCTGGTGGATGCTTTTGTCGCCAACTTCCAAGCAACATACAAGAGGCTGTCGGGATCGAAGAGTTGGCGCGAAGCCGAAAGAATCAATGCGTGCGTACATCGGGAGATTCACAAAACTCTTGAACGCCACCGAAGATGTTTCCGTCGACAGAGCAATCAACGCTTTCAGCGACGGCATCCGACGTGAATCTTACATAGAAGAACTTGGACACAAGAAGCCAAAGACTATAACCAAGTTAATGGAGATCGCCAACAGTTGGGCTGAGCGAAGACAACGTGCGAAGACCACGATAGCGCAGCGACGGAAGACGATGATCAGCCGAAAAATGATTCGGGTGGTCGCAGAGATTGTCGCAAGAAAGGAAAGACCAGATTACGATGACAATAATTTAGTAGCTGCTGGATATTCTGATCGGCAAGACGATCGGTATGACGACAGGCGAGATGATCGGCAGGATGGCAACCGGAGCAACTCTAGAAACCGTAGCAATTACAAGCCACGACCCCAGAGGACACCCGGATTTCCCTTTGCCGAACAGATAAATGCACCCTGCTACCTGCACGCATACATCGACTCCAAAGACAATAAGAAGAAGTCAAGCCATTTGCTCAGAGATTGTCGACAGTTCATTGAGATGCGAAGCTCATCCAGCAGCAGCAGCAGCCGACACCACCACCACCCCCGCCTCAGCACCAGGTTCAGCAAGTTCAGCCTCACAGTCCTAACGAGTCCTTCCCACCACCTCGTGGCTAGATGAGCATGATCCATAGAACTAGTGTTTCGAGAAGGGAGATGAAGAAGCTCACCCAAGAAATCAACCTGGCAGAAAGTATCATGGCCAACATCCCCGAGTATATGGACTGGTCCTCTCAGAGTATCACGTTCAGCAGGGCGGACCACCCGATGACAATACCAAAGCCGGGACATGTTGCGCTAGTGGTTGAAGCGCAAATTGGAGGATTTAAGATGAGCAAAGTTTTTATGGACGGTGGAACCAGGCTAAATTTGATATTCCTCGACACGATCAAAACCATGGGAATCACGATGAGGATGCTAGAAGAGACATATACCTGTTTTTATGGGATCCTCCCCACGTCGCTGATACGCGTAGATGCACACGTCCGTTGGGAACCCCAAGTGGAAGGTATGATGTGTATAGAAGCAAGTTTCCCTCAGTATGAAACCAAGGTTATCGAACCAGTAGGAGCCAAGAAGCACGTGAAGGTTGTTGGTGGAGGAGTGTAGTGCGGCGCAACACCGGTGAAACCGCGCCAACGTGGAACTGCACAACACAATCAAAGTACTTTGCCCCAACGTAACAGTGAGGTTGTCAATCTCACCGGCTTGCTGAAAACAAAGGATTAAACGTATCGAGTGGAAGATGGTGTTTGTTTGCAAAGAACAGTAAAACAGTAGAATGTATTCAGATGTAAAAGAATGGACCGGGGTCCACAGTTCACTAGAGGTGTCTCTCCAATAAGATAACTAACATGTTGGGTGAACAAATTACGGGCGGGCAATTGACAAATAAAGATTCAATACATATCAACGATGATTACTATGTGATTTAATCAGGGCATTACGACAAAGTACATAGACCGCTATCCAGCATGCATCTATGCCTAAATAATCCACCTTCGGGTTATCATCCGAACCCCTTCCAGTATTAAGTTGTAAACAACGATA
This sequence comes from Lolium multiflorum, assembly GCA_030979885.1. Lineage (NCBI taxonomy): Eukaryota > Viridiplantae > Streptophyta > Magnoliopsida > Poales > Poaceae > Lolium > Lolium multiflorum. The sequence continues at coordinate 62,715,296 of CM061749.1, read as the reverse complement.
ATTGCATTAAGTATGGTGCGTAATGTAATCAACACAAATATCCTTAGACAAAGCATCGATGTTTTATCCCTAGTAGCAACAGCACATCCACAACCTTAGATCCTATTGTCACGATCCCAGATTCAATGGAGGCATGAACCCACTATCGAGCATAATTACTCCCTCTTGGAGTTACAAGTATCAACTTGGCCAGAGCCTCTACTAGCAACGGAGAGCATGCAAGAACATAAAAAACACATATATGATAGATTGATAATCAACTTGACATAGTATTCTATATTCATCGGATCCCGCCAAACACAACATGTAGCATTACAAATAGATGATCTTGATCATGTTAGGCAGCTCACAAGATCTAAACAATGATAGCACAAGCGGAGAAGACAACCATCTAGCTACTGCTATGGACCCATAGTCCAAGGATGAACTACTCACGCATCAATCCGGAGGCGGGCATGATGATGTAGAGCCCCTCCGGTGATGATTCCCCTCTCCCAGGTGCGGGCGATCTCCTGAATCCCCGAGATGGGATTCGCGGCGGCGGCCTCTCGGTAATGTTTTCCGTATCGTGGCTCTCGGTACGGGGTTTCGCGACGAAGGCTATTTGTAGGCGGAAGGGTAGGTCGGGGGCGCGCGAGGGCCCACACACTAGGCGGCGCGGCCAGGGGGGCCGCGCGCCGCTGGTGTGTGGCCGCCTCATGGCCCCACTTCGTTTCCCTTTCGGTCTTCGCAAGCTTCGTGTAAAAATAGGACCCTGGGCGTTGATTTCGTCCAATTCCGAGAATATTTCCTTACTAGGATTTCGAAACCAAAAACAGGAAATGGCACTTCGGCATCTTGTTAATAGGTTAGTGTCGGAAAATGTATAATAATGTTGTAAAGTATGTATAAAACATTCAAGTATTGTCATAAAAGTAGCATGGAACATAAGAAATTATAGATACGTTTGAGACGTATCAGTCGCCAACGTACTCTATTGGCAAGGTTTTCCTGAATGTTGTCTTTGGTAAACCCGATAACTTCAGGAAAGCGAGTTTGAAGTAGTGAATTGGGAATCACAGTACCACGCTATACTCGGAAGATCAGCTTATGCCAAGTTCATGGTTGTGCCACATTATGCGTACCTCAAGCTGAAAATGCCTGGGAACAATGGGTCAAATATCACAGTCTATGGAAGTTTCTCACGCTCAGACAATTGTGGTCGCGATTTTCAGAAGATTGCTGCAAAGTTCGGGCTCAGGCAGGAAGCTGTCGATCCCCCTTCAAAATCATCGGCACGCGATGACAGGGAAGATGAACGAGTCAGGAGGATAAAGAAGAAGCCCGCTGATCTGGAGATAGAAGTCACTACAGCAAAAACGTCGGCAGCCGTTGGCCCTACAGCCACTGAAGGAAACAAACCCCTGGCAATCACCGCTCAGAATTTTGGTGAAATCGGTGAGGCATCCAAAACTGTGGACGTGGTGGACAAGCTTGAAGACAAGGAGAATCCTCCTCTCGTTTAAAAGACGGCTAGTATTTCATTTTTCTCGTTTTTAGGCAGGATGCTTTCTCATCTCTTAGTTATTTGCTTATGATAGTAATAAAAACTTGAGTTTCGTTTTTCTGAAGCATTGCAGTAACTCGGGTCACCCGAACCACATCATCTGAACCGCATTTTGAATATTGCGGCAAACGGAGACGCGTTGGAAAAACACGTCCAGTGATTGTGCTCTAAATCCTCTGAAATTACGAGTGCTATGAGGCAAAACTGACGAGGTTCATACCCTTTCGCTATAGATGCCTCAACGAGCGCCGTACATAGCAGGGAACACGGAGCAAATAAATTAAACGACCCACGCTTGGCACTTTACTTATGGAAGTGCCAAAAAGCGACGGAGTCATCGGCAGAGCTGGTGCTCCCGATAGATTCGGGAGCTGCTGTCAAGACATACATCGGTTGAAAGCAAAGTTGCACACACAACGGGTTTAGCAAGACCCGCAACACGAGCTGATCACTCAAACAGTTTGCTAACCAACCAATATACATATATTTTTACGAGCGATTGAAATTCGCCCTTTCAAAATTTGTCAACGGCAATAACATGGCAACCATGCATTTGCATGCAGTCTAACCGATAACAACATTGAATATTTGAACGTCATAAAAAAGAATCTTATTTATAATGGGACACTGAATTACTCTTGCGGAGTTTCTTTTTCTTCAGGTGTCTTCGAGTCTTGTTCTGTCGACAATCATATTGGCAGGCAGCATCACCTTCGGGTACAGAAGTTCTAAATCACCCGTCGCGTTGGCAATTGAAAGTAGATTTGCTGAAGGATAATGCGCCAGAACAAAGGACAGTGTAAACTCGGCCCCTGCAAAAACTTGAGCACGAACCAAGTCTCGGATCTTCCTGGCATTGCTAAACTCTGACATCAAAGTTAACAGCGTGGGAGGAACCGCATTCAGGGGAAACATTGTCTTCCAGATCACTCTGAGTGCCTTGTAAACCTTGTCAAAGAAACGATGTACTTGCTGAACCTGGTCCTGGAACTTGGCGACAGTCGAAGCTTTTGCTTGTTCCCTCCAGAACACTTCATCTGCCGATGATAGTTGGGTCAATGCATGTACACGTTCTTGTATGCGCTTGTTTTCTTCAGCCTTGTTCAGAGCTATGACTAGCAAAAAGAACCAGCAGACAATGAGAAGGTGCATTTCAAGAAAAAGATGAAGCAAGAGGGTCGGGGCACTTACAGTTTAAACTTTCAGCGGCCTTGTGCAATTCAGTCAGCGCGTAGCGCTCAGTATCAGCTGCAAGCTCGTTCTTCTTATTGACAATGGCAGCTAGGGCATAATTATTGCGCATGTTCTTTTCCATTTGCGCGACTCGATCCCGCATGCGCTGGAGCCGATCACTTTCAGGAAGGGTACTCAAAGAATCATCGACAAATAAAGGCACAGAGTAAACCTGCAAAAATTGATCAAAGGCGCGATGGATTACATAGAGTCAGCATGGGTAAATTACTCCCATCGGGAGCGTGCGAACACAATTATTGTAGCAAAAGATATAAGTGGCAACATTGCCGACATAAAATTCATTACAACTGCATGAGTTTTATGACACGACATTGTGATACGTCTCCAACGTATCTATAATTTCTTATGTTCCATGCTAGTTTTATGACAATACCAACATGTTTTAGTCATACTTTATAATGTTTTTATGCATTTTCCGGAACTAACCTATTAACAAGATGCCGAAGCGCGGTTCCTTTTTGTTGTTTTTGGTTTCAGAAATCCTACACAGGAAATATTCTCGGAATTGGACGAAACAAAAGCCCACGGTCTTATTTTCCACGGAGCCTTCCAGAACACCGAAGAGGAGACGAAGAGGGGCCACGAGGCGGCCACCCCATAGGGCGGCGCGGCCCCACCTCTAGCCACGCCGCCATGTGGGGTGGGCCCCTCGGTGCCCCCCTGCGGCCCCTTCGCCTACTTAATCCCTCGTCGCGAAAACCCTAGTGCAGAGCCACGATACGGAAAAGTTCCGAGACGCCGCCGCCGTCAATCCCATCTCGGGGATTCGGGAGATCGCCTCCGGCACCCTGCTAGAGAGGGGAATCATCAGGAGGGCTCTACATCACCATGCCCGCCTCCGGACTGATGCGTGAGTAGTTCATCCTTGGACTACGGGTCCATAGCGTAGCTAGATGGTTGTCTTCTCCTCTTGTGCTATCATGTTTAGATCTTGTGAGCTGCCTATCATGATCGGGATCATCTATTTGTAATGCTACATGTTGTGTTTGTTGGGATCCGATGAATATTGAATACTATGTCAAGTTGATTATTGATCTATCATATATGTGCTATTTATGTTCTTGCATGCTCTCCGTTGCTAGTAGATGCTCTGGCCAAGTTGATACTTGTGACTCCAAGAGGGAGTATTTATGCTCGATAGTGGGTTCATGCCTCCATTGAATCTGGGACAGTGACAGAAAGTTCTAAGGTTGTGGATGTGTTGTTGCCACTAGGGATAAAACATTGATGCTTTGTCTAAGGATATTTGTGTTGATTACATTACGCACCATACTTAATGCAATTGTATGTTGTTTGCAACTTAATTGGAGGGGTGCGGATGCTAACCGAAGGTGGACTTTTTAGGCATAGATGCATGCTGGATGGCGGTCTATGTTCTTTGTCGTAATGCCCTAAGTAAATCTCATAGTAGTCATCATGATATGTATATGCATCTCTATTATGTCAATTGCCAACTGTAATTTGTTCACCCAACATGCTATTTATCTTATTGGAGAGACACCACTAGTGACCGGTCCTTTCTTTTACATCGAAATACAATCTACTGCAATCATTGTTCTCTGTTGTTTTCTACAAGCAAACATCATTCTCCACACCATACGTTTAATCCTTTGTTTTCAGCAAGCCGGTGAGATTGACAACCTCTCTGTTAAGTTGGGGCAAAGTATTTTGATTGTGTTGTGCAGGTTCCACGTTGGCCCTGGTGTTGCGCCGCACTACACTCCTTCACCAACAACCTTCACGTGGCCTTCATCTCCTACGGTTCGATAACCTTGGTTTCTTAATGAGGGAAAACTCTTTGTTGTGCTCATCATACCTTCCTCTTGGGGTTCCCAACGGACGTGTGCTTTACCGTCTGGCAGCTCTTTTTCTGGCGCCGTTGCCAGGGAGATCAAGACACGCTGTAAGGGGAGTCTCTCACACCCAATCTCTTTACTTTGTTTATTGTATTGCTTTAATTTATTTTATTTTTATGTCTTGTTTGCTTTCTTATATCAAAAACACACAAAAAATCAGTTACTTGCATTTAATTTATTTTGTTATCATGTCTAGTCCTGTACTTGTTACTTCGTCACCTGAGGAATTGATCTTTACTTTTAAACAAGGGTATGAGGAGAGTTTTAAAGATGCTTGGTCTAGAATTTTTGATTCTTATTGTAAAGCTGAACCTAAAATGACTCTAAGCTTGCTTCTTAGTAACTTTTATTTTGGACTCATTCTTCGCTATAGGTATGCTTTGGATGTTGTAGGGAGGAGATTTCCTTCATTGCGATGGGGATCAAGCTTTTAATGCCATAAAAAAATTGGTTGCATCATTTAGCTCAGCTAGTAAAATTGATTCATCTCTTGCTAGCATTCATAATAGACTAAACACTCTCGAGAACAATATATCTTGTTTAAAAGAAGGGTATAATCAGATTCGTGAATATTATGATTATGTTCCAGTAAGCTTTGAACCTTCAATGTGGGTCCCTACTATTAAGGTTGCTATTTGTGGTGAAACTTTTTATGCCTGTTGTGATATTATGTATGAGTTTTGCCTTATGCCTAAAAGTATTTATGAATCTTTGACACTTTGGGGACTTACTGAAGGTGGAGAATAAATAACCTTATAATTCTGTTATAATTCTGAGGGATAGAAGGTGTGATCACCTTCTTGGGAACCTTTGATTATCTCGTTAGAATGAAGGAGAGACAAATCACACTTGGAAGATCCCTGCTGAAACTATTGGGAGCAACCATAGATGTGGGAAAAGGCACCCTTCACCTCTACACCGGCGGTCATGTATTCCCTAAACCAAAGAGTAAGAATAAGAGTAAGAAGGGTAGGCGTAAAGCCAGAGGTAATAATGTTAATGCCTCTTCTCTTGATAATACTTGATTTGCACTTTCTGCGCCTAGCTGAAAGGCGTTAAAGAAAAGCGCTTATGGGAGACAACCCATTATTTTATTTCTGCAATTTTTTTATATATTTGAGTCAAGGTGCTTGTTACTACTGTAGCAGTACCTTTGTATCTTTATTTTCATGCATTGTTGTGTGATGACCCACAAGTATAGGGGGTGTATCGTAGTACTTTCGATAAATAAGAGTGTCGAACCCAATGAGGAGCAGAAGGTGTTGACAAGCAGTTTCGATGAAGGATTCACTGTAAATGCTCACACGAGTAGGGGTTTTGATATTGCGGATAAATAAAGTACAAGTAAATAAAATGCGAGAGAAATAATTGCAGCGAGTGGCCCAATCCTTTTTAGCACAAAGGACAAGCCGGTTTGTTTACTTATAATGACCAAACGTTCTCGAGGACACACGGGATTTTAGTCTAGTGCTTTCGCTTCATACGGCTGATTAATCTTCATTGTTTTGATAAGTGTTGTGTGGGTGAACCTATGCTAATGCACCGCCCTTCCTAGGACTAATACATACTTGTGATTATACCCCTTGCAAGCATCCGCAAATACAAGAAAGTAATTAAGATAAATCTAACCACAGCCTTAAACTCTGAGATCCTGCTATCCCTCCTGCACCGATATACTAACGGGGTTTAGGTTGCTGTCACTCCGGCAACCCCACAATTAGCAAACGAATACAAGATGCACTCCCCTAGGCCCATAAAGGTGAAGTATCATGTAGTCGACGTTCACATGACACACTAGAAGAGTAACACCACAACTTAAATATCATAACATTGAATACTACTCAACAATAATTCACTACTAACATTTAGACTTCACCCATGTCCTCAAGAACTAAACGAACTACTCACGAGACATCATATGGAACATGATCGAGGTGATATGATGATGAATAACAATCTGAACATAAACCTTGGTTCAATGGTTTCACTCAATAGCATCAATAACAAGTAGTAATCAACACGGGAGAGTTTCCCCTATCAAACAATCAAGATCCAACCCAAATCGTTACAGCGGTGACGAGATGCAGCGGTGGAGATGGCGGTGTAGATGATGGAGATGATGATGATGATGATGATGATGATGATGGAGATGATGTCCAGCTCGATGACGATGGCGATGGCGTTGATTTCCCCCTCCGGGAGGGAATTTCCCCGGCGGATTCCTGCCCGAGAGCTCTTTCTCTCTGGTGTTTCTCCGCCCCGCGAGGCGGCTCTCAATTCTCCGTCCTCCTCGGGTCTTAGGTTTCGGGGCGAAGAAGTACGCGAAGGAGAGGCGACCAGAGGGGGCTGTGGGCCCCCTCCCCACAAGGCGGCGTGGCCAGGCCAGGGCCCGCGCCGGCCTATGGGGGGCCCATGGCGGGCCCTCTCGGCCCCTCCTTTTGGCTCCCTTCGTCTTCTGGAAAAATAGGAATTTTCGTATAATTTCCGTCAATTGTTGATCTTCGAAATATGGTACCCTGACGGTGCTTTTTCCAGCAGAATCTGACTCCGGTGAATAATTCTCCAACGATCATGAAACATGCAAAATAGATGAAATAACATAAGTATCATCTCTAAATATGAAATATATCAATGAATAACAGAAAATTATGATATAAAATAGTGATGCAAAATGGACGTATCAACTCCCCCAAGCTTAGACCTCGCTTGTCCCCAAGCGAAACTGAGCTCGATAAACAAGACCACATGTTTATGTAGTGAAGAGTCGATAAATAAAATACGGACAAGAAGCATCATATTGATTCACACAAGATATTATAGTAAACATCTTCCTCATATAACTCAACTCGAAATAAGTAAAGAGAAATCACAAATAGAGGTGCATAGGAAATCATGATTGGTTATGGCAAACTTTGTTCTTGGTCAGAGAACTATTAACATATTGTACTTATCTTCTAATAATCATTTATATGGCAGGGCTTTCATCCTCAATCATAACAATCTCCTCATAATCATTGATAACCTTCAAAGTCATATTCAATCAGATAAAATTTGTACTAAACAAGAAAGCATAAAAGACATGATTAACTGAATCATAGCATAAATGGTTGGTTCACAACAACTCATTTGCTTGCTTAAGATAGAGGGAAATAGGTTTACTGACTCAACATAAAAGTAAAAGATAGGCCCTTCGCAGAGGGAAGCAGGGATTAAATCATGTGCTAGAGCTTTTCAAGTTTTGAAATCATATGAAGAACATAAAAGTAAGATTTTGAGTGGTGTTTGTTGTTGTCAACGAATGGTAGCGGGCACTCTAACCCCTTGCCAAACAGACCCTTCCAAGAGCGGCTCCCATGGAGGACGGCATCTCTACCAGCAAGGTAGATCACCCCCTTCTCTTTTGTTTACACATGTATTTTAGTTTTATTATGGATGACACTCCCCCAACCTTTGCTTTCACAAGCCATGGCTAACTGAATTCTCAGGTGCCTTCCAACATTCACATACCATGGAGGAGTGTCTATTGCAAAATTAAGTTGCTTGCTGATAAATCAGGGCAAAACATGTGAAGAGAATTATTAATGAAGGTTATTAATTGGGGCTGGGAACCCTTGCCAGCTCTTTTTGCAAAATTATTGGATAAGCGGATGTGCCACTAGTCCATTGGTGAAAGTCCGCCCAACAAGATTGAAAGATAAAACACCACATACTTCCTCATGAGCTATAAAACATTGACACAAATAAGGAGTAATATAGTTTGAATTATTTAAAGGTAGCACATGAAGTATTTACTTGGAGTGGCGCAAAATACCACATAGTAGGTAGTTATGGTGGACACAAATGGCATGGGTTTGGTCTAAGGTTATGGATGTATGAGAAGCATTCCCTCTCAATACAGGTTTTTGGCTAGCAAGGTTTGATAGCAAGCATAAAGGTTGAGGGAAACAAACAAATATACATGTGATAGAAACAATCATGCATCTTTCTTGTAAGCACAAGCAATTTTAACTTCAGAATACTAACTCATTAGCATAAAGATAATAGAGTAATGTGTCTACATGTATTTCCCTTTTTACTTAAACATCATGGTGTTGTTGCTATTGACCAATGCTAAGTTTGTCAAAACCAAATAGATTTACTTGATGCTCCCAAAGTGATATCAATACTCATGTCAAGAGTAATCATATAAAAGAAATTGCAAACTAAAATAAGGTGTGCAAAAAGTAAATGATAAGACTTCTCATTAATATTCTATAACGATAACTCACACCAACGGATACATAGATAACCAACTAAGAGAGAGATACTTCCACACTGCAAACTATTCTATATGATAACTTCCCTACTCATGATATGACTCTACTTAATAGTAAAAGATAAAGATAGTGATGATGTGATACCGCGGCACTCCCCAAGCTTGGAACAAACCAAGGGGATGCCAATACCGATGATGAATTACTCCTTCGATGGTGATGGTGATGGATTCTTCTCGTCATCAGACTTCCAGGGAAGAGGCTCTCTATCAACAAACGATGTCTTGGTCTCTGGAATCCTGAAACTAGTAGCATCGCTAATGCGTTTAAACCTGTTTTCATACTCACAGTTTTGATTCCAAGCATCATAAAGTTGCGCCTGAAGTTTGTTGGTGGTGTTGTGAAGTGAGAGGATATCGCTCCACTTTGCAGTCTCCTTCTCGTGTTCACCAATGAGCTCGGACACAATTCTGTGGAAGATGTCCACTTCACGCTCAGCCATCTTCTTGTAGGTGAAGACTTCTTGTTCTAGTTTCTCCATCCTGTCCTCCAAGCTTCCTTCTCCCTTAACATCTTCTATCTGCAACTCTCCATCTACGAGGAGCAATTCTTTGGGATGCATCTTCAACTCGCTTATGTACGGGTTGACGACGTTCTCAAAGAAGTTGTCCTTCGGAGGCTCCACGAAGACATGGTGGCTCTAGATCTGAAAACAATATCTGGCAAAACAGCTCGAAACAAAACACGACGAGAAAACGATATTCGGACCTCCAGGGTCCGGGGGATTATATAGCAAATATTTTTACGACAAAAGGAAGGTTCCGGCCGAAAACGAGTGGAAACGGGACGCCGAGGGGCTGTCACCATAGGGCGGCGCGGCCGGGGGCCCACGCCGGCCTATGGTGACGGGCCCTCGCGCGTCTCCTCCACTCCGTTTCGATCCCGTAATTTTTCATATTTTCCATAAACAGCAGAAATATTGTTCGAAAAGTTAAACGCGGAATTTTTATTACTAAAACTGTTACCTATTCAAAGTCGGACTCTGCAGAACTGTAAATTTGATCTTTGATGAAAGCTTCCGGAGTTATCACTTGAATAACATCAATATCTTCATTATAAGAATCTCCAGAAATATAATGCTTGAGTCTTTGTCCATTCACTACTTGCGTGGCGTTACCTTCTAAAGAGCTAATTTTTATTGCTCCTGAACGATATACCTCATCAATAACATATGGTCCTTCCCATTTTGAGAGTAATTTCCCTGCAAAAAATCTGAGACGAGACCGATACAATAGGACTTTGTCTCCAACATTAAATTCTCTTTTAATAATTCTTCTATCATGCCACTTCTTAACTTTCTCCTTAAAAAGTTTAGCATTTTCATAAGCTTCACTTCTCCATTCATCTAAAGAACTCAATTGTAGCAACCTCTTCTTACCGGCAAGTTTAAAATCTTTATTAAGTTCTCTTACAGCCCAATAAGCTTTGTGCTCTAGTTCTAAAGGTAAATGACAAGCTTTTCCATAAACCATTTTATAAGGAGACATTCCCATAGGATTTTTATAAGCAGTTCTATAAGCCCATAATGCTTCCTTTAACTTACTAGCCCAATTCTTTCTAGATTTATTAACAGTCTTTCCCAAAATAGCTTTAATTTCTCTATTTGATAATTCTACTTGCCCACTAGTTTGAGGATGATAAGTGAAGCAATTCTATGATTAATACCATATTTGGAAAGAGTTTTTCTAAAACCACCATGAATAAAATGAGAACCTCCATCGGTCATAATATATCTAGGTACTCCAAATCTAGGAAATATAATATCTACAAGCATTTTTATAGAGGTCTCACCATCAGCACTTTTTGTAGGTATAGCTTCTACCCATTTAGTAACATAATCAACAGCGACAAGTATATGAGTGTTACCTTCTGAAGAAGGAAAAGGACCCATGAAGTCGAATCCCCAACAATCAAATGGTTCAATAACAAGAGTATAATTCATAGGCATTTCATTGCGTCTAGAGATATTACCAACTCTTTGACATTCATCACAAGATAAGATAAACTTCCTTGCATCCTTGAAAAGTGTTGGCCAATAAAAACCTGATTGTAGAACCTTTTGTGCGGTTCTATCTCCGGCGTGATGTCCTCCATAAGCACTACCATGACATTTACTCAATATCTCTTGTTGTTCATATTCGGGACACATCTTCGCATAATACCATCCACTCCTTCTTTATATAAGTGTGGGTCATCCCAAAAATAATGCCTCAAATCATAAAAGAATTTCCTCCTTTGCTGAGCTGAAAAGGTTGGAGGCAAGTACTTGAAACAATAAAGTTAGCATAATCAGCATACCAAGGGCTATCTCGCGAGCTCACCTTTATTACAGCCAATTGTTCATTTGGAAAACTATCATTAACAGGAACAAGATCATAAGTAATATTTTCCAATCTAGACAAATTATTAGCAACAAGATTATCAGCACCTTTCCTATCTACAATATGTAAATCAAATTCTTGCAAAAGAAGCACCCATCTAATAAGCCTTGGCTTAGCATCTTTCTTTTCCATAAGGTACCTAATCGCAGCATGATCAGTATGAATTGTGACTTTTGAATCAACAATATAGGGTCTAAACTTGTCACATGCAAAAACTACGGCTAATAACTCTTTCTCAGTTGTAGCATAATTTCTTTGAGCAGCATCTAGAGTTTTACTAGCATAATGAATAACATTCAATTTTTTATCTATTCGCTGTCCAAGGACAGCACCTACAGCAAAATCACTAGCATCACACATAATTTCAAAAGGCAAATTCCAATCGGGAGGTTCAACTATAGGAGCAGTTGTTAAGGCTTTCTTTAGAGTTTCAAAGGCTTCCTTACAATCATCATCAAAAACGAAAAGGTACATCTTTTTGAAGAAGATTAGTAAGAGGCTTTGAAATTTTAGAGAAATCTTTAATAAACCTCCTATAAAAACCAGCATGACCAAGAATACTACGAATACCTTTAACATCCCTAGGATAGGGCATCTTCTCAATTGCTTCAACTTTAGCTCTATCAACTTCAATACCTCTTTCGAAATTTTATGTCCCAATATGATTCCTTCATTAACCATAAAGTGGCATTTCTCCCAATTAAGAACAAGGTTAGTTTCTTCACATCTCTGCAAAACTTTATCAAGGTTTCGCAAGCAATTATCAAAAGAATTCCCATAGACAGAAAAATCATCCATGAATACCTCAACAATCTTTTCACAAAAGCCATGAAAAATAGCAGACATGCATCTTTGAAAAGTAGCAGGAGCATTACATAAACCAAAAGGCATACGCCTATAAGCATAAGTTCCATAGGGACAAGTGAAAGTGGTTTTCTCTTGATCTTTAGCTCTAACAGCAATTTGTGAAAACCCAGAATATCCATCAAGAAAATAGAAGTGAGTATTTTTAGACAACCTTTCTAACATTTGATCAATAAAAGGTAAAGGGTAATGATCTTTCTTAGTAACTTTATTAACTTTTCGAAAATCAATGCACATTCTATACCCTACAACTACTCTTTGAGGAATAAGCTCATCATTATCATTAGGCACAACAGTTATACCTCCTTTCTTAGGAACACAATGCACAGGACTAACCCATCTACTATCAGCAATAGGATATATAATACCTGCTTCAAGAAGTTTTAATACCTCATTTCTTACCACATACTTCATCTTGGGAATTAGACGACGCTGATGTTCAACAACAGGTTTTGCACCATCTTCTATATTAATAGCATGTTGGCAAATAGCGGAGAAATCCCCTTCAAATCATCAAGAGTATAGCCAATAGCTCCTCGGTGCTTCTTCAGTATTTCCAATAACCTTTCTTCCTCAATATATGAAAGCTTAGCACTAATGATAACAGGATATGTTTTCTTCTCATCAGTATAAGCATACTTAAGATTATCAGGTAATGGTTTCAAATCAAATACAGGATCTTCCTTTGGTGGTGGTGTTACACCTAAATCTTCAACCGGTAAGTCATGTTTAAGAATAGGTTGACGAAGGAAAATTTCATCAAGCTCATCCCTTTCTTCCCTAAAAAATTCACTCTCACTATTCTCCAAATGTTGCTGCAAAGGATTACTAGGAGCAAGAGCAATAGATGCACATTGTTCAATTCTAAAATCATCATTAGGCAAATCAGCTTTATAAGGAGTTTTGGCAAATTTAGAGAAGTTAAACTCATAAGATTCACCAGCAAATTTAGTAACAATTTTCTCTTTCTTGCAATCTATAATAGCTCCACATGTATTTAGAAAAGGTCTACCAAAAATAATAGGACAAAACTTACTAGCAGCAGAACCAAGTACCAAAAAGTCAGCAGGATATTTAATCTTACCACATAGAATTTCAACATCTCGAACAATACCAATGGGAGAGATAGTTTCTCTATTAGCTAGCCGAATAACCACATCAATATCTTCAAGTTCACAAGAACCAATTTCATGCATAATTTCCGTGTAGAGCTCATAAGGAATGGCACTAATACTCACACCAATGTCGCATAAACCATAATAGCAATGATCACCAATTCGAACAGAGAGCACAGGAACACTGGCTTTCATAGACTTATTAGGATGCGAAACAATATTAGAAGCATCTTCACAAAAAATAATATGACCATCTTCCACATTTTCAGTAACAAGATCTTTAACTATTGCAACAGCAGGTTCAACTTTTATTTGTTCTTCGGGTTCTATGGGTTTCTTTGCACTTTTATTAACTACACTAGTTATAACAGAATACTCCTTCATTTTAGCAGGGAAAGGAGTTTTTTCAATATAAGCTTCAGGAAGAACATGATCAACAGTTTTAATTTCAATACATTTACCTTTAGGTGAATCAACTTTATCTTTATATGGTTCATGATACTTATCAAAATTCTTCCTAGGCAATTCAAAATGAGAGGCAAAGGCTTTATAAATATTTGCAACAACTTGAGAGTCAAGACCATATGTAGCACTCATATTACGATATTCATCGTATCCATAAAAGTTTCAATGCATTCATAATTATAATTTATACCTGACACTCTACCTTTGTCGTTCTCCCAACCTTCAGTATTTTCTTGGATTCGATCAAGAAGATCCCATTTAAACTCTTCTTTATTGCGCGTGAATGATCCAGAACAAGCAGTATCCAGCAAGGTTTTATCTTGAAAAGAAAGTCTTGCATAGAAATTATCAATAATAATATTACCGGGAAGCTCATGAATGGGGCATTTGAGCATTAAAGACTTCAATCTCCCCCACGCTTGGGCAATACTCTCTCCATCATGAGGCCAGAAATTATATATACGGTTGCGGTCTTTGTGAATTTCACTTGGAGGATAAAATTTAGAGTAAATTAGAGGCACAATATCCTTCCAATCAAGAGAACGCCCATCCTTCAGCAGTTTATACCAATGCGCCGCTTTACCAGATAGCGACATAACAAATAATTTCTTCCTAACTTCATCCATTGAAATACCTGCACATTTGAATAACCCGCATAATTCATGTAAAAACAGTAAATGATCTCCAGGATGAACAGTTCCATCCCCTTCATAGCGGTTATCCACAACACGTTCAATAATTTTCATAGGTATTTTATATGGTATTACTTCCTCACCTGGCGCCTCACTACCGTTGCAGTAGTAGTAGATTTCCCAAATAGAAATTCAAGGGAGGATCTCTCCATAATGACTTATAGCAGCAAGCAGAAACAAAATCAGCACGTACAGTAAAAGTTTCCTTACCAATTCCACTTACCAATAGCGCTTCACTCCCCGGCAACGGCGCCAGGAAATAGTCTTGATGACCCACAAGTATAGGGGGTGTATCGTAGTACTTTCGATAAATAAGAGTGTCGAACCCAACGAGGAGCGAAGGTGTTGCGTTTCGATTAAGGATTCACTGTAAATGCTCACGACAAGTATTCGGGAGTTTTGATATTGCGATAAATAAAGTACAAGTAAATAAAATGCGAGAGAAATAATTGCAGCGAGTGGCCCAATCCTTTTTAGCACAAAGGACAAGCCGGTTTGTTTACTTATAATGACCAAGCGTTCTCGAGGACACACGGGATTTTAGTCTAGTGCTTTCGCTTCATACGGCTGATTAATCTTCATTGTTTTGATAAGTGTTGTGTGGGTGAACCTATGCTAATGCACCACCCTTCCTAGGATTAATACATACTTGTGATTATACCCCTTGCAAGCATCCGCAAATACAAGAAAGTAATTAAGATAAATCTAACCACATCCTTAAACTCTGAGATCCTGCTATCCCTCCTGCACCGATATACTAACGGGGTTTAGGTTGCTGTCACTCCGGCAACCCCACAATTAGCAAACGAATACAAGATGCACTCCCCTAGGCCCATAAAGGTGAAGTATCATGTAGTCGACGTTCACATGACACCACTAGAAGAGTAACACCACAACTTAAATATCATAACATTGAATACTACTCAACAATAATTCACTACTAACATTTAGACTTCACCCATGTCCTCAAGAACTAAACGAACTACTCACGAGACATCATATGGAACATGATCAGAGGTGATATGATGATGAATAACAATCTGAATATAAACCTTGGTTCAATGGTTTCACTCAATAGCATCAATAACAAGTAGTAATCAACACGGGAGAGTTTCCCCTATCAAACAATCAAGATCCAACCCAAATCGTTACAGCGGTGACGAGATGCAGCGGTGGAGATGGCGGTGTAGATGATGGAGATGATGATGATGATGGAGATGATGTCCAGCTCGATGACGATGGCGATGGCGTCGATTTCCCCCGGGAGGAATTTCCGGCGGATTCCTGCCCGCGGAGAGCTCTTTTCTCTCTGGTGTTTCTCCGCCCCGAGGCGGCTGTCAATTCTCCGTCACTCCCCGGGTCTTAGGTTTTCGGGGCGAAGGAGAGGCGGCCAGAGGGTGTGGGCCCTCCCCACAAGGCGGCGCGGCCAGGCCGAGCCCGCGCCGGCCTATGGGGGGGCATGGCGGCCCTCGGCCCTCCTTTTGGCTCCCTTCATCTTCTGGAAAAATAGGAATTTTCGTATAATTTTCGTCAATTGTTGATCTTCGAAATATGGTACCCTGACGGCTTTTTCCAGCAGAATCCCGACTCCGGTGAATAATTCTCCAACGATCATGAAACATGCAAAATAGATGAAATAACATAAATATCATCTCTAAATATGAAATATATCAATGAATAACAGCAAATTATGATATAAAATAGTGATGCAAAATGGACGTATCATTGTGCCAAGTAAAGTCTCTAATAGAAGGTTGATACTAGATTTGGATTTCTGCGCAGAAACAGATTTGTTAGCTGTCACGAATTCGCGTTTTTCTCTCTGTAGAAGAATAAAAAAAATCAGAGAAAATTCATGCATGATCCTCAGATATGTACGCAACTTTCATTAGTTTTGAGTTTTCCCATCTGAGCAAGTTAAGTGCCTCAGAAAAATTCGACTTTACGGACTGTTCTGTTTTGACAGATTCTGCCTTTTATTTCACATTGCCTCTTTTACTGTGTTTGATTGGATTTCTTTGCTCCATTAAATTTCAGTAGCCTTGGGTAATGTCCAAAAGTGTTAAGAATGATTGTGTCCTCTCTGAACATGTGAATTTTTAATTATGCACTAACCCTCTAATGAGATTGCTTTAAGTTTGGTGTGGAGGAAGTTTTCAAGGATCAAGAGAGGAGGATGATATGATATTATCAAGAAGAGTGAAAAGTCTAAGCTTGGGGATGCCCCCGTGGTTCATCCCTGCACATTTCAAGAAGACTCAAGCATCTAAGCTTGGGGATGCCCAAGGCATCCCCTTCATCAACAAACTTATCAGGTCACTTCTAGTGAAACTATATTTTTATTCCGTCACATCTTATGTTCTTTACTTGGAGCGTCTGTTTGTTTTTATTTTTGATTTTGTTTGAATAAATTTGGATCCCAGCAATCCTTGTATTGGAGAGAGACATACTCCGCTTTTTCATTTGAACACTGGTGTTCTTAGCTTTACTTTAATGTTCATGGCGAAGTTGAAAGCCGCTTCGTTGGTTGCTATTTGGTTGGAAACAGAAAATGCCTCATATTGTCTTGAATAATTTGATACTTGGCAATTGTTTTGAGCTCTCAAGTAGATCATGTTTAAGCTCTTGCATCATGTATTTTAAATCTATTAGTGGAGAACTACTGTAGAGCTTGTTAAAATTTGGTTTGCATGATTGGTCTCTCTAAGGTCTAGATATTTTCTGGTAAAAGTGTTTGAACAACAAGGAAGACATTGTAGAGTCTTATAATGCTTGCAATATGTTCTTGTGTAAGTTTTTGCTGTACCGGTTCATACTTGTGTTTGCTTCAAACAACCTTGCTAGCCAAAGCCTTGTACTGAGAGGAAATGCTTCTCGTGCATCCAAAAACCTTGAGCCAAAACCCATGCCATTTGTGTCCACCATAACTACCTATATGTGGTATTTTTCTGCCATTCCAAAGTAAATTGCTTGCGTGCTACCTTTAAAATTTCATTCCTTGTCTTTACAATACATAGCTCATGGGAAAGTAGCCTAAAAACTATTGTGGTGATGAATATGTTGCTATGTATCTTAGTTCTTATAAGGTGCTTGTTGAGCGGTAACCATGTTTCTGGGGACGCCATCAACTTTTTACTTTGTTGAATATCATGTGAGTTGCTATGCATGTTCGTCTTGTCTGAAGTAAGGGAGATTTCTCATGATTAAATGGTTTGAGTATGCATATTGTCGAGAGAAGAACATTGGGCCGCCAACCAAAGCCATGTATCATGGTGGAAGTTTCAGCTTGGACATTAATCCTCAGAATCTCTTATGAGAATATTATTTGTTGTTGAATGCTTTAAGCATTAAAAAGAGGAGTCCATTATATGTTTTCTATGTTGTCCCGGTATGGATGTCCTCAAGTTGAGATATATAAAAATCGAGAAATCAAATGCGATTTATCTCCTTGGACCTTTGTACAGGTGGCATAGAGGTACCCCTTTGTGACACTTGGTTGAAACATATGTAATGCAATGATAATCCATGGAAATCCGAGCTAATTAGGAAAAGGTGCGGGCACTATTGGTATTCGATGCATGAGGCTTGCAACTTATAGGAAGTTTTATGCATAACACATATGAATTATTACTACCGTTGACAAAATTGTTTCCATGTTTTCAAAATAAAAGCTCTAGCACATGAGTAATCCCTGCTTCCCTTTGCGAAGGGCCTTTCTTTTACTTTATGTTGAGTCAGTTTACCTACTTCTTCCTATCTTAGAAGAAAACACTTGTGTCAACTGTGTGCACTGATTCTTACATGTTTACTTATTGCACTTGTTATATTACTTTATGTTGACAATTATCCATGAGATATACATGTTACAAGTTGAAAGCAATTGCTGAAACTTAATCATCCTTTGTGTTGCTTCGAAACAAGAGGGTCGGGGCACTTACAGTTTAAACTTTCAGCGGCCTTGTGCAATTCAGTCAGCGCGTAGCGCTCAGTATCTGCTGCAAGCTCGTTCTTCTTATTGACAATGGCAGCTAGGGCATAAGCATTGCGCATGTCCTTTTCCATTTGCGCGACTCGATCCCTCATGCGCTGGAGCCGATCACTTTCAGGAAGGGTACTCAAAGAATCATCGACAAATGAAGGCACGGGGTAAACCTGCAAAAATTGATCAAAGGCGCGATGGATTACATAGAGTCAGCATGGGTAAATTACTCCCATCGGGAGCGTGCGAACACAATTATTGTAGCAAAAGATATAAGTGGCAACATTGCCGACATAAAATTCATTACAACTGCATGAGTTTTATGACACGACATTGTGATACGTCTCCAACGTATCTATAATTTCTTATGTTCCATGCTAGTTTTATGACAATACCAACATATTTTAGTCATACTTTATAATGTTTTTATGCATTTTCCGGAACTAACCTATTAACAAGATGCGAAGCGCCAGTTTTGTTTTTGGTTTCAGAAATCCTACACGAAATATTCTCGGAATGGACGAAACAAAAGCCCACGGTCTTATTTTCCACGGAGCCTAAGACCGAAGAGGAGACGGAGAGGGGCCACGAGGCGGCCACCCCATAGGGCGGCGCGGCCCCACCTCCGCGCCGCCATGTGGGGTGGGCCCCTGGGTGCCCCCTGCGCTGCCTTTGCCTACTTAATCCCTCGTCGCGAAAACCCAAGTACGAGAGCCACGATACGGAAAAAGTTCCGGAGACGCCGCCGTCAATCCCATCTCGGGGGATTCAGGAGATTCCGGCACCCTGCGAGAGGGAATCATCACCGGAGGGCTCTACATCACCATGCCCGCCTCCGGATGATGCGTGAGTAGTTCATCCTTGGACTACGGGTCCATAGCAGTAGCTAGATGGTTGTCTTCTCCTCTTGTGCTATCATGTTTAGATCTTGTGAGCTGCCTATCATGATCAGGATCATCTATTTGTAATGCTACATGTTGTGTTTGTTGGGATCCGATGAATATTTAATACTATGTCAATTTGATTATTGATCTATCATATATGTGCTATTTATGTTCTTGCATCCTCTCCGTTGCTAGTAGAGGCTCTGGACAAGTTGATACTTGTGACTCCAAGAGGGAGTATTTATGCTCGATAGTGGGTTCATGCCTCCATTGAATCTGGGACAGTGACAGAAAATTCTAAGGTTGTGGATGTGTTGTTGCCACTAGGGATAAAACATCGATGCTTTGTCTAAAGATATTTGTGTTGATTACATTACGCACCATACTTAATGCAATTGTCTGTTGTTTGCAACTTAATACTGGAGGGGGTGCGGATGCTAACTGAAGGTGGACTTTTTAGGCATAGATGCATGCTGGATGGCGGTCTATGTTCTTTGTCGTAATGCCTAAGTAAATCTCATAGTAGTCATCATGATATGTATATGCATCTCTATTCTGTCAATTGCCCAACTGTAATTTGTTCACCCAACATGCTATTTATCTTATTGGAGAGACACCACTAGTGAACTGTGAACCTCGGTCCTTTCTTTTACATCGACATACAATCTCCAATCATTGTTCTCTGTTGTTTTCTACAAGCAAACATCATTCTCCACACCATACGTTTAATCCTTTGTTTTCAGCAAGCCGGAGATTGACAACCTCACTGTTAAGTTGGGGCAAAGTATTTTGATTGTGTTGTGCGGGTTCCACGTTGGCGCCGGAATCCCTGGTGTTGCGCCGCACTACACTCCTTCACCAACAACCTTCACGTGGCCTTCATCTCCTACTGGTTCGATAACCTTGGTTTCTTACTGAGGGAAAACTTGCTGATGTGCTCATCATACCTTCCTCTTAGGGTTCCCAACGGACGTGTGCTTTACCGTCACAAGCACATTGTTTGGTCAAATAAAAGTTACAAGGTTCAGGGGGCTTGGGTCTGGTTCGACAAACTAGGACCAGCCGATGACTTTTTAGTCTCAACCAACTCAAGGAGCTGGCGAGCGCATGTAAGGTCCGAGGCTTTGAAAGCACCCAGATCAATGGCTTTTCCATCAGGTCCCTTTGGCAGCTCTTTAGACATTTCTTCAATATTTTCCTTGAAGTCGTGTCCCATCATAAGTTGGAAGGCTAGGAGGGCGCCGTAGGTACGCGAAGTACGTTTGAATACCTCGATAACCTCCCTGGTGTTGACGGCAAAAGCGTCGATCAGTTGGCCCAGAGTTTTGTCCTGGCTGATCGTGGGAAAAATCATCGAGTGAATCCGCGCCATAGCTCCCTTGCCCTTTTGAAGAAGATCTTGAGCAAGCTGATGAGACGCGAGCGTCATCGACAGGGCGTTTGAAGGAGAATTGCTCGGGACCTTGTCCAGAGCCTCGACAGGGATGTCGGCAGCCCCTGAGAAGAATAAAAGCATGAAGAAGACATT
This sequence comes from Lolium multiflorum, assembly GCA_030979885.1. Taxonomy (NCBI): domain Eukaryota; kingdom Viridiplantae; phylum Streptophyta; class Magnoliopsida; order Poales; family Poaceae; genus Lolium; species Lolium multiflorum. The sequence continues at coordinate 62,694,419 of CM061749.1, read as the reverse complement.
AATACAAGAACCAATGTTTGCAAAAGCAATAATCAACAAGGGCGCAAGAGGAACATTACTGAGCAAAGCCAGGGAGGACTGGCGAAGAAGTTCATCCTTCTCCAACGCCCGAGCCTCGGCAGTAAGCTTGGCTGCCTCTTCATCCTTCAGCCTCTGCTTCAACTCCTTGAGCTTCTCCTTCAAAGTGTCGATTTCTGTGCGAGCCTCGGCAACAATTTTAATTGCACCTTCCAACTTTGAGGAGGAGGACTCGACCTCCTTCTGCAGCTGCGCCTTGTCAACCTCCAAGGAAGCGTAGTGGGAGGCGAAAGATTCCAAAGAAGATATCACAGCTCGCATGTCCTTGAAGATAAAGGGAAAAGTTTTATCGGATGATGTATGTAAGGCCTATTCGAGAGTTGTTGAGCTTAAACGGAGAGAAGACTTACAGGCTTTCCAAAAGGAGGAGCTGCTGCAGCGTCAGCCGAAGGAATATTCTTCCCTTTGGAAAGGGAAGAAGCAGTCGACATTTGGGCCACGGGGATTGTAGCAGGGGCCGAAGCCTCAGAAGCTGCAAGATCCGACGGGGCGGCTCCGGTTTTAGACTTCTTGGGCGGAGGCTCGATGAAGTCTTCATCACTATGGAAGCAAGTGGTTTGCAGAGTTAAAACAGAGAATGGCAAAGGCAAAAATAAAACAAAAGCAAGGACTTACAGATCCCAAAGATCATCCTCATCGGCGAAACCGCCGGATGACCTCTTCGAAGGCAAAGCTTCGGCTTCCTCCGCAGCTGCATCAACAAAGGCAGCGTGATCAGCGTCATCATCGTGCATTGATCCCGCTGTGTCGCTAATATCATCGGCTGCAGATTTGGGATCGATAAGGATGGCTTCAGGATTCATTGGGTCATCATGCTCGGCTTCCGAGCTCGTGTTTCCTTCGGTATGAGACCCCACGGGGACTGAGGAATCTCCCCTTTCGGAAGTATCATTCGGCAGGTCTTGCGCATAATCAGGATCTATGAGATTCTGTCAAAGGTAAAACAAATAAGTACAACGGCAGTTGTATTAACCAAGAAAAATATTACAATGAGAATGTGAGAGCAAGGGATTACCTCGGTTGGCGGGTGATCAGCATCGAAAGGTATATGAGAAGATATGAGAGGAATCGAGTCTTCCTGACTGAAGTGAGTGAGACGGCGAACTTCGTCAAGTAACTCTTTTTCAGATAGTTCGGCAACATTTATCCTAGTCTCATCCTTGGGACCCGAATACAACCACATCGGGTGAGCTCTGGCCATGATTGGCTGGACTCGACGTTTCAAGAATACAACAGCTACTTCCGTGCCTATCATGGTTTGGCCATCGGCTCCCTTGATGAAAGGGTATTTTTCCAAGATTGTTTGGGATTGGCTTCAAGGACATCGGAAAAGCGAGGAAGCTGGAGTTCAGCAGTCGAAGAGTCTCTAATGTAGAACCACTTCAGCCTCCACCCTTGTACAGACTCCCTCATCGGGAAATTGAAGTACTTCACTTCCTTGCGGGCAACGAAACCAATAACGAAGGATCCACCACTACTGTTGTACCTTTTCACGAAGAAGATTTTCTTCCATAGGCCGAAGTGTGGTTCGATGCCCAAGAATGGTTCGCAGAGAGTTATAAAAATGGCAATATGGAGGATAGAGTTGGGAGTTAGCTGCCATAACTGGATCTCGTAAACTTGAAGGAGATGACGAAGGAATTTGTGGGTAGGAAGCGAAAGACCTTGATGCAAAAAAGATAAGAACATCACGGTAAAACCAGCAGGGGGATTGGGCCGTGAGATCGCACCTGGAAGAATAACATTCCCCTCTTCGGAAGGGATGTATCCGAGGCTTTTAGCCTTCTTCTCGTCCCACTTCGTAGTGATACGTCTCCAACGTATCTATAATTTCTTATGTTCCATGCTAGTTTTATGACAATACCTACATGTTTTGTTCACATTATGATGTTTTGATGCATTTTCCGGCACTAACCTATTAACAAGATGCCGAAGCGCCGGTTCCTGTTTCTGCTGTTTTTGGTTTCAGAAATCCTACATAGGAAATATTCTCGGAATTGGACGAAACAAAAGCCCACGGTCTTATTTTCCGCGGAAGGTTCCAGGGCACCGAAGGAGAGACGGAGAGGGGCCACGAGGTGGCGACCCCACGTGGTGGCGCGGCCGAGGGGGGCACGCCGCCCTATGGGGTGGGCCCCTTGAGCGCCCTCCGACTCTGCCCTTTCGCCTATATAATCTCTCCGTCGCGAAAACCCTAGTACCGAGAGCCACGATACGGAAAAAGTTCCAGAGACGCCGCCACCTCCAATCCCATCTCGGGATTCAGGAGATCGCCTCCGGCACCGAGAGGGGAATCATCACCGGAGGCTCTACATCACCATGCCCGCCTCCGGACTGATGCGTGAGTAGTTCATCGTTGGACTATGGGTCCATAGCGGTAGCTAGATGGTTGTCTTCTCCTCTTGTGCTATCATGTTTAGATCTTGTGAGCTGCCTATCATGATCAGGATCATCTATTTGTAATGCTACATGTTGTGTTTGGTGGGATCCGATGAATATGGAATACTATGTCAAGTTGATTATTGATCTATCATATATGTGTTGTTTATGTTCTTGCATGCTCTCCGTTTCTAGTAGAGGCTCTGGCCAAGTTGATACTTGTAACTCCAAGAGGGAGTATTTATGCTCGATAGTGGGTTCATGCCTCCATTGAATGGGACAGTGAGAAAGTTCTAAGGTTGTGGATGTGTTGTTGCCACTAGGGATAAAACATCAATGCTTTTTCTAAGGATATTTGTGTTGATTACATTACGCACCATACTTAATGCAATTGTCTGTTGTTTGCAACTTAATACGGAGGGGTGCGGATGCTAAACTGAAGGTGGACTTTTTAGGCATAGATGCATCTGGATGGCGGTCTATGTTCTTTGTCGTAATGCCCGATTAAATCTCATAGTGATCATCATGATATGTATATGAATCTTTATTTGTCAATTGCCCACCTGTAATTTGTTCACCCACATGCTATTTATCTTATTGGAGAGACACCACTAGTGAACTTTGGACCCCGGTCCATTCTTTTACATCTGAAATACAATCTCTGCAATCATTGTTCTCGTTGTTCTTCGCAAACAAACATCATTCTCCACACCATACGTTTAATCCTTTGTTTTCAGCAAGCCGGTGAGATTGACAACCTCACGTTAAGTTGGGGCAAAGTATTTTGATTGTGTTGTGCAGGTTCCACGTTGGCGCCGGAATCACCGGTGTTGCGCCGCACTACACTCCTCCACCAACAACCTTCATGTGGCCTTCATCTCCTCTCGGTTCGATAAACCTTGGTTTCTTACTGAGGGAAAAGTTACTGCTGTGCTCACAATACCTTCCTCTTGGGGTTCCCAACGGACGTGTGCTGTACCGTCACAAGGAAGCTTCTACACGCTAGCACGTAGCAGTGGAAGCAGGCCAATCGCCGGGGGCGGACCCAACGGCGGAACTCGATGGCGCTGGCGGTGCCGGAGCTAGAGGAGGAGCATGCGAAGTACTCCTTTTCGGAGGATTTGCACCAGATTTTGCGGCGGCGCCGCTGCTCGTAGCATCGGTAGCTATGGTGGGGATCCTCTTCTTCCCCATCTCACAGATTCTTGCGGGATCTGGTTTTGATGGCGGCGCAGTAGGGTTGAGTGCGGAAGAAAAATGAGGAAGACAAGAATGCAATAATGAGGCGTAAAAAGGAAAAGATTTGCCACGAGAGATTATAAGATGCGGAGTCAAGGATTGAATGGGCACGTGTCCTCAATTTTACTGAAAGAGTCTTTTTCATCAACAAGTCGCGAGAATCGAGGAGACGTTTTGGTAACCGCGCGCAGGAAGCGGTCGTTTCTCAAAAAACAGGACCACACAGGAGTAGGATGGGCCCAACAGGCCGTGTCTTGTCATGTCAGGACTGCGCCAGTAGTTGCGTCATCACTGACGTCTTAAAGCTCGATTGAGGAGTCGAAGGAACAAAATTGTCGAGTGGTCAACTTGAGTCTACGCACGGATTGCAAGCATCCGCACCTAGACTCGGGGGCTACTCCCATCGGGAACGCAGGGCGCACACCCGATAAACATGAACTCGAAGATTTTTCAAGGAAGAAGATCGTGAAGAAGCATTTGAAGAAAAGAACAGTATGTTTGGCTCGAGTCTGCACCCGGTCACAAGCGCTCGTACTCAGACCCGGGGGCTACTCCCATCGGGAGCGCAGGACGCGCACTCGATAAAAGTTTTTTGCACTCCAGGATCATGCCCGGGGACTTGATTCTGTGTAGGGTAACGTTGTTTTGTCAACGGCAGTTAACCAGCAAAAGTTGGGCACGTTACTCATTATCCTTTGCGCATTAAATCTTATTGGGAGAACACAAGCCTTGATATGAATTTATCGGATGGTTTATGAAGACCCGCAAGAAACTTCGGCAGAGGAAAACATTCGAGTAGTACAACTTGAGTCTACACACGGATTGCAAGCATCCGTATATAGACTCGGGGGCTACTCCCATCGGGAGCGCAGACGCGCACCCGATAAAAAAAGATGAAGCTGTTACAAGATGGACAAGAACAATCAAGGGAGAAGAACGTTCAGTGAAGTCATGCTTTAGTCTCTACCTGAAAAATCTTCGGCTAGACACTCGGGGACTACTAACGTGGGCATTACCCTTCGGGTAACCGGCATTGCCCTATCCTATACGGCCCAACTAGAGGCCCATGAAGATACCCGAGGTCTTTTGTAAACCTAGTCGTACCCGGACAGATCTCTTGAGACCTGGCCTCCTATATAAAGGCTAGGAGAGGGGCTGTTGTTGCCTGCCAAAGCCCACCGGCGAGCAGTGGTTAAGCAACACGAAGAGCCGGGAGGCTTCAGGCGGCGGCGGGTCCTGAACGTCTCGCAATGCTCCACACACGACCAGCGGCGCAGGCGTGCCACCTGACCTATACCTGGCCAGGAAGGTGTGGATTGCTTCGATTAGTTCCTGCATGGCAGACGTAAACATTAAATACGAGCCCTATCGGCTCTCGTTGCCCTGTGGATCGGCTCAAAGAGCCGATCGCCCCATGGTTCATGTTGGATTTTCAATGACATGGGGACCTGCTTGATCACAACAAAGCTAAACCAATCTACGACAGTTTAGGGTTTTCACCGTATGATCGGAACATCCTACGCGTAGTTGAGCCTAATAGACACGAAAGATAACGGAAAGCTAACCCTAAAAGAGGCCTAAAAACCAACATAACGTTAATTCCCGGAACATCCCTCTTAGGACTAGCAAACCATACCTAACGCACTACCGGATCATTCAACCCGTTTGCAAGGCCTAACCATACGGATATCAAACTAATCCTTGATGAACAAGGAGCAACTATAACAGATCAGATCTACTAAGTAACGAACAAGCAAGATGCTGCCCTTACACCTAGATAGGTGTAAGGGCAGCTAGGTATTGAGGGACGGCATAGCTAAGCAGATATATGCAAGAAAAGCATCTACGCAAACCCCAAAACACCTATGGTAAATAGTGCTACTCGCCATCAACAACGCAGACGAGCAACACAAGGTAAACGAATAAACGTAATGCTGCGCTAGATCGCAAGATGCGATCTAGGCAGCATGGTGCTTACCCGGGAGAAACCCTCGAAAGAAGGGGTGGCGATGCGCCTGATTTGTGTTTGTTGTGAACGTGATTGTCCTCCTTTTCCGATAACCCTAGATACATATTTATAGTCCAAGGGACTTTCTAATTTGGACGTGCACCTAACCGTGCACGAGTTAAACTCTATCTTTTAATCTAAGTACAATGCGATCTACTAATATTACAGATACACGGGCAATCAAGCCCAAATTCCTCGCGCAAGGCCGCTTCCAAGATGCTCCACGTGTAATCTTCAAAGCCCATCTTCACTTACGGCCCATCTCCTGATTTGGCCAAAATCCGGTGATAACACATGCCTCCCTGGTTTTGGTAATGATAATTTCAAAACCACTCTGTTTTTCCTTCGAGGGGTCATATCGTGGCAGAACCGTCGCAGTATTTTCTCATCATGACGACTTGCCTTCCCAACTTCTCTGCACGATTTGACGTTTTGCACCACGTCCTCGAAAACTGCTCGACAATCAAATTCCATCCCCTTTTATTTAACCGCATCGAACAGTGCTTCTCTTCGTCCCCTTCGCACTAGCACTCCCAAAAAACCCTTCTCGGCTACCATGTCTTCCTCCTCTTCTTCTTCATCGGGTCTTTCGGCGCCCCCCTCCTCCGCGAGCCGACGCCGGAGTGGAACCCGAGGAGGCCCATGCGGCCAACATCCGCCGCGCCATCGAGGCCGGGGACGAGCCGAGCCACAACTTCTCCATCTGGTCGAGGACGACAAGTCCCTGACCGACGGAGAGCGACCTCCGCTTCCTCGCCAACGGGAAGCGGAGGAGGAAAGCGACGACGACCACTTTCCAAGGGGGGTCCTCGATGACCCACAAGTATAGGGGATCGCAACAGTCTTCGAGGAAGTATTACCCAATTTATTGATTCGACACAAGGGAGACAAAGAATACTTGTAAGCCTTAACAGCGGAGTTGTCAATTCAGCTGCACACGGAAACAGACTTGCTCGCAAGAGTTTATCGAGTGAACAGTTTTATGGCGTGGAAATAGCGAAATAACGCGGGTGAAATAAAGACAGCAGAGTGATTATAGTAAACAGGATTAAAATACTGTAGGCACAGGGACGGATTTAACGGGCGTTGCATGGATGAGAGAAACTCATGTAACAATCAAAGCAGGGGCATTTGCAGATAAAGTAAAACGGTATCCAAGTACTAATCAATCAATAGGCATGTGTTCCATATTTAGTCGTACGTGCTCGCAATGAGAAACTTGCACAACATCTTCTGTCCTACCAGCCGGTGGCAGCCGGCCTCTAGGGAAACTACTGGATATTAAGGTACTCCTTTTAATAGAGTACCGGAGCAAAGCATTAACACTCCGTGAACACATGTGATCCTCACATCACTACCATCCCCTCCGGTTGTCCCAATTTCTGTCCCAACACATGTGTATACAACTTGCAGGTAAGATCATAAACAACGAATATCTTCATGAATCAATAACATGTTCAGATCTGAGATCATGGCACTCGGGCCCTAGTGACAAGCATTAAGCATAACAAGTTGCAACAATATCATAAAAGTGACATCTACGGATACTAGGCACTATGCCCTAACAATCTTATGACTATTACATGACCAATCTCATCCAATCCCTACCATCCCCTTCAGCCTACAGCGGGGGAATTACTCACACATGGATGGGGGAAACATTGCTGGTTGATGGAGAGGCATTGGCGGTGATGGCGGTGAAGATCTCCTCCAATCCCGTCCGGAGTGCCGAACGGAGACTTCGGCTCCGCGGCGGAGTTTCGCGATGTGGCGGCTCTCCGGAGGGTTTCGGCGACTTCGACTCCCCGTGCGTTTTCAGGTGAAACCAATAAGTAGTCCGAAGGGCGTCGGAGGCCGGCCGAGGGGGCCACACCACATGGCCACGCGGGCCCCCCGCCCCGCGCCATGTGGGCCCTCGGGCCTCCACCTCCTTTGCCCTTCTGGCTCCGTCAATATTTTGGTAAAATAGGGCCTTCTGCAAAATTCCGAGGATTTTCCCGAAAGTTGGATTTCTGCACAAAAACGAGACACCGAGCAGTCTGCTGAAAACAGCGTTAGTCCGTGTTAGTTGTATCCAAAATACACAAATTAGAGGCAAAACAATAGCAAAAGTGTTCGGGAAAGTAGATACGTTTTGGACGTATCAACTCCCCCAAGCTTAGCTTATTGCTTGTCCTCAAGCAATTCAGTTAACAACTGAGCGATAAAAGAACTTTCACGAACACATTTGCTCATATGATGTATATATTCTCATGCTATGGCTAATACTTAAGCAGTTCATAATGAGATACATGCAAATGAGATCATCCAACAGCTATGTCAATCATGGAGAAGTACCAACAATTAATAATAAGCACCATGAATCATGTATATAAGCAGGATTGCAATGTTCATAAGAGAATATGATAAAGTGGTATCTCGCTTGCCTGTATTTGATCGGCAAAACATAAATGCCGAGGCACCTCTGGAGTTCATAGAAAGACTAGAAGTAGTGATTGTCAAAGATAAAAGCATCAAAGTTATACCACAATCAATCATATTTTGAGACAAGCATATTATACTAAGAATGACAGTCGTGCTCTCAAGATAGTGCTCAAAGAAAGAATGGAGACACAACATAAAAGTAGAAGATTGACCCTTCGCAGAGGGAAGCAGGGATTAACATGCGCTAGAGCTTTTCATTTGTAAAACAGGAGTAAAATTATTTTGAGAGGTGTTTGTTGTTGTCAACGAATGGTAATGGGTACACTAACTACCTCATCAACCGGACTCACAAGAGCGGCTCCCATTTTATTTATTTTTGGTTGGCACTCCTTCCAACCTTTCTTTCACAAACCATGGCTAACCGAATCCTCGGGTGCCGCCAACAATCACATACCATGAAGGAGTGCCTTTTTATTTAAGTTTTATTATGATGATGACACTCCCCCCAACCTTTGCTTACACAAGCCATGGCTAACCGAATCCTTCGGGTGCCGTCCAACAATCACAAACCATGGAGGAGTGTCTATTTAAGTTAATTAATTTGGGACTGGGAATCCCATTGCCAGCTCTTTTTGCAAAATTATTGGATAAGCGGGTGTGCCACTAGTCCATATGAGAGTCCGTCAAAAGTAAATGACAAGGTTGAAAGCTAAACACCACATACTTCCTCATGAGCTACGAAACATTAACACAAATTGAGAAGCATTTTGAAAGTTTTAAAGGTAGCGCATGAGAATTTATTTGGAATGGTTTGAAATGCCATGCATAGGTATTTATGGTGGACACTTTTGGAACAACTTGGTTTTCAGGTGTTTGGAAGCACGAGCGGCGTCCCGCTCAGTACAAGTGAAGGCTAGCAAAAGACTAGGGAGCGACAAATCAAGAGAGCAGTAACTGTCATAATCATGCTTGCGGCAAAATAAATTAACGGAGGCATAAAAGTGATACAAGAACTCTGAAGCAATATAAATCATCGAGGCTTAATTGACTTTTTGTTCAGTCATATGCATGCGTGAGCATGTGCCAAGTCGATATAAATGAATTATTCAGAGGAGGATACCACAATGCCATACTTACTTATGAATAAAACAATGCAAGCAAACATCCATGACATACTACTCATATTAATAAATTGGAACTAAACATGAGAGATCATGAACTACTAGACTTTCTCAAATAACATATACCTCACATGAACCAACTAAGCATGCTCACATGGATGAGTATATGTACAAAAATGAAAGCAAATAGAGTTCATACCAGCCTCTCACCACAATCAGATTGTCGTAGATCGTCATTATTGCCTTTTCACTTGTGTAGCTTGGATAATATGAAATGAAAACCACGCTCCAGCCACCGAAGACCATTGAACTCATGATGAACTTTACAAACCAAAGAAGAACAACAAATATTTTTGGTGTTTTCAAATTAGAAACAAGAGCGAAAGAAAACAAGCAAACAAAGCAAAATCTTTTGGGTTTTCTTATAGCAAACTAATGATAGCAAATAAAGTAAACTAAGAGCAAGGAACCAAATAAACAAATGGTGAAGAGAAACAACAGAAATATTTTTGGTCTTTTTGTGTTTTAGGAAAGAAACAAAGCGAAAACAAAAGAATGCAAACTAACAGAAACACAGAAAAGCAGGATGACAGAAATCTGCCAAATCCTGACAGCAGTACAGAAATCGAAATTAACAAAAATCTTCCATTGCTCAGACCAAAAAGTGTTCAACTAATGAAAGTTAGATAACAACCTGAGGAACATGCTCAAAAATTGGAAACTCAAAATAACGTTCTGGCTGTGCGTACGATTTTTTTTGTAACAGCCCAGAATCTGTTTTTGGACAGCACTTCCCCAAATATCATCTCCCTCTCATTAGAAAACCACTCTAGAGACTAAACAAGTATGTACAAGTATCCAGCAACCATAATATGCAAAGAATGAGTGATGCCGGTATACCTCCCCCCAAGCTTAGGCTTTTGGCCTAAGTGGAGTTCATTCCCAACGAGGGTCGGAGTTCCACGCCGGTGGATCATACATGGAGTGGTAATAGGGCCCCGCGTAGAAGAATATCGTGGAGGTTCCACATGCCCATGATGTTGATATGAGGAGCTCGCTGCATCGGATGAAGAGTCGGGATGCTCCTCGGCCTCCTCCACATCTTCCCTTGCACGACGGCTTTCCCTCTCTATGTATGCGTTTAGCTCATTTTCTGTGATCGACCACCCGTCCCACCATCATTGGAGAAGCTCCTCCCATTACAAATCCTTGTATAAAGATCTGAGAGCTCCCGCGGTGTTTCCCTGATCTTCTCGCAGGATCCCCACTGCGGCACTCTAATCGCTGTGCAAAAATCGAAAGGCAAGTCAATAGTTTTGTTATAAATCTTATACCGGACCATGGGGTCAGTTCGAGACCGGTGAAATTCGAAATCCTGCACAACCGACACCGTTAGTTTAGCATATTGGTGAGGTTCACCAACAGCAAAATTTCCCAATCCTGCATTGGAAATTAGTGTTTGCACATCTTGCAGGATTCTGCATTCCGCATAAAGTCCGTGCATGGGTAATAAGAGGGTATACTCCCTCTTCACGATGGACTCTCATAACTTGTTGTACCTCCAACTCTTCTTGGTTAAGTTGGTGCACACTCCCTTCCATTTTCTGAAATTTTTCAACAATCATTATAAAATTTGATTTCAAGGTATGTAATTGAAGGGAACTACTATAGGAACTTGCTAGAGTACTAAACATGCATCAAAACTAGTTTCCTCCACTTAGAACAAGCATGCAAGCTCACTAAACATGTTACCTACAGCAGCAAAATATTCAAGATATACTCAACCAAATGAAATTCTAATTGGACAATCAAAGGAGTCACATACCAAGGAGTAAATGTGCCAAATTTCAGACAGAAATCTGGGCTGAGCAAGGAGATCGAAAAATCGCGAGTTCTTGAGCAAACACGAGTGAGAGGAACTTGTACGAGCTTTTTCGGAGAGAGAAGGTGCTGGAAGAAAGAGATGATGTAGTGGGGCAAGGGGTGGCCCACACCACAAGGTGGCGCGGCCTTGCTGGCCGCGCCGCCTATGGTGTGGCACCCCCTGGTGCCCCACAGGTCATCCTCTGGTGCTCCAGGTGCCTCGTCGAAAAATAGGACCAACGGTGTAATTTTTGTAATTTTTAGAGAACTTTGAAAAATGCACATTTCTGGGTATTAAATTAATGATTACTGCGCAGGAAAATGATTTCTAAAACCTTAAATGACTAAAACATATTGCAAAACAAAAGTGCTACAGCAAGTAAAATAGGTGAGGGGAGAAAGAAGAAAGAAGTGTTGTTTAGCTCTTTTATGCAATAAAATATACTTGTTAACAAGGTTGATCAAGTCTTGCTACCAAATAAATTTTATATGACATAAGAAGAAATAAACCTCAAATCAATCATGTTACCTTATATTGAATTGATATGGATCCAATCACAAGAGTTTGATATTCTTCTTTAGGCTCATATATAGGACAATCAATAGATCCCACTTTGATAGTTTTCACATTAAAAATTGTATTGACTCCACATACTTTATCAATCCTCTTGGGAAAATAGACAGTGTGTTCCTTATCATCAACATTGAAAGTAACCATGCCTTTATTGCAATCAATAACAGCCCCTGCAGTATTAAGAAAGGGTCTTCCAAGAATAATGGACATATTATCATCTTCAGGCATTTCCAACACAACAAAATCAGTTAATATCAAGCAATGCTGAGTAACTTGAACAGGAACATTTTCACATAAACCAACAGGAATAGCAGTAGATTTATCAGCCATTTGCAAAGATATATCAGTTGGTATCAATTTATCTAAATCAAGTCTCTTATAAAGAGAAAAAGGCATCACACTCACACCTGCTCCCAAATCACATAGAGCAGTTCTAACATAATTATTCTTGATGGAACAAGGAATAGTCGGTATACCTGGTCGCCCAACTTCTTTGGAATCTTACCATTGAAGGAGTAATTAGCGAGCATAGTAGAAATTTCCTCATTGGGGATTTTCCTTTTGTTAGTAACAATATCTTTCATATACTTTGAATAAGGAGGCAATTTAATAGCATCGGTCAAAGGGATTTGCAAAAATAAAGGTTTCATCCAATCACAAAATTTATTATAATGTTCCTCCTCCTTTGATTTTAATTTCTTAGCAGGAAAAGGCATTTGCTTTTGAACCCAAGGTTCTCTTTCATTACCATGTTTCTCGGTAATAAAATCTTCTTTAGTGTACTTTTTATTTTTAGCAGCTTTTCAGGTTCTTTTTCAATTTCTTCTTTATCGGAGTATCATTCTTATCATTATCTTCCTCATGTTCATTACCACTTTCAGTTTCAGCATCAGAAATAGAAATACTATTAGGATCATTAACAGGTTCAGAGGATTCTACAACATTCTTATGTTTCTTTTTCTTTTTCTTAGATGGAGCACTAATTTTAATTAGTTGAGAATCTTGTTCAACTCTTTTGGGATGCCCTTCAGGATATAGAGGATCCTGGGTAGAAGCACCACCTCTAGTTGTTACTTCACAAGCATGTTTTTCTTTAGAATTATTTCCCAACAAGTCATTTTGCACTTTAGTAAGTTGATCAATTTGAGTTTGAACCATTTGAAAATGTTTAACAAGTATCTTAACATCATTGGAGGTTCTCTCCACAATACCATGCAATTCACTAATAGCTCGAGAATTTTCCATTAAATGATTCTCTACTCTCATATTAAAGTTTTCTTGCTTAACAATATAATTATCAAATTCATCTAAGCATTGAGCAGGAGATTTTGAATACGGAATATCTTCCCTAGTAAAGTGTTGAAGCGAGTGTACCTCAATCATGGATGAAGGGGGAATTGTCTCACATATATCTTCTATAGGAGGTAAATTCTTCACATCTTCAGGTTTAATACCCTTCTCCTTAAGAGACTTCTTGGCTTCCCTCATATCTTCATCATTCAATTTAATCATACCCCTCTTCTTCACTATTGGTGTCGGGGTTGGTTCAGGTGTAGACCAATCATCATGATTCCGTCCTATTTTAGCCAATAATTCTTCGCGTCGTCTGGAGTTCTTTTCCTGAAACACAACCAGCACAACTATCCAGTATGCCCTAGACTCAATAGTTAGTCCACTATAAAATATATCAAGTAAATCATGCTTTTCCAAATCATGGTCGGCTGAGCTCTAATAAGAGAGCAAAATCTCGCCCAAGCCTCGGGCAATTTCTCTCCATCTTCTGGTCAAAATTATAAATTCTCTGCAAAGCAGCATGTTGAGCACTAGCAGGAAAGTATTTTCGAAAGAAAACATCACGCAAGTCAGTTGGACTTTTAATAGAACCAGGAGGCAAATTATTATACCAAGTTTTAGCATCATCCTTTAATGAGAATGGAAAAATTTTAGCGACAAAATAAGTACGCATCTTGACATCATCAGAAAACACGCCACTAAGAGTAGATAACTCAGTCAAGTGTTCAACACTTTCTTTTCAGTACCACAAAAGGGTGTTTTCTCAACAATAGCTATATGAGATAGGTCAAGAGAAAAATCATAATCTTTATCCCTAATGTTTATAGGAGATGTGGCAAATTTAGGATCAGGAGATGGTTTATATCTAACAGCATGTTCTGCAAGCAACTTTTTAATTTTTCTTGCATCAGTAGTAGCATTGCATTTTTCAATAAAATCATCATCAAGCTCTACATAATCTTCATCAAGATCATCACTAGAATAATCAAGTTCAGGTGATTTAACAGGTGTAGTAGCATTAGGAGTTTCAGTATTTTCAATTTGTCTAGACTTAGCAATTGTAGCATCTAGAAAAGATCCCAATGAACCACTATCATCAAGCACAGCAGAAACATTATCAATATTATGAGAATTTTCAGATTCAGCAGAAGTACCAGCACGTGAAGCATGTGGCGGTGAAACAAGTTTATCAATCACAGATGGTGAATCAAGAGCAGCAGAGGTACTCGAGTTGTACCTTTTCTTGTAGTGGATGGTAATATGGCGATCTTAGTATCGCGAGGTTTACCCATAATGGAGAATTTGCAGCGAACAATATCAATCCAAGTGAACTTCCAAATAAAGCTATGCTCCCCGGCAACGGCGCCAGAAAATAGTCTTGATGACCCACAAGTATAGGGGATCGCAGTCTTCGAGGAAGTATTACCCAATTTATTGATTCGACACAAGGGGAGACAAAGAATACTTGTAAGCCTTAACAGCGGAGTTGTCAATTCAGCTGCACCTGAAACAGACTTGCTCGCAAGAGTTTATCAGAGTAACAGTTTTATGGCAGTGGAAATAGCGAAATAACGGTGAAATAAAGACAGCAAAGTGATTATAGTAAACAGCAGGATTAAATACGTAGGCATAGGGACGGATTTAACGGGCGTTGCATGGATGAGAGAAACTCATGTAACAATCAAAGCAGGGGCATTTGCAGATAATAGTAAAACGGTATCCAAGTACTAATCAATCAATAGGCATGTGTTCCATATTTAGTCACGTGCTCGCAATGAGAAACTTGCACAACATCTTGTCCTACCAGCCGGTGGCAGCCGGGCCTCTAGGGAAACTACTGGATATTAAGGTACTCCTTTTAATAGAGTACCGGAGCAAAGCATTAACACTCCGTGAACACATGTGATCCTCACATCACTACCATCCCCTCCGGTTGTCCCGATTTCTACCGGGGCCATTGGTTCCGGACAGCGACATGTGTATACAACTTGCAGGTAAGATCATAAACAACGAATATCTTCATGAATCAATAACATGTTCAGATCTGAGATCATGGCACTCGGGCCCTAGTGACAAGCATTAAGCATAACAAGTTGCAACAATATCATAAAAGTGACATCTACGGATACTAGGCACTATGCCCTAACAATCTTATGACTATTACATGACCAATCTCATCCAATCCCTACCATCCCCTCAGCCTACAGCGGGGGAATTACTCACACATGGATGGGGAAACATTGCTGGTTGATGGAGAGGCGTTGGCGGTGATGGCGGTGAAGATCTCCTCCAATTCCCCGTCCCGGCGGAGTGCCGAACGGAGACTGGCTCCCGCGGCGGAGTTTCGCGATGTGGCGGCTCTCTGGAGGGTTTCTGGCGACTTCGACTTCTCCCGTGCGTTTTCTGGTCGAAACCAATAAGTAGTCCGAAGGGGGGGAGGGCGGCCGAGGGGGCCACACCACATGGCCACGCCCCCCCGGGCCGCGCCATGTGGGTGGGGCCCTGCCTCCACCTCCTTTGCCCTTCTGGCCGTCAATATTTTGGTAAAATAGGGCCTTCTCGCAAGAATTCCGAGGATTTTCCCGAAAGTTGGATTTGCAAAAAACGAGACACCGAGCAGTTCTGCTGAAAACAGCGTTAGTCCGTGTTAGTTGTATCCAAAATACACAAATTAGAGGCAAAACAATAGCAAAAGTGTTCGGGAAAGTAGATACGTTTTGGACGTATCAGTCACCTCCTCCGAGGAGGTGAAGGAGGAGGAGGAGGAGGACGACGCCTCCGACGAGCCGCCGGCCAAACGCCACCGCCCGGCCCGGGAACCTCAGCGACTTCGACGCGATGACGAAGATGCGACGAGGAGGACGAGGACAACGAGGGTCCTGCCGCGGCCGACGCAGCGATGACGAGCCGGCCGGGAGCAGCGCCGACGATGGCGACAACGATGACGACAACGACGAGGGCAGCAACGGCCCCTAGATAGGATCTTAGCCTAGGGCCAGCAGTAGTAGACGGGGCAATGTATCCCCTAGGACTTCCTTTTGAGAGCAATCAGCTCTTTATGTAAGAAATCTCGTTTATCAATGAAGAACTTCCCCAATTTGATTTTGCCGATTTCCTTTATGATAATTCAGCCGATTGTCCTTCGTACGAGTCCGCCGATTTTCAATTCGGTCAATGCTCAATGAGCCGATGGCAACGCATCGGTCTCTCACGATAAATTTCGAGATAGATCCATCCGAACCTCCAAACTCCCGATCAAACAGGGCCAAGCTACAATCGTGCAAACCCCAGATCTTGGAAATGCAGATCCAATTGAATGGAACGTTAGACTTAGCGGCAAACTCCTGAAATAATGTCCAGTCTCCTCATTAACTTTAAATTTCAGACATCCTTCTGCCGCATCCTTCTCTTCCGATCCTCTTTGCCTTCAGGAGAGCCCTAGGACTGTTGCTGGATCAACTCGAATGCTGAAGCTAACATTTTGCAAAACAGGCACCATTCGCCCATAACTGTCCTTGTGATGCTCCATTTCTTTGCAACAACCAACTGGTCCAGAGCCCATTGATGATCATGGCTCCCTCTTCAAATTCCTCTCATCAGCTCCGGCAATTCCCTTCGCAATAATTCACCACCTTTCAAACAAGCCGTGATGCGCCCCGATCCCAACAAAATCGGCTCCGAACAAGAAACCTTAAGGGCGAGCTGCCCCCGAGCCTCGATCAAGGCGAGGATAAAAGTGGACCAGCCGAAAGGACCATCATCGGCTTCCCAACTGTAGTGCACAGCCGATTCCAACAAAATCGGCTCCGGATCGTCGATATTTCAGGCGAGCCCCCCGAGCCACTCCACTTTTCATTAAAACAGGGCAGGGAAGCTTACGCCCAAGGAGCCAATGTACTAGGACGGCTTTGGAAGGATCAACAGCTCCCTTGAACTAAGAAGCCTCAAACGTAGTGGCCCTCGAACTCCTCCTAGCTCAGATTGGCTCATCATCTCGGGCGAATGGTGCAGCTTCCGGTGAGGATGTTTGATGAAGTTGTCACCTTGGTCAAGCTCCAGGAGAAAACGTCACAAATTGGATGGTCATCGGCTGTTCTCATGATCCTAACCTGATCTGCATGTTTACGCAGCGCTGCTGATCTTGAAGATTTGCTAACGGAGCCACCAACAATTCCACTGAGGAGCTCCTCCAGAGAGCCTCGCTACGTAACTCAATGACTGCTCCATTAGGCTTCTGCTTGTAACAGTCGTATCCCTTGAGTCGATGGCCGTGCATCGGCTTCTAATTCTTAAGTCGATGTCTACGCATCGGCTGTGCCCAATTTTTTTGTATTTTCAATTTTTTATATGGCCGATTTATTTATGCATCGGCCCCCCATACTTGAGCTGCTCTGCTGGGTATTTGACATCCACTCCAAGCTTCGTATCCTCGTGTCTCATCCATCTATGTGCCCCGAGCCGATTCTGTCAAGTATTTGATGGTATCGGCTCTTCGCATCTGTTGGATCAATGCTGAACATAGACAAAGCGTACGTCGAGGATAATTTTGGCCGATTGCGGGAATCAGCCTCCCCTTTTCATTGCAATTCTTCGTGAAGGTTTAGCACTTCTTGGTTTTCCACTGTAGCTACGTGACATGCCGGAGATAAGATCCTTTGCTTTTCATTTTTGAGGGCCGATCGCAGGGATCGGCCTCGCCACGTACGTCCATGGCCTTGGACGTTGCTACTCCGTCGGGATTATGGACACCATGTTTGTATCAGCCGATGTCCCTGCATCGGCTTTTGTCTGCTTGGGTCGCCACACTTTCTTTGGTGGGCGAGCCTCTGTCCAGCGTTTGCTGAATTTTCACGGCCAGATCGGGCCGTGCCTTCCTCAACGTGTACAGTGCTGCGCCTCGGCTTCTTCAAGTTCCTTAGCCGCTGCACTCTGCGCTTTTGGGAGTGGCTGATCAGGACACCACCTTGGTCGGTGATATCTATCTTCTTCTTCGACTCGTCGAAGTCTTCATCTTGAGATGACTCAGCTCGTTTGTTCCGAGGTGGGAGAGGTCCTAGTCGCTCGAACACCGAAACTTCATTTGTTCCCCTCCTCTTGTTTGCATTCTGGCAGTTCTCGATTGTAGGCAATCGGCTCATTCCTGAGTCCCAGCAATGTTTGAAGAAAGGACAGTTCCAGTGCCTATCCACGTCCTCTCGCTCTCTTGACCTCCCTCTAGCGTGACGCTCATACCCTTCGTGTCGACGGTATTTCCTGTTGTCTGCATCAGACCGACGATATCTATCATCATCCTCGTCGTAGTGCCGACGTCGGTCGTACTGCTGCTCATACTTGTTGAGGAGATGTGCGGAGAGTGGTCGTTGGTACCGAACGCTTATCACCTCTTTCTCAGTTAAATACCGTCTGTCATCGTGCCGGCCGTCGCGTGGATCGGCCTCCTTCTTATCCTTGCCACGAGAGTGACTACTCTCTGGCTTATCACCTTCATAGCGATCCGCAAACCCTGCCATATTGATACCAAACGAGAAACCTGGCTCGCGTCCTATGCACTGGCTGAGATCGACCATGTTGACTTCAAACGGCTGCGTGTCAACTCTCATGGCACACTGACCGAATAGCAATCGGCCTTGCTCTATCGCCATCTGAATCTGTCCACGAAGGACTTTGCGTCGTTGGTGGCATGGGTGAACGTGTGATGCCACTTGGTATGGCTTGCCATTCATCTCTTGTGGCGTGGGGATTTTGTGACCTTCGGGTAACTTCAGCTGTTTCCCTTCAGCAACAAATCAAAAATCTGCTCCGTTTGGCTTAAATCGAAGTCGAACCCCTTTGCAGGCCCTGGTTGTTTCACCCACTTGCAGGACACGGGTTTTGCCCCCGAGTCCACTCCGCTACGGCGACCTCCTGATCTCCTTCGAAATCTTCATCTTCGTCTGTCTCGATCAGGCGACGCGCTTATATTTGTCCTAGTACAATTCTGGATGCCTGTTCATATGCGCAACTTCAACCATGTGCGCCGTTGAACCGTACGCTTGGAAGGTCGATCTTTGAGCGGCGCTGATAATCCTGCTACCGCCAGCTCGGCTTCCTTCTCGTTAGGCGAACCGAATAACATCGGTTCTGACGGTCCCGAACCTTTGGATGTACTCGGTCTCTCTCGTCTCTGCCGAACTTGGGATAGATCGGCAAGGCTAGCTTCCGTGGCTTGAATGGTATTGTTCATGGAATTGCTCTTCTAGCTGCTTCCACGTCCGAACCGAGTTTGGTAGCAACGAGGTGTACCACCCAAAGGCTGGACCCGTGAGAGACGCGAGAAGAACCTCACGCGTAGCTCATCCGAAGAGACCATGCCCAACTGTGCCAAGTATCGGCTCACGTGCTCGATCGAGCTGGTTCCTTCGATCCACTAAATTTTGTGAAGTCGGGAGCCGATACTTAGGTGGCAGCGGGATCAGGTCGTAGTCGTTGGGATACGGCTTGGAATAGCCGATCATCCTCTTCTTCGGCAATATGCCGAACTTGTCTCTCATGATGGCGGTGATCTCATCCACCGTAGGAGCTGCAGAAGCGATTGTTCATAACTTGTACCGGTGGCATATTTAGTTAGCCACGCCTGTTTTTCAAAGATCGTCCAGACCGCTTCGCTCCAGCGACTCCTCCGCGTGATTCTTCCTGTAACTGGTCATCCAGTTTGTTGCAATCCGGACGTATGTGCACACGTATCCATGTGGAACTTCCTTGGGCGGCTCATACAGGAATTGGTAGTCGCCTGGATCACCTCCGTCCTTGTAGACGACATACGCCGTGAACCTTGTTCGTGGAGCTGCAAACGTGTGTTGCGGTGGTGGCCTTGTGTAGAGCGGTACCTCCCCTTGGTGAGTTCCTAGAGCAGGACCTGACGGAGAGTACTTGTGCTTCGTGACTTCTGCACCACATTGAGCGCAACACGCTCCAGAGTATTCACCAAGCTCTCAGCATGCCGATGAAGAGAGTGAGCAACGGCATAGTTGACTTCTTGTCGCAGGGCTCTGGTACGTTCATCCGAAGGGAGAGATAGATCCAGCCCATCTAGCGCGCCTTCGGGTTGGAACCCTTGAACTTGATCCCGTGCGAACGGGTTTTCAAAGCGCCGATCGGCTTCCAGGATGACCTTGAGCTCGTCATATCTCTTCTTATGCTCGGAGGCAGATCCTCATACTTGATCGGTTCTCCCGCAATCTGAGGTGCGATGACGACATGGTTGTTGCGAAGATTGTCCCGATGTCCCAGGGCGTGCCGAATGTGTTGCGCCAAAGCCCACCGGCGGTGGTTAAGCAACACGAAGAGCGGGAGGCTTCCAAGGCGCGGCCCTGGTCCCGACGTCGTCCCGCAAATGCTCCCACACGACCGCGGCCGCAAGGGCGTGCCACCTTACCTATACCGGAAAGGTGGATTGCTTCGATTAGTTCCCTGCATGGCGGACACGTAAACATTAAATACGAGCCCTATCGGCTCTCGGGTTGCCCTGTGGATTGGCTCAAAGAGCCGATCGCCCCATGGTTCATGTTGGATTTTCAATGACATGGGGAACCTGCTTGATCACAACAAAGCTAAATCAATCTACGACAATTTAGGGTTTTCACCGTATGATCGGAACATCCTACGCGTAGTTGAGCCTAATAGACACGAAAGATAACGGAAAGCTAACCCTAAAAGAGGCCTAAAAACCAACATAACATTAATTCCCGAACATCCCTCTTAGGACTAGCAAACCATACCTAACGCACTACCGGATCGTTCAACCCGTTTGCAAGGCCTAACCATACGGATATCAAACTAATCCTTGATGAACAAGGAGCAACTATAACAGATCGGATCTACTAAGTAACGAACAAGCAAGATGCTGCCCTTACACCTAGATAGGTGTAAGGGCAGCTAGGTATTGAGGGATGACATAGCTAAGCAGATATATGCAAGAAAAGCATCTACGCAAACCCCAAAACACCTATGGTAAATAGTGCTACTCGCCATCAACAACGCTTCAGTACGAGCAACACAAGGTAAACGAATAAACGTGTCGCTTAGATCGCAAGATGCGATCTAGGCAGCATGGTGCTTACCCGGGAGAAACCCTCGAAAGAAGGGGTGGCGATGCGCCTGATTTGTGTTTGTTGTGAACGTGATTGTCCTCCTTTTCCGATAACCCTAGATACATATTTATAGTCCAAGGGACTTTCTAATTTGGACGTGCACCTAACCGTGCACGAGTTAAACTCTATCTTTTAATCTAAGTACAATGCGATCTACTAATATTACAGATACACGAGCAATCAAGCCCAAATTCCTCGCGCAAGGCCGCTTCCAAGATGCTCCACGTGTAATCTTCAAAGCGCATCTTCACTTACGGCCCATCTCCTGATTTGGCCAAAATCCGGTGATAACAGCTGCCTAGGGACACAATCAATCTTAGCAACTTTAGCCACCAGAGGTCTAGAGCTGGGTCACCGTAGCACTTAGCTTCTCGACGAGATTACAGCCGAAACCTTCGGCACCCCATTGTAACCCGATATTTTCATAATGAAGATCAGACAGGCAGGACGTAGGGGTGTTACCTCATCGAGGGCCCTGAACCTGGGTAAATTTCTCTCCCCGCTTGTCTTAACCGATGTCTCGTGTCAGCCTACAGGATTCCATCAACCCTAAGCCCCAATCGGAGGGCATTGTCGAGGAGCACCCTCGTCAGATGGCTTGTAATAGCTTCTCCCTCTCAATCCTCTATTAGACTTTGAATATGTCTCTCTTGTACTTTAATCTGGTGTTGACTCGTATGAAACTAGATTGATGAATTACATCCAATCCTCCAATTATATAAAAAAATTGGATTTAAGGGTAAGAAGTCCAAAGTGTTGTGATTTTAGTAGAAGTGATGGTGCATACTTGCGACACCAGATGCAAGTGTGTAGACTCGAACCAGGACGGACATGAATGCATAAACCCATCCCAACCACCGGGCTAAGCCTCTGTCCACAATCCTCCAACTATATAGTAGATTCATTATATTTGGATCCTTTTATTGCACTTTAGTTTTGTTACAAGACTCGTGAATGGTGCACTGGAGCAGGATTGCGCCTCCCTGCCGCCCGAACCTAGGGTCCTTTGAGACCTTCCCTGTTAGAAAAAACGTTCAAACGTTCAAACATTTGTCCAGTTGGACCGGAGTGATGGTCAGGCCTATATAGCCCACCAAGCTCTTATAAACTACTCCCCCCGTCTCAAAATGTAAGGCATCTAAGGATTAGTCAAAATTTAACGTTTTTTTTTAAATTTGACCAAGTTTATGCAAAAAAAAAATGAATATTTACAATACTGAATCTGATACGGGCATGAAGGCCTATGTGGAGCCCAATTTTAGGACTCCACTAGCCTAGTTATCTTATTTTATGTAATGGCCATATGTGTGCCAATTAGGATTTTTATTGATTTGAGTCAGTTTGGTTTGGGCATGTCCAAACCAAGGTAGAGAGGCCCACTAGGGGCTGGCCGACCACCCCCTCATAGAAGGGTGGGATGGCTAGGGTTTTAGGGTTAGAACTAGTTTGAGTGGATTCTAGACGCTATCGCGTGTGTGCTTGGTGAAGCATCCCTCTGGGGACGGCGCCGTTGTTTATCTATTATAGTTGTTGCGGAGGTTCTTTTGTTCATCAAGGATTGTCGTGCTTTGGTCTTGAGGCGTGGTGATCTCCATCAGAGGAGAAGGAACCTGGCTCTGATACCATGCATGGGCACTGCAGTGACTATGGAGGAGGATGTACCATTGAGCGGGTTGAATATGCAACTCAAGAAGGTACAAGGTGATGCTTGCAAGACAGTTGACAAGGTTCAACGGTGGAGTTTGTTTCAGACTCAGTGTATTATCAAGGGCAAGGCTTGCAAGTTGATGATTGATGGTGGTACCTATACTAATGGCATAGCAAGGCGATGGTGCCAGCATTGGGGTTGTCTACATGGCTTCTTCCTGAACCTAAACGTCTTGAGTGCTTGAATAGCTGTGGTATGCTGAAGATTACTCACAAGGTGCGTGTGCCATTTTTTACAGTTGATGATTATGTTGATGAGATAGAGTGCGATGTGTTGCCATTGGAGGTGTGCGGGTTGCTACTTGGGCATCCATGGCAGTATGATCGTAATGTGACACATGCTGGGAGAGAAAATACATATTCTTTTATGCATGGTGGCAAACAGCGGACTTTGAAGCCTATGAGTGATGATCATATCAAGTCTGATGTGGAGTTAGTGGTCTTTAAGGAGAAGTTGCACAAGCCTAAAGTGCAGCATGAGGTGCATGATGTTCCGAGCATCGATGTTGGTGATGTTTCAGCCATGCATGTAGATGACAAGCCAGTTCTTGTTGGTGACAAGCTGGATGAAGCTGATCCTATTGTTGATGAGGATGTTGTAGCATGTGTAATATATAAAGCACGACAATCCTTGATGAACACAAGAACCTCCACAGCAACTATAATAGATAAACGGTGGTGCCATCCCCGGAGGGATGCTTCACCAAGCACACACGCGATAGCGTCTAAATTCAACTCAAACTAGTTCTAACCCTAAAACCTAGCCGCACCAGCCCTTATATGGGGGAGTGGCCGGCCAAGCCCCTAGTGGGCCTCTCTAGTTCGACCCGGACAGGCCCAAGTCGAAACACACAACTTATTAGAAATCCTAATTGGCCCACATATGACCATAGATATAAAATACAATAAATAAGATAACTAGCTAGGTGGAGTCCTGAAATTGGGCTTCACCTCGGCCTTCATGCCCGTATCAGATCAAGATTCTCCGGCTTCATCCAAACCCATGGGCCACGGATCTTATCGAAGGATAGTTAACAGGACTTACGGATGTGTGTGTGTGTGTGTTATCCTATGTGGTTGTTGGGCAGTGTGGACAGAGCGGAACGCTTCGTGGCATGGTGAAGGAGGAAGATACGTCATCGGATTAGTCCGATGGGCTTTGAAGACTTCATGTGATCTTGCCCTGATTGGAACGAATTCGAAGGAAAAAACTGATCAAGGCTAAACCTCAATGAAAGAAACATGAACTTAGCACCTATAAAATTAATGCTGATGCTAGTTTCAGTGCAGAAAGTCAAGAAAGGGATACTAGCCTGGTTGTGAGAAACTATACGGGTGCATTGATCAGACCGGAGGGGCGGTGGATAGAACTTGTTGCAAACCCGCTCACCTTGGAATTATCGCCGATCAGAGATGGTATCCGGCTGGCTTTAGACCATGGCTACCACAATGTAGAAGTGTAAAGTAACCACATAAGGTGCTTATTAAAGACCCGAGTGGTGGCAGATCCTCCATTGCCTCTATCCACCAGGAAATAAAGAAGCTCAACGGGATGTTTTATAGTCTTATTTAAACTTATTTTTGTATGTTGGGTGATGAAGCCGTTCATTGTTGTGATAGGAAAGCTAAGGAATAGAGAAGAAGGTAACTATATCCCAACATTCTTAGTTAATATCCTAAATAAGAATTGTAATCGTCCTGTCTGAATAATAAAAGCTCCATGATTCGCAAAAAAAAAAAACGCACTCCTAGGAACTGCTAGCTCCTCTAGCTGCTTCCATATTGAAAGAAACATGAAAATGGACCGGATGGGCCACGCGACGCACCACTCAGCTCCGCTGCTGGCAGAACCGACGTACAAAACGCTCGGGTGTTACCGAGTCGGCCCGCGCCCACCGCGCCGAGACTGTTGATGGATGGACTCATGTGCGCGGGAGGCCCACGTGAAGAATCAAACCAAACGCTTCTCTCTATATTCGCATCCGCATATGCTCCGAGTCCGAGCTTCCGATCCAGCAACGATTTCATATTAATGAGCAAAAATGTGGCCTCCAGGCATATACTATACTACTGTAGGTAAAATTTTCGATCACTTTGTTTAGCGATTGCTTAGAGGAGGAAAGATAGCTCGATCAACATGGCACTCGGGACTGAGAGAATATATCCAAAAAGGGAGGCCCCATGTTCTGTTATTCCCAATCCCACTAACACAAATTCTCCCTGCAACTTCTTTACGGGACCGAATCAACCACACATGGGAGAGCCTAGCAGTGTGTTAACTTAGCTAGATGTAGTACATGCATGCGCGCTTTCCTTTTTCATCTCCGATTTATAAGTTCTTGCTGCGTCGTGTGTGAGAGAGAGTATCTGTCCAAGAACCTGTTTTCAGTTCCGAGCAAAAACCAAAGCTTTCTCCTTCTCCCCCCAGAAAGGGACAGACACGGAATTGTATGCGCGCCTCTAATTTATGATGTTGGCATGCACTTGGAACCATCACACCTTTTCCGGCTAAATCCATGGTTTCTTCTCTGAGCAGTTCATGTTTTCTCCCCGGTCTGAGCCTATTCTGTCCAGACAGCCGACAAAACAAGAGCAACTTATTTGGACATATGGAGAGAATCATATTCCTATTCCAACATATATATGTAGATGCACGCAGTCACAGCCTGCAGGCAGCTACATGCACGTACACATGTTTGCAAGAAGAATAAAAAGAGGTTTCAGAGATGAAAACAAAACGCCCATATAAAACTCGCTTGCTCCGAGGAACCCCTGGTATTCTAAATGATGCAGTACTACAAGATGCTAAAAGAAACAGGATAGATGAAAGTGCAAAACGGAACTGCATGCGCATCCATGCGAAGAACATTGGAACCGCGCTTACCTAACTCTTAGTACTACAAGAATATATTCTCCTGGCATGCAGCCATTATAGAGGTAGCATTTTGCCCAAACTGATTCATAATTAGTTTGTGCATATATTTACCTATGGAACATCAGAACAAGTGAAGATTCGAGATATGATGGTACAAAAAAGTCACCAAAGCTATATGGAAAAAAAAGAGCCAGTGATCATGTTCGATCCAAGAACGTACCACCTGGTTGGTAGGCCCTAGATAGTATATGGAGTTGCACGAACTTGATGGGAGAATATGTCTCTAAGTTATATATAATTATTAATTAACGAAAGTATGCACGGGAATATGAAGCTAGCTACTTTGCTTGTTTCGCATGCTCCTACCAATATCACTATGCATACATGCATTTGAACCTAAAAGAAAAGGTATAGGATGCATGTTGAGAATAACTTATGAATCGATGATACAAGGTATCGATCGATCAAGCTAGCAACAGGGAAGCAACCCACCTTTTTGCAGGGTAAATGGTTGTGATTGTACGGTCTTTGTTATTTCTTATAGAGTCTATGTATCAGTTTTAATAGTGATAACTTTGTTAGTACTTCTTTTAAGAGGGTGCTTGTTAGAGATAGAATTAATCTCCATTTCGAAAAAAAAATGTAGGGAGTTGTTGTCTAATACGGTTTAGCTCTCCCTCTCTCCCACGTTTGTATTCTGGCCATCTATATAAGGAATACAATCTGTACCTGCTCGGTTATCCGAGTAGAGGTGATTTCTACCTGATCTTATATGGTATCAGGCCGGCCCTTCCGCCGAGACTTATGATCGCCCCAACTCATCCCCGTCGTCGTCGTCGTCATCTCCTTCATGGCGTCGTCCTCCGCTGCCCCGGTGCTCAACCTTGGGCATCCCTTGACTGACAAGCTCTCCCGCACCAACTACCATGGCTGGCGCGCCCAGGTGCTGCCTGCGATTTGTGGCGCTCGCGTGTTTGGCCTCCTCGACGGCTCGGACGCGGCGCCTCCAGAGATGCTGACGGAAAAACCTGCTGACAGGGATGCAGCAGGTCAAACGGACAAATCCGTTCCAAACCCTTCCTATGATGCCTGGATAGCTCGGGATCAAATCGTCCTCTGCTACCTCCTTTAGTCGATCGGGCCTGAGGTCCTCCCTCACGTCCACCGGATCGAGACCTCCGCCGGAGTCTGGCAGGCGGTTGAGGAGATGTTTGCGTCACACTGCCAGACCAAGATCACGAATCTTCGGATCCAATTGGAGAATACCAAGAAATTGCAGATGTCCACCGATGCCTTTCTCACCAAGATGCAAGGCATTGTAGACGAGCTTGCGACTGCTGGCGAGGTCGTCACCACCTGGGAGCACGTCGTCTCCTTCATCCTCGCTGGCTTGGGAGGCTCCTATAACTCCCTTGTCGCTGCCCTCGGCGTCAGCACTGCCCCAATGTCGCGGTCCTCCTTATATGCACAGCTGCGGGCCTATGATCACCGCCAGGAGATGCTCGGCGGTGGCTCGTCCGACATGGACTTTGAGTCTTCTGCCAATGCTGCTCAGCGTCAGGGACGCGGGCGCCAGAACAATCGGTCGCGCGGCGACCGTGGTGACTACTCTGATCGCCGAGACACGCGACGCGATGATCGTTGTGATGACCGTCCGCCCCGTCAAGGACGTGGTGGTGGCCGTGCACCTCCTGCTGGGGGCCGTGGATGCGGCCGTGGACTCCGTCGCAACATGCCGTGGGTGGATGTAACTTGCCAAATCTGTGACAAGGAGGGCCACCCTGCTAAAGATTGCTGGTGGCGATTTCAAGAAGATGATGATGCCGATGATAAAGAAGCTCATGCTGCATCATATGGAGTTGATACCAACTGGTACCAGGACAGCGGTGCTACTCATCACATCACCGGGGAGCTCCAAAACATGACCGTCCGCGACAAATATCGTGGCAATGACAAGGTCAACACTGCAGGTGGACATGGTATGCATATATCTCATGTTGGTCATTCAATTGTTCGTACTCCTGCTCAAAATTTTCATCTCCATAATGTCCTCCATGTTCCACATGCCTCTAAAAACTTGCTCTCTGTTCACCGTTTCACCTATGATAATCGTGTGTTTATTGAATTCCATCCTTTCTTCTTTTTGATCAAGGACCAGGTCACACGGAAAATAATTCATAGAGGTCACTGTGTTGGGGGGCTCTATCCACTCATATCATCCCTGATGTCGTCATCACAGTCTCCCAAGCATGCCTATATTGCTGCCAAGCCATCACAAGCAAGGTGGCATAGTCGTTTAGGTCATCCGTCTTTAGCCATTGTTAGGCAAATTATTAGCAAGAATAAACTTCTATCTGTTAGAGATTCTAGTTCTGAGTCAGTGTGTGATTCGTATCAGCGAGCTAAAAGTCATCAGTTGCCCTATCCAATTTCCACTAGTGTTTCTACTGCCCCTCTCCAGTTAATATTTTCTGATGTATGGGGTCCTGCACCTACTTCTGTGGGTCGTCATGACTATTATGTAAGCTTTATTGATGATTATAGCAAGTTTACTTGGATCTATTTGCTTAAGAAAAAATCTGATGCTTACAATGCCTTTGTCAACTTTCAAAAATTGGTTGAGCACCAACTTGACACCAAAATCCTCACTGTTCAGTCCGATTGGGGTGGAGAGTATGAAAAGCTAAACTCTCTGTTTCAATCACAGGGGATATCTCATCATGTCTCTTGTCCTCATGCCCACCAACAGAATGGCTCTGCTGAAAGAAAGCATCGCCATATTGTAGAAGTTGGACTAGCACTTCTTGCTCATGCACACATGCCTCTAAAATTCTGGGATGAAGCCTTCCTAACCGCGACATATCTTATTAATATGCTCCCTAGCAAAGTCATCAATAATGACACTCCAGTTCATCGCCTACTAGGAACTCACCCATCCTATAAATCCCTTCGAGTTTTTGGTTGTGCCTGTTGGCCAAACATGCGCCCCTACAATAAACGCAAACTTGCTTTCCGATCCAAGCAATGTGTTTTCATTGGCTATAGTCCTCGGCATAAAAGGGTAAAATGTCTTGATGTTACAACAGGGCGGGCTTATATTTCCAGAGATGTGGTGTTTGATGAGGCAGTGTTCCCCTTTAAAACTCTTCATCCCAATGTTGGAGCCTTGCTCCGCAAAGAGATACTCCTGCTTGACCCATCCCTTCATCGGTGTACACCGGAGAACAAACAATTTGATGACACACATGATGATTTTATGCATGCTACTAATCCTGTGCAAAGTGTTCCTTTTCTTGCTCCACAGGGTCCTGCAGCTCCACACCAAGACACTCCTCAAAATTCGGATGAAATTGATGCATCTAGCAGCTCAAATATGTCACATGAAATGTCAGCAGAAGAAGACACAGGCGCTGGACACGAGACCGATCCTCTGCCAGAATCCCCCTCGGGATCATCCCCAGGTTCCGCCTCGGATCGCCCGTCCGCCAATCGCGGGCCTGCTGGCGGGTCTGGCGCGTCTGCGCGTCCGCACGCCTCTTCGCATGCGCGGGACAGCGCCGCCTCCGCGTCGTCTGGATCCTTTGCGCCCGCTTCCTCCCGCGAAACGGCCACGGCATCGCCCGCCGGATCGTCTGCGGCCTCTGACCACAACAGGACAGCGCACTACCAGCCATATCATGTCAGCCCACCAGCTCGTGGATCTTCTGCGCCCTCTAGCTCTGTGGCTCCTCCTACACCTCGCCCAGTCACATGTGCGTCTCGCGGCATATGCAAACCTCGTGAGTACACCGATGACACTGTTCGTTGGGGATTGTCTGCTGTGTCCAC
The DNA here is from genome assembly GCA_030979885.1 of Lolium multiflorum. NCBI lineage: Eukaryota > Viridiplantae > Streptophyta > Magnoliopsida > Poales > Poaceae > Lolium > Lolium multiflorum. The sequence goes on along the minus strand of CM061749.1, from coordinate 62,664,901 downwards.
CGAGCCATCAAATCTTCAGGTTGCTTTGTAAGATCCCAACTGGAAGAATGCAATGGACGAAGAATATCATGCACTTATGAAGAATCAAACATGGCATCTTGTTCCTCCACGACATGGTACTAACATTATTGACTGTCGATGGATTTATAAGGTCAAGCACAAGGCTGATGGGTATGTTGATAGGTACAAGGCTCGTCTTGTCGCCAAAGGGTTCAAAGAACGATATGGACTTGACTATGAGGAGACTTTCAGTCCTGTTGTGAAGATAGCTACAGTTCGTCTTGTCTTAGCAATTTCAGTATCCAGGGGATGGAGTTTGCGACAGTTGGATGTTAAGATCACGTTTTTACATGGTGTTCTGGAAGAGGAAGTCTATATGAGACAGCCACCTGGCTATGAAGATCCTCGGTATAACCATTATGTTTGCAAACTATACAAGGCGTTATATGGACTAAAGCAGGCACCTCGAGCATGGTATTCTCGGTTAAGCTCCCAGCTACTTCAGTATGGCTTCAAGGCATTGAAATCTGATACATCTCTCTTCATATATCATAAGCACCATGTTACTATGTTCATGCTCATCTATGTTGATGACATTATTGTTTCTAGCTCTTCTCAAGATGCTACTGATGCGCTTCTACAAGCTCTTAGCAAAGAATTTGCTCTTAAGGACCTTGGTCAACTTCATTATTTTTTGGGACTTGAGGTTCACTCGGTCTCTGATGGTCTCCTTCTTAGCCAGGAGAAATATTCTCAGGATGTTCTTGCCCGTGTTGGTATGACTCACTGTTCTGGCTGTCCCACGCCACTTTCGTCTTCTGAGAAGATAACAACAAGGGAGGGAGATCTGTTAGGTCTTGAAGATAGTACTAATTACAGGTCTATGGTAGGAGCGCTGCAGTATCTTACTCTCACAAGACCTGATATATTATATGCAGTCAATAAGGTGTGTCAATATCTACATGCTCCAACCACTGTACACTGGACAACTGCAAAACGCATACTCATATATGTGAAGCATACAGTAAGCATGGGACTAAAATTCATGAAGTCGAATTCTACTTTGGTTAGTGCCTTTTCTGGTGCAGATTGGGCTGGATGCCCAGATGATAGAAGATCTACTGGAGGATTTGCTGTGTTTTTTGGACCGAATCTGATTTCTTGGAGTGCCAAGAAGCAGGCTACAGTTTCACGGTCTAGTACTGAGACAGAGTATAAATCAGTGGCCAATGCCACAACAGAAATAATATGGGTACAGTCACTACTTGCTGAACTTGGAGTGAAACTGAACCAGACACCTTGCTTATGGTGTGACAACTTGGGTGCTACATATTTGTGTGCAAATCCAGTGTTTCATGCAAGAGCCAAACACATTGAGATAGATTTTCACTTTGTCAGAGAACGAGTGCTGAAGAGACAACTTGAGGTTCGATTCATTCTTTCGAAAGATCAAGTGGCTGATGGTTTCACAAAACCACTTCCAGTGAAGAGTTTTGAAGAATTCAGGTTCAATCTCAACTTAAGAAAGTTGTGATTAAGGGAGGGTGATAGAGATAGAATTAATCTCCATGTATGTAGGGAGTTGTTGTCTAATACGGTTTAGCTCTCCCTCTCTCCAATGTTGTATTCTGGCCATCTATATAAGGAATACAATCTGTACATGCTCGGTTATCCGAGTAGAGGTGATTTATACCTGATCTTATAGTGCTAACTTTGTTAGTAAGTTTTCCAAGTGTACATCATGGTTTTCAGCCATCTTACCGGAAATATTATTTTGCTCGGTCTGAGCATTCATGAAAGTTTTCAGGGTATCCTCAAATGAGTGGAGGTCACCACTATTCATTCCATTATTATCAGTATTGTAGTTGTTTGGAGGGTTTTTGAAAATTCAAGCCATAGTTTTAGCTTCTCCTTGCAGGTTTATAAGTATCGTGAGCAAAAAATCAACCTCATCTACTTTATCTTCAGTGACGTCACTAATTTGATTTTCCTATTTACCTTTGATTATACCTATGACCTCATCTACCTTAGTGGAGAGTTCTTCATTCTTTTCTTCAGTGATGGACTTCACATGCCACCGGGCATGGTTATCTTGCATATTATCTTGGATCTTCTTGGAAATGTTGGTTTTTTTTTACCTTAAATGGTCATCCCACTGTCGTGTCAAGCATATAATTTGTACACGTAATTAATAACTTGATAACATTGTAATGAGTGAAATTGCAAAGTACGAGAGAAAATGACAATGATTCAATCGGTAGTCTTTATTGACTGAGACAAAATCCTTATATACAACATAAACGGATGCCTTGAACAGATGCATCGTTTACAAAGGTGGTTCTCTGGAGGCGACGCTCTAGGGTCTAACTGCTACGATGGTTCCCATAAACCTAGGATTATAAGTGTGGGGCCATGCAGGGATTGTCTCATAATTAACTGGTGTTGATTATTCCTAGCACCCCCCTAATCACCGCTTCATTGCATAAGGATCCATCATCTTGATTAAGTCTCCCCGAAAACCCTGTGGGAAAAATATGAGGGGTAGTGTAGGATATGTTGTTAAAACTCATTCAAACCCAGTGGGAAAATAAGGAGAAAATTATACAACATATAATTGGTATTGCCTCTTTGTTAACTCGATATGAGAAAAATCATGTAAAGGTAAAACCCCATAGAGTTTAGAGAACAATATATGTCGTGTATATACTTTCCTAAAAACCCGGTGGGGAAAATGGGTAGTATGAAATATGATCTTATGTTGATATTACCTCATTAAAAGCCTTAATGAGAATATGGAAAGTAAACTCATTAAGGGAAAATAGTATGATACGATGCTTTGAACATGAATAGTTTAGGAAGATATCCATCTAGTTCCTTTTAAATCTCGGAGCCGTCGCATACCAATTCCATGAATATATTTCTGGAATGTTGAAGTTGGTAGAGACTTTGTGAATAGATCAACAAGGTTATCGCATGATTTAATTTGCAAGATGTTTATTTTCTCACTCTTTTGGAGCTCATGGGGATAAAACAATTTAGGGGCAATATGCTTAGTGATTTTGCTCTTGATGTGTCATGTTTGCATCCGTGCAACACAAGCCGCATGATCTTCGCAGATAATGGTAGGTGATTCGATAGAGCCAATCCCACATGAGTACGGTCTGTGGTTTATCATCCTGCGAAGCCACACGCATTCACGTGATGCCTCATATGATGAAATTATTTCAGAATGATTCGTGGACGTTGCAACTAGATTCTGTTTTGAAGACTTCCATGATATAGTTGTTCCACCATGTAGAAACACAAAGCCGGTCTACGATCTGGCATTATGGGATTTGATAAATAGCCATCATTTGTGTATCCAATCATATTGGTGTCCAAATTTCTCTGAAACTCAAAGAATAGGCCAAGGTCATCAATATCTTGTGTATTGCCAATGATGTTGAGATCATCAACGTACATTGATATGATTTAAAATCCTGAAGATGATTTCTTAATGAAGACACATGGGAAGTCATCACTGTTGGAGTAACCTTTGTGATTAAGGAACTCATTAAGTTAGTTGTACCACATCCATTCCGACTATTTCAAGTTGTAAAGAGACTTGTTCAATTCTACACAATACGTGTTGTGCTTTGTGCTTGCATCGAGGACAGAGACTCCATCAGAAATCTTCTTGTATATGTCTGAATCTAGTGACCAACAAAGATATGCGGTCACAATGTCCGTCAACTTCACATATATATGATTTTGCGCTGCCAAGGATATTAGATATTGAAAAGTGACACCTCTCATTACCGGAGAATATGTCTCACTGAAATCAATGACGGGCCTCTGCGTGAAACCCTGTGCTACGAGCAATGCGTTGTATCTCATCACCTCATTGTTCTCATTCCGTTTTCGGAGGAAAACCCATTTGAATCCCACAGGGAAAACATTGGAAGGTGTTGGCATTGCTTCTGTGAATATGTTCCTTTTATTAAGCGGGGAAAATTTTGCTTGTATTGCATCCGTCCATTGAGGCTAGTCGTAGTGTTTTTCACACTCAACTATAGCCCTTAATTGTATCATGATCGTTAAGAAGGGATTTTGCAATTGTAGCAGAAAAATAAGTGTCGATAATTGTAGACTTTACGGTTAAATGATTCTCCATAATCGATATAGTTGGTGGATATCTCCTACACCCTTGGTGACTCTTCGTGATTTTCCAATACGCATGAGTTTGGGTGTTCTGATGTCCCAACCAGTGTGTGCAAGCTAGAGATGGGTTGTGGAGGTTGCCCTCCCACCGGGTGTATACTACCCATAAGGTGTTTGTCAATGTTGAGCTGACTTGCATTTACTGATTTGGAGGATTTTCTCCCCTCTCTCCTTTATTTCTTGCGAGAAGCAGGGTTCGGGTCAGAGGCTGTACTACTCCCCCTCCTTTTGGGATTAGGGAGTTGAGTGGTTTTTATTGGTACCTCCGCTCTTTCGGGCGCATTTCTGGACGGTTTCCAAGATTTTGTAATACCTTTTAGATCAGTAAATGAATACGAAAAATTATTTGCAAGATACTGCAAATTGATGATTTTTCGAACTTGGAGTTTGGTCTCTTGGGTAGGTGGACTAGAGGATGAAATGACGATAGCATTCCAATCTATGTCTAGACATTCTTTCTGGTACTTGAAATCTCCCCTAATGCTGGAAAATGTTCTTCGTTAAATATGAAATCAGCGTGACGGGCTATGAATAGATCCCCAGTAAGGGGTTCCAAGTAACTTAATAATCGACGATGATTTGTACCCACATAGATCCCCATTTTCCTATATGGTCCCATGGATGTCCATTGAGGTGGTGAGATCAGGATGTATGTAGCACATCCAAACTTACGTAGATGGAAAATGCAAAGTATATTTCCACATACCAATTGCAAAGGGAAAATACTATGATATGTAGTAGGTCGCAATTGGATTAATTCAGCAGCGTGTAAAACCGCGTGACCCCAACACGAGATTGGCAAGCTGCAATTCATTGAATAGTCTTGGAATGAGTTTGTTCCTCTTAATAAGGGTCTCAGCCAAACCATTTTGAGTACGTAGTATGGACATATGGAACAGAGTGTTGAACTTCAATCCCCAGGCCATGCAATATTCATTGAAGGCACGTGAACATGTGAATTGATCTAATTCGACTTTCCGAATAATGGGCCCTTAATTACTTCCCTCGTGATCTTGGCAAATGTATTTTTTCGTGTGGACATAAGGCACACATGTGACCATCGTGTAGATGCGTCAATGAAAACCATGAAAGACCTAAATGATCCAGATAATGGTTGGATGGAACCACAAATGTCTCCTTGAAGAAATGGTTTAGCTTGTATTTTGAGGTGCCAAAGCCTCAAAAATAGCTCCCTGTGGCGCATGAGATGTGCACACAAAGTTGGATGACTGAGGAAATTTTAACTCATGCAAACTGTGATCAATGAAATTTTTAGTAATCTTCCTCATCATCCTGATGCCGGGATAGCCTAGGCGATCATGCTAGGTTTGGAGTGCGTAAACTTTCTGGAAAATTACCTTATAAGCCACATGTTCTACGGGCTTGATGTACGTATAATACAGTCTGGACGACAGAGAATGAATCTTTTCAAGCAATTGCTTGCCATATCCGTGATCTTTTATGAAGAGTAGATACTCCTATTTGTTGTCTTTATGGGTTTCAATGTGAAAACCATTATTACGGATATATCGATAAATGATTAAGGTAGGTGAAGAAGGGGGATACAACAAGGCATTCTCAATTGTCACTTGCCACCATTTGGGATGGTAAATATGGCACCGCGTCCGGTGCCAACAATTTCCGTATCGCATCCAACAATAGTTAAAATATCTCCATTCCTCCTTTTAAGCATTTGGAAATATTTTAACTCCCTCAGTATGGAGTTTGTGGTAGCGCTATCCACAAGGCATGATTCCTCTTCCGTCGATTGTCCCCGTAAAGAGCTACCTATCCTTCTTCCTTGAATTGCTCTTGCTGGATAGCAATGTTGATAACGTGTGAAATTGCAAAGAACAAGAGACAATGATTCAATCGGTGGTCTTTATTTATTGAGACAGAATCCTTATATACAACATCAACATACGCCTTGAACAGATACTTCGTTTACAAAGGCGCTTCACTGGAGGTGACGCTCCAAGGTTAACTGCTACGACGGTTTCCACAAACATGGGATTACAAGTGTGGGGCCATGCGGGTGAGATTACAAATGTGGGCCATGCGGGTATTATCTCATAATTAACTTGTGTTAATTATTCCTACCAAAAATAAATGGAGAATGAATCATTCTTCCATCTCATGGTTGGGACACTTCCTCACAGACTCGCACATCCTTTTCCAAGAAAACGCTAGTGGCTCACGATCTTCCTGTCGAAAACAAGTGATATTAGAATGCAGTTGCATAATTTTCGTATGCAGGAAGAAATAGTTTAAAAATATTGAAACAATCATCCCAAGAATCAGGTGCCTCTATGTAGAGATAGCAACCATTTTTAGCTTTCCTTTTAAGTGAGAAGGGAAATAAACGCATCTGCATTAGGGTCACCAACTTTTATGTGCATCATGTCGCATATCTCAATAAAAGTATTTAGTGGCGTACATGCATCCCCAAAAGTGGAATCACCAAACTGATTATGCAGAATCAAGTTTAAGCGTTTAAGTTTAACTTCATAGTTCTCAGCTGCAACAACGGGTTGAGTGCGATGGATGCACGAAGATAATCATCATTGGCAGTGGAAAACTCCCCAATCATCTTATTGCCATAGTACGATTTTTTTAGGTTTTAAAATAAAGACAATTAAATAAACTAAGAAAAAAAGTAAACTTTTTTTGGAATTTAAATTGAGAACAAAAGATAAACTAAGAAAACTAAATAAATTTAAACAAATTTAAACTAGCAAAAAAATCACTAATGAACTCGCGAGGGTAGATGAAATACTTCCCCGAAAATAGCGCTAGAAAATGGTTGATACATTCAATCAGGATCACAGATGTATTATATTATATTTGCCTTTTACCTAAGAGTCCCTAGGTGTATATCGAATCGGGGAAGTATTTTCTTAGAAAGATCACTTGAGCAAGACTTCTAAAGTGTTGTAGAATCTTTGTTTACCATACCAACTGTTTATCAATTTAGGATTTGTATCAACTTATGGAAATAGCCTAGATCCAAGGTTTCACCTGGAGTTGTGCATACATAATGGATTTAAATAATAAAATGAAGCATAGTTAGTGTGAAATAGCCTAAGATTGAGGGTGATTTGTCCTTATGACACCATAGCCTAAAATTGTAGTTATTATGGATTCAGTTGTCCAACAGGTATCCTATCTACACTAGTTGAATGCCCGCGCGTTGCTACGGCTTCTTTTTTTCTCACATTGTGGCAATACAATAGTTGTAAAAAATCACGTGTATCAAAACCAAAAGATATTTAGAAAAACTTATAAGATTCTAGCCAGTCTGAAATATATTTAACATCGTTTAAATATGCAATAAGTACTCCACTAATTGACTATTTTATATTAAAAAAATGTCCTTCTCGATACTCCTTAGAGTATGTCGTACAATGTATGGAATATTTTCGAGTGCTTCATTTTGATGGTACTTGAGCAAGCGTACCAAAAAATTCTTCCTCAGGTCGATAACATTCTGCACAACAATACTTGTCATTAGCATGTATAGTTTTAGTGAAAAATTAGAAAGTGCAGCGTAAAGTATCCACCGTGCATATTGGATGAACCAACTTTTTACCATTCCATGAGAACATAATATAAAAAATGAAATAACCAGAGGCTTTCCTGTAGATAAATGACTCGTTATTATGTTAATTACCGAAGAATTTAAAACATATGGGTTTTATTTTAGAGATACTCACATGCTTGAACTTTGTGGAATATCAGTTGGCGACGTGCGTGGCCAGAAAAATATATCGGCATCCCAACCAGGTTGTGCTAATGCAAGTGCGCCGGTTAGGTAGGTTGCGATTCTTTGTAAGATCAATTTCATCTGATGCGACCGAACCATTTTACCCTCCGACGATGGCGGCATGGACCAAGGATCAATAACAGACACAGTACATTCATGCTTTTCGATGGAGAACAAGTTAAAGTGACCCGCGGATGCATAAGGGAGAAAAACCTTCAAAAGGACAACCATTAGAAACACATGTAATGTGACACTGTTGGATAAGTGAATATATTTACCATGTTGTGTGATGCGATTTTGTAGTCTATCCCAGGCCAACTATTGAACAATGTTCTAGGGACTGTATATTTGGCTTTACTCGGTATTTTTTACCTCGTGTGAAATCCACCATCGCCGTCTGAGAAAAAAACTGTTTAGAAACATAGTGATAACAATGAAAATGCTAGATTGTAGTAACTTAAACAAAAGCGTAGATCCATGTAGTGAACATCAGTCTCCGCTATCTGTAGGATCTTGTCGCATGCCACTATACGAATTCCTAAGTTGAAGCAGTCATTGTCCATATGTTGGTCCATCCTAAGTATGTTCTGGATTTTCTTAAGATTCAAGCCTATTGGATATGGTTTGGAGCTCCGCACCCATTCCTGCCTGTGAGGAAAATGTTAAAAATGGTAAAACCATCAAAATGCATATTATCGTATTTTTTTAACATACTGCTTACGTACTCCAATAATTTGGAGTGTTGAATCGACATGATGTGTTGGAAAAACTCGTCAACTAACTTGTGTGGGTTTGTAGGTATGATGTGGACTTTATCACTCAAGTCTAGTTGCTTCGGACCCTCCACAATCATACAGTCAGAAGTAGACACATTTTCTTCATTGGTAGGTTTATAGTATATTGGCTTTCCTTTTATCTTATTCAATTCGAACTCCACCAGTACAACGATTAATTTTTGGCGAAATTCTTTCATATCCTTCTGCAAAATATAATATTTTAAAACATCTCCTTAAGATAACTATTGAAAATGTAAGCGGCTACACCTGAGTGAACTGATCAGACAACACATCACCTGTCCAATATTCCATATAATTAAGCATGAATAACCCGCATGATGCGCTACAAGATTATTATGCACCATTTTAGTAATTCATATAGAAAAATCAACGTAAATAACATTTGGACGTGCATAAAATTAATTGTACCAATGCGCTATTGGTACACGTATAAACCCATTGCTATTAGTTTTATACGTGTAGAAAAAGGATGTACCATGTAATCCTAAAACATGTAGAAAAAGAACGTCTACATGTTTTAGGATTACATGGTACATCCTTTTTCCTGTATGGGTATTTCAAGATTTTGGAAAATACTGTGTACTGTAGAAAAATAACCTCAATTTTTTGACTTTGTACTGCACATTTTGACTATCCAGATTATGTAAACCTTAATGCATTGTTTTATTTGTATTGCTTCTTTCGCACATACTTTCAGAATGGTGAGCCAGGGGTGAGCACGTTGGTGGCCGCGGTCTTTGGCCATCCTGGTGATTGTTGTCAGTGGAGCCCCAACACAGCACCAACACTTATTCGTGTTGCTGTCAGGAGAGAATCATTAGATGTTGTTTACCCCTTTGATCCACGCTTTTACTGATTATATATCTATTCCTTGCAGGTTAACTTGTTACAGTTCATGGAAGTACCTGCCGAGACACTATACTCTGCGGATACAAAAATACATTTGACATCATTCTATACTGCCTTAACTTTGTCTCCTCAAACTTAGTATGGTTCCTTGTACTGTAAATTTATTATCGACAGTAATGTACTAAAATTTACTTCTCGTTCTACTTATTTTGCTTTTAAGATACTCAGTTTTTTTGTACTAAGATTTACCTTGTTGCTGAACTTTCATAGGAAGGAAAAGCTCAAGGGAGCAAATAGAACGAGGAGGATGGAGCTAGAAAGGAGGATGCTTCCTAGACGTAAGATGTTCTTCAGCATAGCCGCACATAACACCTAGCCGCACATGCCCATCAGCAATGAATTGTAGATATCGCTGCACCGGACACAGAAAATTGATTGTATTTTCAGTTTCTCATTGTTTCATGTTCTTCCTAGACGAATGGCTAGCGGATCATGCTCTACCTGGAACGGCGGCGAGAAAAAGGGGAGTGATGGGAAGTGTGCTCCAACGAAGACATACTACTTATTTTACCCCCCCCTCCCCTCTCTCTACCATCTACAGTTCCCTTGAGAGTCGCCGGTGTGCGACCGGGTCGATCCAAGGCCACCTCCGCCGGAGTAGCCGGCCGGAGTAGGTCTAGGAGAGGCGCCGGAGTAGCTAGGGTTAGATCTAGTAGTAGGATTAGCTTTGCTGCTGCTTTTACCCATGTGGAGATTGGCGTTATGCCATTAGAGGCTCGGCCACGGTGGGGCTTGAGCGGCCCACGGTGGTCCGTGGTGGCGTGGTTGCTGGCTGCGGCAACCCTATGGGAGGAGCCGAAGGCGGACGGCGGCGGCGCGACTGCAACCTCTTCAATAAAGCTCGTCGGCTCCTCACCAGATCTGGACGTTTCCGCCCTGTTTTTCTCTCTCTATGGTCATCATGGTGATGAAGATGGGGAGAGGATTCTTGGCGAAATCGTTGTTGTCGGATCTGCTGATGGGCACCCTGGAGCTGTTCTTGTCTGCGCGCATCACGCGGTGACCGAAGTCGTCACCGTGTTCTTCGGCCAAGATGGTGGCCATTCATCCTCAACCTCCATGGCGGAGGCCCTGAAGGTCGGCTGCTGGAGCTCGACGCCATGGGAGAGTCAAGTGGTTCGTCCCCGGCTCTCCTCTGGTAGCCAGGGGCCTGATCTGAACGTCGGAGATGAGCGTTCGAGCACTCCGCGCTCAGAACTCGGCGGCGACGCCTTGAGTTCGCCGGCGGCGTGTGGCAGAGTCACCTCTGGACTCGATTGCTTTTTCTACTTTTTAGTCAGGGTGGTTTCTGTAAATTGGAAGGACCTTTCCTCAAATTCTAGGTTTTATAGGGCAAGAGATGTCAAGGGTCTTTCCTGTAATATGTACCTGCCACGTGCTTCTGAATAGAAGCTCCACCGGGGTCTTCTGACCCCTTTTTATGTGCAAAAAAAAAAAAAAAACGAAGACATACCTGGAACGGCGGCGAGAAAAAGCGGAGACACAGTTCATGTTTTTTTGCTTCGGTGATTGATCAGACGGTTGGTACAAGGATGAGGATCGTGCAATGAAGGAAGGTGTCTTCCTGGAGCGTATTGTGATCGATTTGATTCACAGCAACATGGCGACTTGCCTACTTATTTTGTACGTGAAGGAGAACCAAATCTGAAGCATAATTGATGTTACCATATTTTGATGTACGTGATATGTGATTGCCTAATTATATTGTACGTGAAGGAGAACCAAGTCTGGAGATGTTACCATGTTTTGATGTACCGTGATACGTGATTGAGATATTGTGACTGATTTTTATACCATAATTAACTTCTGCGTGGGGATATTTGGTGTTTGACTTGATCGGACGAAGCAGGATCTTTTCAATGACGACCACCAAAGTGCGTTGAGTGTCAAACGACCAACTCCCATTTAATAGTAAAGATGGCTAGCGGATCATGCTCTACCTGGAACGGCGGCGAGAAAAAGGGGAGTGATGGGAAGTGTGCTCCAACGAAGACATACCTGGAACGGCGGCGAGAAAAAGCGGAGACACAGTTCATGTTTTTTTTGCTTCGGTGATTGATTAGACAGTTGGTACAAGGATGAGGATCGTGCAATGAAGGAAGGTGTCTTCCTGGAGCGTATCGTGATCGATTTGATTCGCGGCAACATGGCAGACTTGCCTACTTATTTTGTACATGATATGTGATTGCCTAATTATATTGTACGTGAAGGAGAACCAAGTCTGGAGATGTTACCATATTTTGATGTACCGTGATACGTGATTGAGATATTGTGACTGATTTTTATACCATAATTAACTTCTGCGTGGGGATATTTGGTGTTTGACTTGATCGGACGAAGCGGAGTTGGGAGAATAGATTGGATGGCCAAGATCTTTTCAATGACGACCACCAAAGTGCGTTGAGTGTCAAACGACCAACTCTCACTTAATAGTAAAGATAGTGGGGATGCCTATTTATTCAGATAAATAAACCAAATCATTAGGTTGTGTGATATCACCGTTGTGTGATATCGACCAACTCCCATTTTTCAGCTAGATTACTCCCCTTCACTAACACCAGGGTTTGCGAGTATCCATCCACTCTCCTATACAAATACCTTTGCATTTACCGATCTTTCGGATTCTTGGGTACTAGCCTAGGATCGAGGCAAAGACAAGAGACAAAATACATGAAACATAAAGAAATATCAATTACACCAACAATCCGATATCAAAGTACACCTATGTTGCGAGGATAGGCCTCAACCCTTGGCCCTTGAGGACTAGTCACACATGATTATATCAACAATCATAAACATTGTATTGAAAATCCTTATAAATGAATAACAAAATAGATCTTACAATGTCACCAAACCCGAATGAATCAATGATACACATATGGATGGCAATGTAAAAAACTAAGGGAATGGCTATGGAGATGGTGGTAATGGTTGCTGCATCGCTTCAGCATTGAGGAATGGTGGCTCTCTCCCAGTAGCATGGGTTCCCTCTCTCTCCCTCCCTCCCTCTCTCTCTCCCTCCCTCCCTCCCTCTCTCTCCCCTCCCTCCCTCCCCCTCTCTCTCTCCCCTCTCTCTGTTCCTCCCTCCTCTCCCTCTCTCTCCCCTCCCCTCCCCTCCCTCCCCCTCCCCCTCCCCCTCCCCCCCCCTCCCCCTCTCCCTCTCCCTCTCCCTCTCCCTCTCTCTCTCTCTCTCTCTCTCTCTCTCTCTCTCTCTCTCTCTCTCTCTCTCTCTCTCTTCTTATAGGGCAGTGGATGAGCGTAGGGTTTTAAAGGCTTTTTGTTGCAAATTTCCAGTGGGGCTCTTCACGAAAGTTATGTGGTTTGATCTCACAGATCCACCAACATGTCGTACGGTCAGAGGTTGACCGTTCCAGTGCTCATTAAGTCTTGTTTTACTCCATTCTGAGGTCCTATTGATTTGGGCATTCGATCATGTAATTCTTCCCATATATGCTTAGATGTCATCATAAAAACTTCCACTTCTACAAGGAAACAAATGATAAAAAATATTTGAACATCTATGAAATATTTAGTGATTAGCGGAAGTTAGAGGAATAATAACATCAATAAATTTAGAATTATCCAATATAAATCAATATAAAATGAGTGTGAAGTCCACTCATCACATGGAAGCAGAGCTCTCACGCGCCCTAAACTCTTCTCACTTAGGGAAATCCTACCCGCGGTTGATGGCGGGGGCGGGGGGAAGGTGGGGTCTAGTGACCATAACGACGAGGGGAGGGGGATAGGGCGCGTGGTGGGAGCAGGAGAGGTTGCTCCATCCTGATGGCTCCACATGTCCTTCTAGGCTCACCACTGAATGACGCACTGCTTTCGGCCATTGGCGTACCTACAGGGTGGGCAGGGTGGGCCGTGGCCCACCCTAAATTCTAGGAATCTTTTTAACTACCCCTAATCTACTTCAAGATCGTGGTACAGTTCCAGTTTAAAGAAAAGATCATGCTCCAGTTTAACAATTTCCATCGTTCCTTCCCGGAAACGGCTCGAGCCTTTCCGAGCGCTGGCGAATCAGTCGATGCCTTGAGATAAGAACGACCCAGTGGGACCATTCCTACTGGACCATAACAACACATGACCAGACGGATGAGGCCCTGCCGTTCCTCCTGGTCGTTGTTCAGCTTCGCCATTTTAAATCGGTTTGAAGCCCTTTGGACTGGCGGTTTGGTACTAAAATTCCAGCAGTATTTGAACACGTGTTATCTAAAGTAGTTCATGTTTTTCGTTTAAAGACAAATACTCTCTTGTATTAAGTTTGTGCCTGGTATATATTTTAGCAAATGCTTATGTTATTTCATCATGCGGGTACAAAGTCAACAACTGGCACATTAATTAGACTAACCCAGCTTTGGGTTAGTTCAACATGCTAAGCTACATGAAACATTCCTCGTCATGTTTGTATTTTCGGAAATTTGGAAAAAGAGGAATGCCCGCGTTTTTCGAAGCCAATCAATTACTTTAACTAAGATTGGTTTGTAAGACCTCTAAAAACTTCTTCTTAATCAATGAAAATGGTAAATATTTTACCTTTTTTTAACTTTTTATCATGTTTATAGAGATAACAATAAATTTAGGGTCTCCACAAAAATCACATTTACATCTTGGTGTCGTTGATCAAATATTCAAAAGCCAAATGTGTTCTTCAAAGTAAGTGAAAATGCCATAGTTGACACATTCATGTTTTGAACTATTTGCATTGATACCATGCACATTTCTTACATATATATTGAACTACAATGTCGTAAATCAACTACACATGAGTGAGTGCCAGAATTTTTTTCAGAGTGTGCCCACCCTCCAATTTTTTCCTGCGTCCGCCACTGCTTTTGGCGAGACGTGGATAGCCAAAATCGCAGAAACGTTCCACAACTCTTATTTGTTCCAATTTATATGTATTTTTTTATTTGCATGGTTTTACATTTTTTTCATACTTGAATGTCTTTATTCGAAATGAGAACTGAAGTGTTCGGTGGTACTCCTGAATCAATTTCTTCTTTTGTCTTGGGGAATAAAAGTTACACATATTATAGTAAGTACAATAAATATCAGAAATAATAACGGAATAAGCATATGATGTGCATATACTTGTAATGTGTGTAGAATGTCTTATCATTAATTACATATAATATTGACTGATAGGATATGTAGTACAAGCTACAACCTTAAAACAAGCACATGCGAGTGCCAACTTTCTGCCAACATTATATTCATGAGACATGATATGTTGTTAGAGAACTAGGGGTGATACCCCGTGGAACAAAGGAACATATTTTAAATGAAAGGATGAATCACCAATAGTTCTAAATAGATGAGAACAAGGCAGAAGGAATATTGATTTAAGTTCATGCCATATTCTTTCATTTGGAATATCATTTGCCACATTAGTTTTAGTGTTGATATGGATTTCCATAATATAATTTGATATGTTTGATAAAGTAGTTATCTTTATTGTGGTAAAACTAATTGCGTTCCAAAAGAAATTTAGTTAGCATTACTAACCCTTGGTACAAAACATATGATTTCCAAGGCCAAAAATGTGTTATAAATTCATGTACTCCCTCTGTACACCCAAATTTGAACAAAGTTAATATAAATTTCATGGGACGGAGGGAGTAATACAATATGGTGCACACAAATGTGTTATGAATCAAATTTATATGTAGTGTCCATGATAGCTACACACGAACCTTTTTTATTGAATAAAATAAATTTAGGTCACAACAAATTTGCATGTAAGATAACATTATGTACACATGACAGGATCACTTTGTTTCTTGAAAATAATCTGGCACATGAATTCAACTCATCACAAAGTGAAGTAACACCAGTAAGCAAAACAACACAAATACCGTGCCGCTAAAAAGGGAGAAAAAACGTGTGTCAAATCCATTTACCCTTGCACACTTGGAGCACAGGTTATACAAGGGTTAATGTACATGCAAGCAGTAGAATTACTTTTTACAATTAAGAAATATCTAATTAACTACACCAAAAGTTGTGATAAACTTAATGATGTGTATATAATAATACTTCGATTAAGATTCATTGATTAGGCCCCATTCTGATGTCAGCACAGCAATACCTTTCCCCCAACCGTTTTCCTCTTTTCTTTTGCTTCAACACCTTTGTCTCTTCTATCTTGGAGTGTTGCAAAGTTAAATTGGATCCTTTATTTTTTTCCATTGACACACCAAGATCTATGAGATCTCTCTCTTCTCCCAATTAACAGTTGTGCATTCTCCAAGAAAGCAACACCGTATATTCAAGGAGGCAGAGACCACACTAGTAAAAGAGGTCGTGGCTGGTTTTTTCTTTAATCTGGTACTGATTGGCACTATTTACCAAGTCTTGTTGCTACTATCCATGATGATCTTGGTTGTCAGGAGGCCAGTATGGGTAAGGCCATTCTGTCTCTTGGGAGTGAGGAATCGAGGTCTCCTGCAGTAGGATAGGAAAAGTGGTCAAAAAGGAACAGCCCCAGTGAAGTGCAACAGATGATTCAAGTGAGAAAGCTACGACATCACTTGAAAGAGAGCAGGATACATGTCAGTAGGCAAAAAATATTCGATAATGTGTATATGAATCCAACTGCTTAGAATTCCATTTTACACTCTAGAGTCCAGAAGACATCAAGGTTCAAGTGAGAGAGATACATCATCACTTGAGGTGTCTTTGCAAGGATTTGGCAAAGCTGGATTAGACATGAGAGATATGAAAGCAGTTCGTTTGTATTGTCGGAATATGTACAGTTTGCAAACCAGGACCTTGTACTACACTAAGGCTGAACTGACAACTTGACAAGACAATCTAGTAAACTGTACTAGGAGGAACCCCAGACTATCAATGATAACAATAGCTTGCAAGTTCAATGCATGCATGGTTCAATGTGAATCGGTTGACAGAAAAGACAGAGAAAAGATCAAAACATACTCTATTTACTTTGTTCTTGACACAAGAGATAATAGTAAAAATAACTCTAGTTCTACAGGCCAAAGTACGTACAAGTCTGAACAACAAGAAGGGGCCACCGACACGGATAAAAAGCTCCCATTTTAGCCTATATGGTCATGAAAGCAGGAAAGTATGGCCTTGTTTTTTACGTTGGTCTTTGGACACCCCTTTGGCACTCGAAAGAAAAGCAAAGGGTGGTCCTTGTTTGCATATATTCATGATGTCTCTTCTATCTCACTAGGAGCGCCAAAGGTCTCTCCCGGCATGCATGCTGTAAAAGCACCTAAAATGACCAATTTATAAACAGGAAACAAATGGGATGAAAAGCTGTCATGGTGAAGGACTTGTTTCAGAGCGCTAGGGAGACAAAGAAACTGGGAGACCCCACACTGAAGTTTCCTCAGGCCCCCCTGGAGCAGTCTTTCTTTTCTATGCCCTATACCACACAACTTGCAGCTTTCCCACCTACATCTATATGAATCAAGGTAACCAAATGTAGATTAAATTATTAGAGACTAATGTGTGCTTAGCTTAAACCGTGTGAAAAGGTCACATGCAGCTCATGCTGCACCTATCCATATGCTCACTAGATATTTTCAGGAATCACTAACATACAAATCATGTTAAGCTGTGTATATTTCTTGTCAGTTTTCAACGAGCTTAGGAGGCAATCAAATATAAATGGAAGGAAATTGTTGCTTACTCCTTTTGTGCATGTAGACGTGCATCCCATTATCAGTTCTTCCAAGCCAGCAGACCTACGGTCAATCTTTTGATGTTGCTGTTGTTGCATGTTCTGTGGTAATAACGTGGGAATGGAACAGTAACTAAAGCGCTCTTTTAGTAAAGAGGAAAAGAAAAGGGTAAAGGAAATATGAATATAATTCTGTCTTGCACAATGGATCAATATATACATCAAATAAAAAGTAATGTATTTCCATAATTCCAAATGTATCCAAGTGCGAAGGGTGGAATTATAGAGCTGCGTATTAACAAAATAGTGATTTTTCGGACTATAAGTATCAACCTAGCTACAAAACTGAACAATATGCCACAGCACAAAGAATTCTTCCAAAATTGTCTATGCTCTCCCTATATATTCCTGTAAAAACTGCAATGCATCTTCCAACACAAGTTACACAACATAAAGTTGGTGGAACATATATGTGCTAATGTGCATTGTACATTGAGAGTAACAGATTACCCAAGTTGACGTTCAGAAAAGAACAAAATACCCATGCTTAAAAACAGTGTCACTTTGCACGGCACGTTTTATTTTCATAAACTAATGCAAATTCAAACGAAATGACTATTTATTATGACATCCTAGATGTGCTTATGTAAGTGAGGTTTATTTATATAAAATATGGAAATTGTTTTTGGTATATTTGTTAGCAACCCTAGCTAGTGCAAAAAATAGTGTGAAATATTAAGTAAGAAAATGGATGTTAATTTGTAGGGAAAATGGATGGCAAGTGCCTAAACTTGTGTAGATAGAAGCACACACTAGTATTTTTTTTTGCCTTAACGTGAACGTTCTCAATGTGAATGGACACATGTGTTCATATGGTGGTTTCAAACTTGCGTTGCAGAACTCAGTTACTCAGAAAATAGAAGAAGATTATTTAAGATAATATAAGTTGGAAAATAAACTAGCAGGAAGGAATCACCTGAAACTTGTCATGGAGAAAAATTGCTGGCACATGAAACTGATCATGATCAAGCACAACAGAGGAATGCTGCAACGGTGGCGGAACCGTAGTTGAAATGGGATTCGTTGGCCTACTGATGAGGAAGGCTGTGGCAGGCACGACCGTCGTTGCAAGATCCGACCGGTGAGGTTGTTGTTCCTGGCCGTCGCGGTGCTGCTGCTCTGATCTTCGCAGCTGATCGGATGGCACCTGGTCACCACCTATACCAACCTGCTCAACATATACAAGTGGTGAAATTAATAATGCATTCATATTCACATGAAAAATCGTATATAGCTAGTCTCCTTTATGTATCACCACTCATTTATTTGCGTTCCCTTTCTGTTATGCTGTTACGTGCGTTGTCTGAGCTTTCTCGAAATCTATTTTTTTCTTAGGTAGGAGAGAATGGGACGCATGCATCAATTATTCAAAAAACAAATCTGTTGGTAGTTTTTGCTTTCACGGTGGGTGGATGGTTTCTAGGCAGCGTTGCTTGCAGTTTGAGTAAAATGATGTGAGGCTCGAACTAATTAAAAGGGACCTCTGCCTCTCTACTCTCTCTCCCATGCTGTGTGATGTGCATGTATGTAGCTCATCTCTTGCTTTACAATGGCACATTAGGTCAGCTACCCCAAACGGCCCATCCACACGTATGCGTCAGGAAAACCCATCTAACCAAACAGAAATGACCTATCTATATCGATCTGCACTTCAGAGCGAACAAGAAAAACTATAGTAGTGCCTGCGTGCATGCATGGGAAATTGGGAATGGACGGACCGACCAAGCTGTACTTTGCGCGATCTGCATGATGTGCACCTGGACCTACCGGCAGCGTTAGCTACGAACATGAATTCCTTCACCAGCACTACTCGACTTCGCAAACAAAGTAACTAACCACATACCGAAATGCTGCGACGAAAGAATGTCTAATTCGTTACCTCCTCGAAGCTCTTCCTGAAAGGCGCGAAGCTGAAATGGTCACCGGAATGCTTCAGATGCTGCATCTCGACGGCGGCCGCGACGGCATACCCGCCCGGGTAGGACGTCGCCGACAACGCCTCATGGTCCCTAGACGAGCAGCTCCCGCTCCCGCTGTCTCTCATGCGCTGCTCCTGCACCACCGCCGCCGCAATGGATGCCGCGCCGGCACCCCGGTCGGTGGCGGAGGTGGAGGACCAGCTGCACTGCCTGGGCTGCGTCTGGTAGAAGATCTTGCAGACGACCAGCTCCCCCTCCTTCTCCTCCTCGAGGTCGCCGAGGTGGTACTGATGCATCACCCAGTTGGTCTTCTCCGGCTTGCGGTGCTTGCCGAAGTTGGTGTAGAGCACCAGGATCTTCTTGCACCCCTTCTGCCGGCCGCTCGCCATCACCGGCCGGGTCTTGCCGGTCTTGTGCCACCTCGTCTCCCCCTTGTGCACGTCGCACTCCGTCTGGATCTTGCGCCGCTTCCTCGTGCCCGTGGTGTAGGCCTTGGACGGCCGGTGGAAGAAGTGCTTGCTTAGGCCGTCCATTGTCACACCTGGTCAGTGATCAGATGCAGGAATTAATTTACTGTGTGAGTACGCGGTATTGGTGGGTGGGAGGCCTATGTTTTCTTGACAGATGCAACAAACCTCTGGAAAAAAGAGAAGGCATGGAAAGGGAGGAAAGAAACCTATTTGGAAACTTCAGAAGCATCTTACCATCATGACATAGAGAGGAGAGAGAGGGAGATGAGACTAGGCAGGCAGGCACAACTTTCCATAAACAATATTAGTTCTCTTTGCATATACCCAACCCAAGAGCACATGTAGAGAACACTAAGAATAGAGGGGGAGCTAGAGCACATCCAGAACAACAAGAGAATATATGCCATATCCCCAAATCCAAACCACAACACAAAATTCATGGTGAAATATATATATAATCCCAACATACGATATATGTATCACACCATGGAAAGCAAAGCTAAAGTTTATTAAAAGCAAGGAATATATCTGTGTGCAAGTATACGGTTTCAATTAATGTTTCTGTTCACGGCTATCTGAGATAGTAGCTAGCTAGATAGCCATCTCACTCGCTCACCTGGAAGTTTCTCAGGATGTGTGTAGCAGATGCCGTCCTCGCCGTCTATCGTCGGTATGAACTCATCGATGAGAGGGTGAGATCTCGAGCCTTCCTCCCTCACCTTGGCCTCGAGGTGCTCGATCAGCTCCTGGTCTGTCGGATCGAACTTGACGCCAGCCGGCAAACCCAACCAATCCTTCTTGCAGTTTACACCAATTAGATCAATAATTTCATCAAAATCAGCAATTTGCACCATTCAAGAAACCCTAACGCCTAGCGTTGGCAGAAAGGCAAAACGGAATTGACATACGTACCGGCTTGCAGTCGAGCTTGTGGCGGCAGTTGGGGCAGTGCCTGGCGGTGGAGATCCGGTGTTCCTCGAGCTTGGCGTCGATGAGCTCCGAGCTGCTGATGTGACCCCTGTTCATGTCTGGTTCACGCGCGGCCGCCGGACACGGTGTCCATGCATGCGCTGGTGCACTCCGTCTTGCTAGCTAGCTGCAAAGGATCAAATTGACAAGCGCCTATGGTTAACAAGCACAATTGGCAACCTTGAGATCGAGATCGAGAGAGGAAGCCGAGAAGTAGCCAACCGAGAGGAGAGGGGAGTAGAGTTGGGGTACGGTAGGGGAGCGACGAAGGAGAGAGGGCAACGAGTGAGGGAGAGAGGCGTACATATAACAGAAAAATCGAGGCAGGCAGCCTGCTGCTTTCACCGGTTTAATACGAGAGAGAGCAGAATTCCTTGCCTACTTTAACTCAAGCCACACTCGGCTGGCCCCTTGAGGAAAAGTTAAAGGGCCCCTCCTCGTTAGCTTCTCTCTCTCGCTCTCTCTTTCTCTCTCAGGCACAACACAGCATACACAACACACACTGACACGCGCACACAGACAACTTTCGTGTGTTTGCTAAAATTGAACGAACAGGCAGTAAGATTCTCATTAATTTTTAGTGCAAACTGGATGTAAGAAGTAAGATGGATGCCGCAACCACACATATGCGCCTCCAGTAGTAGATGTTTGGCGTTGATGCTTCTATATTTTATCGGACTTGGAAGTTCAGAGGCTGTGGTTGCTGGCCAGCAAACTACTACTAGTAAAACGGAAAGTAAAAGCAAGAAGAGCTGCTGTACCGCCACACCACACACCACAGCTGTTACTGCAGATTCCACACACTGTAATGCACTCACTCACACGCAGAAAGAAAGAGAAGGTGAGCTTAAAGCCCCCCTATCAACGGAGGCTAGCTAGCATCTGTAGTAGACTCATGGTAGCTAGCATTGCCATGCATCCCAAAGGGTTAAAAACTAACATATAATTGACCTCTGGGCTCCGGTTTAAATTACCATGTACTCTCTTTGTTTCAAATTAAGTTGCATATTAGATTTTGGCAAAATCAAATTTTACAGTTATATTTTGTAAAGTATGGACAAATTTATAGAGAAATGTATCGACATCCATAAAATCAAATCACTGTTATCAAAATCATCTTGAAATAAACTTCCGATTTGCATGCGGAGTAATTTGAAGCGAAGGGAGTACAATGCTAAATCCCATTTTGTCAAGTACTCCCTCCATCCATACTTACACGACGTCCTCTTAAGACGTGATCTAAATTTAACTATCAAATTATACCAATAATATGGAAATATGTGTCATAAAATTATAACATATGGGTTGAATATGAATTCAATGGTATAATTTGTGCAGCACATGTCTCAAGTTTTGTTGTTCAATTTAATGATAAAAGTTGGGTTGAAATATGTTTGCCCATGTAAATAGAGACAAGGGGAGTTATAGCCTTTTAGCAAATAACAACAAGGAATTAGAAAAGTCCACCTAGATAAAATTAAATTAAATTAAATAAATAATGTGTAGAGAAAACAAAAGACACTTGTGCTTATACCTGGCCATGTCTCGGGCTGGGCCGGGCCGAGGAAATCCCGACGTAGGAAAAATCAGGCCCAAGCCCGGCCCGGCCTGACCAAATACACACCAAGCCAGCCGTTGGGCCGCAGACCGGGCCGTAGTGTAAAAAAATGGTGTTTTCGGGCTACCCAGGCCTGGCCGGGCTGCCCATGGCTAGGTATGCTTGTGCTCTTCGAGAATATCTACAATCTACCGGGTAGGGAGCGATCACCGTCCAAAAAAAAAAGTATGTTCCCGCTTTTCCAAATTATTTAGAGCACCCGTAGGAGGAGGGTGTTGGCAACGACTGAACATAGAAAAGCTAAAATTTCAGCTCAACCATTTATCTAGCAATTTTGCGCTCTGCAAGCCCATCAATACCAATTGAACGAGCCATCTGCAACTTTTTGTGAATGTATTGTCAACGTCGTGTACTTTTTATAACCTTGAGAAGCAAGTTGATCCATCATGGATCATATTATCTCATCCACCCATAGGAAGTGACGACATTGTAAGAAATCGAACCAAAATCCATCTCCAAATTTAGGTGCATAGGAAAAGTTAAAAAGTGTTGCTGACCAATTACCTTCCTTCCTGCATACGATTGTTGCATAGATTCTTGGAGTTCTTGTTGGTGTGTGACACCTTGAAAAATGAGGTGCATGTTCAACTCCTACAAGGCGGCCACTTCAGGACAGGAAGCTCGACACTTCGAAAGGAGTGTGAGCTTGACAATGACATCTTGCTCACCGGAAACCCTACTCGCGGGAGGGATGAGCGACTCATCGGAACCCTAGCTATCGCCACCTCGGTCCAAATGCAAAGCTCACAGGAACCCTAGTCATCTTCGGGCTTTTGAGGCCATTTCCACAAAAGTAACGGGCTGCACTGTGTGCCAGATACACGTGTTAGGATGCAGATTGTACATACACATACCGTTCTGTGACTGGTTGCGGGCAGTGGAGGCTTAGGTTATTCTCCGTCTATTAATGAAATATGCAACTTTCTCGTTCATCCCTTGCTCTGCTTAAGTTAGCTCAGTGATGCCTGAGTGTTGTTGAAGCACTCGAGAAGTGTCTTGCATTTGTTCCTATGCCCTAATTAAACTTGGTGGCAAATTGTTGTACAAGTAAAGGCAGGAACTGGAAATGTTTGCACATATTGTCCTAGGAGGAGTGAACTATTTTGAGCCATTTCTTGACACGCTCTGTTAGAAAATGAGCTATGTGTTCATATGAAGATCCACTTCCACCATATTTACTTGACTGAGGATGCCCGAAAAACGACCAAGAATGGTAGAACGTTAATACCTGGCAGATATGGCTTAACATATCATGGTCACATGGAGTAGCGAGTTTGCATATATTGTGCCTTGAATCCTTTGGCTATCATTTTTAATAGCTTCAAGGTTAATTTATGGACTTTTTGGTTATTAGGTTATTAGCAGAGATATTTATCCCAACTTCTGAATTTCTTTTATTAGCTACATGATTGCGTAAAGCAACCAAATCATTTTTATTTCTATGGTAGTGTGGTTGTAAATTGTGCCACTACTCCTCATCCTCACATATATAAACTTCGCATGTGAGGATGAAGAGGAGTGGCACAACCTACAACTGCACTCCCGCAAAAGGAAGATGAGTTGGTTGCTTTACGGAATAGTGTAGCTAATAATTACAAATTTAGAAGTTGAGATAAATGCTTGTGCTAGTCATAACAATAATCAAGAAAGTAAAAACTTAACCCTTTAATAATTAAGAAAATGACAGCCGAAGGAGTCAAGACACAATATATGCAAACTCACTACATGCGACTGGCACAGCCTCACTTCAGTAAATTCAATGGAGGTGGATCTCCACATGAACACATAGCTCATTTCCGGCAGCCTGTCAAGGCATGGCTCAAAATGGTGCACTCCTCCTACGACAATTTGTGCAAACATTCTCAAGTCCTGCTTTTACACTTCCATCGAGTTTGGCTAGGACATAGGAACAAATACAAGACACTTCTCGAGAGCTTCAACAACACTCGGAAACTGTGGGCATCACTAGGCTAACTTAAAGCAGAGCAAGGGATAACTCACAAATTTGCATGATTTTATTAATGTATGGAGGAACCTAAGCCCCACTGCCCGCCAGCGATTGTTGAACTTGAAGTGGTGGGTATGTGTATGAATAATATGCATCCTATCACATGTATTTGCACTTGCAGACTCTTAACTTTTGTGGAGATGGCCTCAAAATCTACATATATTGAGAATTATATGAAGCTTGTAGCATGCTGAACAAAGTAGCTATCAAGCTGGTCGGGAATACAATCAGTGCCTTAAGTTTCCCACCAAGCCGAAGATGGTGCAAGTTATGGACACAACAACATCCGTGAGCATACAGAGCGTACATGTGCATGAACTTATAGGAGGCCGACCATCACTAAGGGTCAGAACAGGGAATACACATTCCCTATTGAAGAGATTGGTGAATTGTTTGTCGTTTTACTTCATCTGAAACCTATTGAGCTTCGAAACTCAGAAAGACCGAAAGAAACTAACAACTCGACCCAAATTATGTCCCATACCATCGGATATTGGGTCACACGCTCAAAGATTGTTTTGTGGTAAAGAATATCATTAAAAAACGATAGATGAAGGTATGATTTATGCATACCTTCTTGAAAGTTTAAAGAAAAAAGAAGGTTAATACAAACATGGCCACTCTTCATGATGGCATGCACTTGAAGCAACACACTTGGGCTATGGAGGGCGTTGTAGATGTCAACTAGAAAGAGATACTCTTTGAGGAGGAGCCTTATATGCCATTAAGTCCGAAAGATAAGAAGATCGAGAGTGACGAGGACCTTGACTAATCCAACATCAAGTGAAATAAGAAAATTTCATGTTCCGCGCTCTAGGCTGGGAATATCAATATCACAGAGCTTGGCAAATCGTTTATAAGGACTACCCTAAGATTGATGCTATGACCATTGGTGTTTTTAAGGATGATAGCGACTCTCTTCACTTCCATGAAGGAGAAACACCGGAAGTTGATCAAGTCGACCTTAGACAGGGCGTCGGCTATTCGACCCACATCTTCCACCTAGAAAGGAGCCTATGAACAATATGTAGTTGCGGATGAAACAACCGACCCTACCTCTAAGGTTTCAATCAAGTATAGTGCAATTGCCCATTCGAAGAAAACCACAACTATGCTTTCTGTGTATGAATTTTTCTTTTTCTTCTAATTTGGGAAAGGCTTTATTCATATCATTGTTATTATGGCAAGATTATAGAGTGTAAGTCTCAGAAACTCAAACTAAATTAAATGATGTGCTAAATATCACGTTCACTTGTGAGGACATGCTGCCAGGCTCAAGTAATCACGATATACATCTTCTTATGTTTGGTGAGATGACTGAGTTACATACAAATCACATTATGATAAATGGTGGATCGGCCATGAACTTGTTACCTCTGCACACTCTGAAAAGATTGGGATATTCTACCAGTCTGTCCATTGTGGTTATTCATGGCTTTGATCAATCACATCAAGAAGCCATGGGTACCATATGCTTGATTTTCATGGTACAACTTGATTGTCATGCAATCATGGCCGACTCAACAAAGCATTGTATGGGGTGGTTGTATCAATTGCATGGAACATCATGTAAGTTTATCGTTTCTCTAATTTGAAAACCAAGGATGTTGTACACATGGTTTCTTGGACCGGTTGATTAATCCATGGATATCTCCATTTGACCAAAACAAATGTCTCATGGAATATCCTATTATATATAGAGTATGGAGAGAAAACAAGTTTATGGCCGATCCAGCATCAACAATCATGCGATTTTTAGATAAATCATCAAACTAAATGAACTAAGAAAAAGGTTTTTTGTGCTTACTTGCATCTAGCAGCATGTCCTCCTTAGCACATCATTCAATTCATTTTTATTTTGTGAGACTTCCACTTCATAATCTTCTAGGAAGCTATGACCAAAGCCTTGCACAAATCTAGAGAAAGAGGTAAACCACCATACACAGAAGGCATATCTTTTTTTTCAAATGCGAATTACATCATACTTGACCAACAACTTAGAGATAGGGTTAGTTGTTTCATTCACAACTACATTGTTGTTCTTAGGCTCCTTTCTAGGTATAGGATGTGGGTCGGCTAGCCGGTGACTTGATATATGATGGGCTTGATCAGCTTTTGACCCTTCTTCTTCTTCTTCTTCTTCTTCTTCTTCTTCTTCTTCAGGGAAGTCAATAGATTCACTATCAATCTATCATCCTCTAAAATACCAATGGACAAAATATCAAATTCCTAGGAAGTCCTTTTAAACGCTTCACCAAGCTCTTCGATATCCTGGCATGTAGCATGAAACATTAGTTTCTTATTTCACTTGATACTGGACGACGAGTCTAGGTCGTCACCCTCGATCTTGGTATCCTATAGACTCGATGGCCTCCTATTTGGAGAATGCCACCTTTAAATTGACACGTACAAACGATCCATATCCTAAGTGTTGTTCAACTCCATGTCATCCTGAAGGGTTGCCACGTTTTGTTGTAGCAACCTTTTTTCCTTCCATTGAACTCTTATAGGTATATCTAGACCGAATCTTATTTGAATGATATTATTTATCACAAAATAGTCTCAAGCGTGTGACCTAATATCCAATGGTATGGGCCGAAATTTGAACTTTTTAGTTTCTTCTGGTCTCTTTGAGTTTGGAAGCTCCTAAGTTTTAGCTGAAGTAAACCAGCAAACAAGTCGCCAATCTCTTCTAAAGAGAAAGATTATTTCCTATTCCGAATCAGAAAAAGAAAAAGAGATCTCTTTAACAACAAGGATGTGTTCGGGGGTATGATGTCCAAGTCACCTAAAAGGAGGATGTGGGTTGTAGCAAAATCTTCAAGAACTACTTCACTTGATCATCACATGAGTGTGCACCAGGATGCATCCTCTAACTCGGTTCCTCCTAGCTTTACAAAGGAAACATATGTCAAGCCTATAAGTCAGCAAAGCTTTGACAAGGTTCCATGGCATAATACTTTAGGAGTGGCATGTTCTTGCAAAGAAGGTGGCTCCGCCAAAGATAATTTTGTCGATACAATCGGTTTCGGCTCCGGCTACTCCAATAGTATGTGAGTCAACTTCCCATTCTACATGAACAAAGATAGAGGTGTCGTTCTATTTGGTCTTCGCTTCATGTCTACACAACTAGCACCACACAATGCAACTCATCATTTAGGGAACTAGACTATGATCTTATATGGACAAAATATGTCTTAATTGATGTCAACATAGGACAAAATGTATGCAAGAAAACTAATAGATGGTTTTCTTGATTTCTATGAAGGTATGGAGGAATGAGTGGCAAGAGTTCGTCATCGATCATGAGGAGAATATTTATTTATCTTTTGTAATAATCATATGTTTCAATCCTTTGTAATGGTGGAATTCTTAATCATGGTTTTTTGTTTTCATAGATATAATTGACCGAGTTCTAATGTAAATATATGAATTTTGGAACTAAAGTACCCGCAATAAGACTGGGCCAATCCGCAGCCAAACTCTTAGTGCAGGATCAAGGCAGAAGCCATACTTTGGGCACGCACAGGAGCTATAGCCCTTTTTTGACAACTCAAACACACTCTGATGAGGTCTAAGACCCCGTGTGTGGCCCGATCTCGCGAATGACCCAAGATCCAAAGGGGGAAAGAGAGGGAGATGCGGAAGAACACGAAGAACGCGAAGAACACAACGCACACCAACCCGATACAATCGATACTTACCCTCGTGGCTCGATGGACCACGCCAATAGAATCACCACGGGAGAGACTCGAGGTAGAATCCCGGAGTGAGAGATCGGTGTTGAGGATGGAGGTAGGTGAGGGAGAGAGAGTGGGCTACACTAGAATCTCACTCACATAGATCCAATCATCCAACATGGGGTGCCTTGATACAAAGGGGATGAAACCCTAGGGAGACAAAGCTCAAAGTCATGTTTAAGCCTAAATCTTGTCTAATCTCAGATCTGAGCCAACTAGCCTATTTATAGGTGGGGGCGAAGGGATAAGTTACACACTGAAAAGTGCTGTTGTGCTGATCGGTAGGGCGGAAGTTCCGGCCGTCTTGGGCGGAAGTTCGGTCATGGGCGGAAGTTCTTCGGGGCCGGAAATTCCGGTCCGGCCGGAAGTTCCGGTCAAGTTCCGCCAAGTTCCGAAAGTGGCCCATTTCCTTGCAGTAACATCCAGGGGCATTTCGGTGGACTTTCGGAAAACCGAAGTTCCAAGTGGGCGGAAGTTCCGGTCCCGGCGGAAGTTCCGGCCTGATCCATTTCTCTGGGCACTGGAAGGCATCTTGGCGGCATCAGGGCGGAAGTTCCGGCCCTTGGGGGCGGAAGTTCCGGTGGGGCGAAGTTCCGGCCATCAGGGGGAAGTTCCGGCCTGGAGCGTCCAGCTCCTCTTTCTCCTTCTCTTCCATGCTTCCGTGACATCGGCCTTGCGTCCTCGGGTCTCCATGGCATCCTCTCTTCCCTCCGTACTTGTCGTCGAGTTCCTATCATCAAGACATGACGGTGTATGAAGTAGTATATCGTCCCAAATGGGCGATTCGAGGCACGCGTAAAGGAGAAGATTCACCTTAGCGTGCCGTCTTGGCGATGAAGCACATGATGCGGTGAAGACCGAAGGTCGCCCGTATCATCTCCCCCTTGGGGAAGAGTCGTCCTCGACTCTTTCTCCTCCTCACCGATGAGGTAGACGGGAAGGACTTGTATAGGTGCCCTTGTGTCCTTAGGGATGCTCGTCGTAGTGCGGGCGTCTTTGTTGTAGTCCATAACGGGTCTCCCATGTAGTGGTGGAGGGGCCAAGTCTCGGTCGAAGAAGAACAAGTGGAAAAACAACTTGCAAAAGGAAAGCTTGTGGATGCCAACTTGGTGACCGGCGAACAAGAGGCTCTCAATCAAAAACGAAGCATCAAGTCGTTTCTCCAAGAGGCATGTGGCAAAAATGGTAATCGAAAGAGTGTCGATGTATCCAAAATTTGGTGGGGCAAAAGTTTGTGCATGTAAGAGTTTGGTTTGTAAAGTGTCAAAAATTTGATATGTCGTATTGTCCCACACAAATGGAACAATCAAAAGGCAAGTATCGGCGGCAAAATTTGGGGCAAAATTGTTATGTGCAATGGCAAAGCTATGGAGACTTCTAGCTTGGGAAAGTATGGTTGGAGTGAGCCGAGTATGGGTATCCTCAAGTTTCAAAGAATCCATTGCAATTGCCATAGATGAAATTAGAAATCCAAAAGAGAGCAACTTTTTGTGTAACTTGTGGCACAAGGTGCATAAGGTGTCTCTCACATGTATGACATGGTCCTTGAGATTCTCGGAGTGTATGATGATCTCATCAAGACATACAACAACCATTGTGCCAACAAGATATGTCAAGATATGTTGCATAAGAGGCCAAAGAGGTGACGAGGAGTTGGACCAAACCGAAATCTCAACAAACCAAGTCGGAAACACATGAGGGCGAAGGCTTGTGGGAACATACCCTTTGGTGTGATTCCCGCGGGTTAGGTCCTTGATGGGGTAGCTCTCAATTGCGCGTTTTGTGAGCTCATGCTCCGTAGCGGTGGAAGTGGTCGTCCGTGTACCTACACATGGAAGAAACAAGACAAAAAGCGTGTGTGCATGGTAGATGAATACATCATCCATCATGATGTTCCATGTCTTGTGCACATCACCATTAGTGTCAAGCAAGATAGTATGAAATGCATGGAGATGGTGCATATGGCAAGAAGGTGCATTCATGGCATGTGGTAACTCATGATCATCAAAAATTGAGAAGGCTATGGGGGCCATCTCGTGAACAATAAAATAAGCATTCTTGCATTCCAAGCATAAGAAAGAGCAATTGTTCACAATCTTGGATGCAAGGATCATGGAGCGGTGTAAACATTTGGGGCAAAGCATGTGAAAGCTAATGTCATCATTGTTGTCGACAACCCTATGGAAAGAGCAATTGTTCATCAAGGGTGTCACAACACAAGCATGAGCATAATCATTATCATTGCAAGCAAGCGGAACAAATATGAAACTTTCATAGCATGGCATGTTCATGGTATCACAATCAATCAACTCCACATGATCAACAATGTTAGGAAGCAAAGCATCACATGGGAACATGAAGGAATCAAGTGACGTAGCAAATGTATCATCAAGATCATGCATGCACTCATAAGTCATCATGTCCACTAGTGGGATCATGGCATCATCAACACCTATGTTGTTACCTTTGTAGGCCGACTCATTTGAAGTAGGTGTTGTGGAAGTAGGAGGATCCATGTGGCCGACATGTCCATCTTGGAGCAAGCATGGTGAGATATCATCATCTTCATGCACCATGTACATCGTCTCCATGAGCGGGAACTCATCCTCCGTGGAACCTAGTGCAACATAAGAAGACACAAACGAGGGAGAGGTTAATGTGTTAGCAAATGTGATGTCCTCCATGGACCTATCATCTACCTCTCTCAACTCACTTTGTGTATCACTCATGTCCTCCAAATGGAAGCACTCAAACTCACATATGGGGTGGAAGTCACTCAACTCACTAGCACTCTCACTCAAGTGGGCTAAGTGGCTCTCATGCTCACATGGGGTTGGTACCAACTCATCAATCAAGCATGTAGGAGTAGGTTCGACTTGCTCATCTCCATGCGCCTCCGTGGTTGAAGGGAAAATCCCATGCTCAACCATCTCAACTCCATGCGCCTCCGTGGGTGAAGGGAGAATCCCATGCTCACCATGCTCAACTCCATCGCCTCCTAAGTCGTCCTCAAGTGGTGGCATCTTGGAGACTTGTGCATTGAGCTCGTCGAAGTAGAGCTTCTTGGCGCTTGGCGTTGTGCATTGCCATGCCACGTGACCCTTGGCCTTGCACACCTCACATAGGAGATTGGGACAATCCCGTGGAAGGTGGCCTTGTTTCTTGCACTTGTAGCATCGGAGTCCATAGGCATATGACGAGGTAGGGGCCGTTGTGGTGGTGGCGCAAGAGGTAGAAGTCGCCTTATGAGGAAGGTCTTCATGTCGAGGCTCTCGTCTTCTTGCCTCATCACCATGTCTTGAGTGGTGTCGTCGAAGATCATGTGTGGAAGGATGTCGATGTAGACCATGAGGTGGTGGTGGTCGACGACGATCATGAGATGGTGTGAGTCGATGACGGTCCTTGCCTTGCCTAGGTGATGGCTCATGTTGGGGGCGCTCTGATGCTCCATATGATGTCCGTGATGTCGATGATCTTGTGCATAGGCACTCTCATGATGGCGCCTTGTGGAGCTCGGAGAAGTGTGTCGATGCCGAATATGTTGGGGACGCTCTTGATGATCCACATGATGATGCCATCGTGGAGGTCCTCGATCTTCATATGTAGCTCCATTGGCCAAGTAGGGGTATGTGGGAGCATTGGCGGTATGCATGGTGGGGTCGATGTCGTCCTCGTAGTGGTGCTCCACCATGTCGTCCATGCTTGTTGAGCAAGTGTCGATGTAGAGCTCGTCGATGTCGTCCGTGTTGGCGATGCTCGCGGAGCCATAGTCGGTGTAGCTCCTCGATGTCGGTCATGTTGGCGATGCTTGCGGAGCCATAGTTGGTGTAGAGCTCCACATGTTCCTCCACATCCGCGGTGCTTGAAGAGGTATCCTCCTCGAAGTGCTCCGTGTACTCCTCCGTATCTTCTTCGTCGCTATACATGTTAGCAAGACGGTATCTATATGGTGTATGTTAGTGGAAGAACACTACCACGCAATCTTACCGTGGTATTACAAGATTGGGGTGATCCAACAAACCGAGAGTTAGAACAATTGTATCGGGCACTCACACAAAGACACACGCAAAAGCTAGCAAATATGGTGTTAGGTGAGTATGGTGGAAAGCCAAAAGACGAAATCCGAAATCGAGTATATTGTTAAAAGTGGGTAAGATTCAAAAGTCACAAGTCAAAAGCGGTGATCACAAAAGGCATACACAATGTGGAACACACACGTGAGACAAAATGGGGTTAGCGCGACGGAAAATGAGCACGAACAAAATTGGTCCTAACGAAGACTACTAGCTCGGTGTCACGCTAACGCAAGAGAGACCGTGGCTTGGTTGCAAAAATGAGAAGCAACTAGATTTGCGCAAGACGCCTCTCTTCTCTTTTCTCTCTTTTGCTTATAAGCTTTGGACTCTTTTGTGTATAGGTGTCACTCACACTCTTTTTCTTTTTCTTTTTCTTTTTTCTATGCTTAGAAGCTTTCTTTTTCTCACTATGGAAGACTACTACTATCTATGTAAGTATGTCACACTTCTTTTGCTTATCTTTTCACAACGAGCTTGCTTCGTAGCTTTGCTCAACACACGCACACCCTCACGGTCGGGACGCTTGCGCAATGCTTCGCAACACTAGAAAGCCACTCTCGATAGGAAAGGTACGCAAAGGAAGCTAGGGCTACAAGTTAGGTGCAAGTTATACCACTTGATGACGGTGGCCGACGAGCTTGAACTTGCTATGGTGGAAGGTGTCAAATGAACCGCTTGGATCCTCGGGGTGCCGTCGTCGTAGTTGATGTTGCGGAAGCTTTATGGTAGCTGAAATGGCACACACTACGAACTCCAAACACAAGGGGTTAGTGCCAAAACGAAAAGAAGTGTGAAAATTTCGGCCAGGCGGAAGTTCCGGTCCGAGGGGCGGAACTTCCGGTCGGGGGAACCGCCTTGCCGGAACTTCCGGTCGCAATCAGATCTGCGGGCTGTTCTTCGATTTGGGCGGAAATCCGGGCCGAAAATCTTCGAATTCGCGGAAAATTTGGCACTAGAAGCTGTGGGAAGGTGGGGGAATTGCAGATCAACACCAAAGACAAGTTTCTATTGGACCAAAACCACTCAAAACTCAACCAAATCACAGATCCGTCCAAAGGCAATTTGGGGCTATTTTTGGGGAATTTTTTGGAAAATTTTTAGAGACGAAATTGGGTGGGTGGAGGGTCAAATCCGCGGAAACCAAAGGCTCTGATACCATATGATGAGGTCTAAGACCCCGTGTGTGGCCCGATCTCGCGAATGACCCAAGATCCAAAGGGGAAAGAGAGGGAGATGCGGAAGAACACGAAGAACACAAAGCACACCAACCCGATACAATCGATACTTACCCTCGTGGCTCGATGGACCACGCCAATAGAATCACCACGGGAGAGACTCGAGGTAGAATCCCGGAGTGAGAGATCGGTGTTGAGGATGGAGGTAGGTGAGGGAGAGAGAGTGGGCTACACTAGAATCTCACTCACATAGATCCAATCATCCAACATGGGGTGCCTTGATACAAAGGGGATGAAACCCTAGGGAGACAAAGCTCAAAGTCATGTTTAAGCCTAAATCTTGTCTAATCTCAGATCTGAGCCAACTAGCCTATTTATAGGTGGGGCGAAGGGATAAGTTACACACTGAAAAGTGCTGTTGTGCTGAAGTTCGGTAGGGCGGAAGTTCCGGCCGTCTTGGGCGGAAGTTCCGGTCATGGGGGAAGTTCCGGTCTTCGGGCCGGAAATTCCGGTCCGGCCGGAAGTTCCGGTCAAGTTCCGGCCAAGTTCCGAAAGTGGCCCATTTCCTTGCAGTAACATCCAGGGGCATTTCGGTGGACTTTCGGAGCTTGGGCGGAACTTGGGCGGAAGTTCCGAGTGGCGGAAGTTCCGTCCCTCGGAGCGGAAGTTCCGCCTGATCCATTTCTCTGGGCCGGAAGGCATCTTGGCGGCATCCGGCGGAAGTTCCGGTCCTTGGGGCGGAAGTTCCGGTGGAAGTTCCGCCATCGGGGCGGAAGTTCCGGCCTGGAGCGTCCGCTCCTCTTTCTCCTTCTCTTCCATGCTTCCGTGACATCGGCCTTGCGTCCTCGGGTCTCCATGGCATCCTCTCTTCCCTCCGTACTTGTCGTCGAGTTCCTATCATCAAGACATGACGGTGTATGAAGTAGTATATCGTCCCAAATGGGCGATTTGAGGCACGCGTAAAGGAGAAGATTCACCTTAGCGTGCCGTCTTGGCGATGAAGCACATGATGCGGTGAAGACCGAAGGTCGCCCCGTATCACACTCAAACCAAGGTTGCATCGTCTAACAAACAAGTACGATAAAATCTGAAGGAATCATCCATCCAACCAGGTGGTTGAGATCTCCTAGCCTCCTAGCTAGTTCATGGGCTACTACATTTGCATATCTTGAAACATGTTCCAAAGAGATTTTACCAAAATCACATGCAGTATGATAGAATCTGCGCCGCTTCACATGGTATCAGACTAGGTTTAGGTCATGTCTTCCGCTGCCAACACCTGTGCCGCCGCCGCCGCGACGCTCCCTGCCGCCTCGACCACATCCACCACCGCCGCGATGGCTTCCTCCTCATCGCGGCCCCTTGTGTCGTCGTTTCTTGCGGCGCTTCTTGAAGGCCGCACGCCGCCACCGCTTGGCGTCGCCCCGATCTCCACCTCGACTGGTCTCTACATGGGTGCCACCCCTTGTGGCGGTGCTACGTGGCCGTTTGCCTCGGCCGCCGCATCTGTGCCCGCCGTGGTCGGGCCGCTCCATCCGTCGGCCGCTTCACCATCGCCCGGCGTGGCCGGGCCGATTGCGGTGCCTCCTTCATCGCCGGGCGTGACTGCTCCGGCCCCCGCGCCGGCCCCAGGGACTACTGCCCTGGCCCCGTTCGCCGCTGCTCCAGCGCAGCCGCTACTGCCGGGTCACGCCCCCTCGTCAACCGCTGCCCTAGCCACGTCGCCGATACCGTATGGTGCGGGACTCTATGGGCAGCCCCTTTTCTACGGCGCCAAGCCCATGGCATATGGTGTCCACTCCCCGCCCCCGGCCTCGGCAACGCCCTCGGCTGCCTATGTGTCGCTTGCTACTCCTACCTCGATCACCCATGAGGCTGGACCCGTGCGTGATCCGCCGCCAGTGCATCTGGCACACCTTGTGACGGTCAAGTTGAACCCCGACAACTACTTGGTGTGGCGAGCTCAAGTGCTCCCCCTTATGCGCAGCTACTACCTTGACGGCTACGTTGATGGCACCGTCCCGTGTCCACCGCCTATGGTGCATGTGCTTGCTCCTGATGGTACACCTATGGCACTCCCAAACCCGCCTCATCGGCAATGGATGGCGCAGGATCAGGCTATTCTCAGCGCTATCCAGTCTTCTCTTATGCCGACTGTGGCGGGCCTCGCTACCACCTCGCACCAGGCCTGGAGTACCCTTGACGCCAGTTTCTCTTCTCAGTCCATGGCGCGGTCCATGGCCATTCGCAATAAACTTGGTGATCTCAAGAAACTGGACAAATCTGTGACGGCCTACTACAATGAGGCTAAAGAGCTGGCTGATATATTGTCTTCCATTGGTCAGCCCCTTCGCGATTCTGAATTCATCGGGTACATCCTCAAGGGTCTTGGTGAGGACTATGAATCTCTTGTGGAGAACGTTGAAGGGCGAGATAGCACCAATCCGATTAGTGCCCATGATCTGTATGCACGTCTCCTGAACACGGAGCAGCGCCTCGGAGCTCGCCGCCCGGATGGTCCATCGTTTGACGCGTCCGCCAATGCTGCTTACCGCGGCAGTCGCAACCGGCAGCAGCCTCGCCCGCCCAGCGGGTCTCCTCAG
The DNA here is from genome assembly GCA_030979885.1 of Lolium multiflorum. Classification (NCBI taxonomy): domain Eukaryota; kingdom Viridiplantae; phylum Streptophyta; class Magnoliopsida; order Poales; family Poaceae; genus Lolium; species Lolium multiflorum. The sequence continues at coordinate 62,628,931 of CM061749.1, read as the reverse complement.
CAGCCGCCCAAGCCGGCCTCGCAGCCGCGCCCCGCGACCACGTCGGGCGGACGTGGCCGGGCCTGGGTGTGCACCGCATGTGGTGCCAAGGCACCCTGCCAGCTCTGTGGCATCGAAGGCCACCTCCCCGCCCGTTGTCATCGCCGCATCAAGCAGGATTTCTTGGGCATTGGGAACGACGGTCGCGACAATGAGAAGCAAGTTTCCCTTGCGACTCATACACACGGGTCTACTACAACCTATCCCGTCGATGCGACTTGGTACATGGACACTGGTGCCTCTAATCATCTGACACATGAGCTCTCTAGGCTCAATCCTCGGGAGACCTACGCCGGCCACGACCAAGTCCGTACCGCCGACGGCACAGGTATGCGCATCTCCCATGTTGGCCAGGCATCGCTCCTTTCACATACCTCTAGACATATTCATCTTCGTAATGTCCTTCGTGTTCCCTCGGTCACTCGTAATCTTGTTTCGGTTAAAAGGCTTACCATTGATAATAATGTCTTTGTTGAGTTTCACCAGTTTCATTTTTTTGTCAAGGACCGAGTTACCCGGGATGTTCTTCTTAGAGGTTGGAGTCGTGATGGTCTTTATGTGCTAGATGCTCCTGCCGCCCCGCCGCTCCTACCGCCCCTCAGGTCTTCAGTGGCGTGCGTGCCGCCCCCTCACAGTGGCATGCCCGCCTTGGCCATCCTGCCACCCCCAGTTGTTCGTCATGTGCTTCGTCGCCATGATCTCCCTTTTGTGTCTAGTACTAAAGCGTCAGCAGTTTGTGATGCCTGTCAACAGGGCAAGAGTCATCAGTTACCTTTTTCTGAGTATACTCATATAGTTACAGCTCCTCTTGAACTTGTGTATTCGGATGTGTGGGGCCATGCCCAAACTTAATTATTATGTCAGTTTCATTGATGCTTATAGTCGCTTTACATGGCTGTATTTACTTAAGCGTAAGTCTGATGTGTTTACTGTCTTTCTTTCTCCAGTTCCAAGCACATGTTGAGCGCCTACTAAAAACAAAAAAAATTCACGTACAGTCGGATTGGGGGGGGGGGGGCGAATATCGTAACCGCAACACCTTCTTTCAGACTCATGGGATAGCTCATCGTGTTACTTGCCCTCATACACATCAGCAAAACGGTGCTGCTGAACGCAAGCACCGACACATAGTTGAAACTGGTCTCACCCTGTTATCTCATGCTTCTGTGCCTTTTCGCTTTTGGAGCGATGCTTTCACCACTGCCTGCTATCTCATCAATTGCTTGCCCACACGTCTCCTTAATATGAAGTCTCCTGTTGAGCTGCTTTTCCATGAGCCTGCTGACTATAACTTTCTCAAAGTTTTTGGGTGTGCATGCTGGCCACATCTTCGCCCCTATAACAGTCGCAAGCTCGAGTTTCGCTCGAAAAAATGTGTGTTTCTTGGCTACAGTTCCATGCATAAGGGTTACAAGTGTCTTCATGTCCCGTCCAACCGCGTTTATATCTCTCGCGACGTTGTGTTTGATGAGTCACTTTTTCCTTTTGCCTCCCTTCCCATAGCCGAGTCCTATACACCACCTACCACTTCATCTCCTGCGTTGCCTGGTCAATTTTTGGATATTGCGTATTCGCCTGCGTTGTTGTCTAACCATGGTGCAGGAATTGGTCGTGGTGCTCGCCTCGAGCTTCTGGATGATGCTCCTCCTTCTGCTGCTCCCGCACCGGCTGTTTGCGGTGCCTCTGCCCCGGACGACGATCGCCGCATGGGCCATGCAGCGCCCTTGGTGCCTGTGCCGGCCACCGCGCCTCTGAATGCGTCGCCTGGGCCGCCCACTGGGACGTCGCCTCCCGCGTCGCCGCGGCAGCCTGCTGTTGGCCCGTCGCCCTCGGCGCCCACATCGACTGGGCGGCATCTCCTCCGCCCAGCCCTGGGCCGTCGCCCTCAGCGACCTCACCGTCTGCACCGCCACCCCGCCGGCTGGGCTGACACCGCAGGCATCCCCTGCTCCGCAGTCGCCCGTGGCACGTTCTCCGTCGCCACCGCCTGCGTCCTCTCCTTCGACGATGCCGGGTGTGTCTCCTTCTGTGACCCTACCTGCGCCTGTGGCTCATCGACCTCACACACGCAGCAAGAGCGGTATTGTTCGTCCTCGCGAGCGCACTGATGGAACTGTTGCTTGGCTTGCGGCATGTCTTGCTCAGGCTACTGCTGATCCTACTGCGGAGCCTCGCCATTATACTGCTGCGATGCAAATTCCTCATTGGCGCAGTGCCATGGAACTGGAATATCAGGCTCTTCTCAAGAATGATACCTGGACCCTTGTTCCCCCCAAGCCAGGCGTCAACATTATTGATTGTAAATGGGTTTTCAAAGTCAAGAAGCATGTTGATGGGTCCATTGAGCGATACAAGGCGCGCCTGGTTGCAAAGGGATTCAAGCAGCGCTATGGTCTTGATTATGAGGATACCTTCAGTCCTGTTGTGAAGCCTGCTACTATCCGTGTGCTTCTCTCGCTGGCTGTTACGCGTGGTTGGTCTCTTCGCCAGTTGGATGTGCAGGACGCTTTTCTGCATGGTGTCCTTGATGAGGAGGTTTATATGCGTCAGCCTCCTGGCTTTGTTGATCCAGACCGGCCTGCTCATCTCTGTCGCCTGGTAAAGGCTCTTTATGGCCTCAAGTAGGCTCCTCGCGCTTGGCATCCGCGTCTCGGCACAGCTCTTCGAGCTCTTGGGTTTATTCCCTCTACAGCAGACACCTCCTTGTTTCTGCTTCAGCGACCCCAGGTTACTATGTACATCCTGGTCTATGTTGATGATATCATCCTTGTCAGTTCCTCGGTCACTGCTGCTGACCGCCTGGTGTCCTCTCTTCGGACGGCCTTTGCTGTGAAGGATCTTGGCAAGCTTTATTATTTCTTGGGTTTGGAGGTCACTCATGATGATACCGGCCTTTCTATGACACAGAAGAAGTATTCTGAGGATCTACTGCGACGTGCTGGTATGCTTCAGTGTAAGCCTGCTCTCTCACCTATGTCTGTGACTGATCCACTTCCTTCTGATGATGGCACGCTTCTGTCTGCTGAGGATGCTACTGAGTACCGCGGTGTTGTTGGTGGTCTGCAGTATCTTACTCTCACTCCGCCCGACATATCTTATGCTGTGAACCGTGTCTGCCAGTATCTACATTCACCACGGGATACACACTGGACTGCTGTGAAGCGCATTCTGCGCTATGTACGCCATACGGCGTCCTATGGCTTGCGTCTCTCTTCTGCTTCTTCAGGCTTGCTTTCTCGATGCTGATTGGGCTGGCAATCCTGATGATCGGCGATCCAGGGGGGATATGCAGTGTTCTTTGGCTCAAATCTGATTGCCTGGAGTGCTCGCAAGCAAGCTACAGTGTCTCGAAGCAGTACTGAAGCTGAGTATAAAGCTGTTGGTGATGCTACAGCTGAGTTGATTTGGGTCCAGTCCCTACTGCGGGAACTGCAGGTTTTGCAGTCTCAGTCTCCTATTCTTTGGTGTGATAACATCGGTGCAACCTATCTGTCATCTAACCCAGTATTTCATGCCCGAACAAAACACATCGAAGTTGACTATCACTTTGTGAGGGAACGTGTTGCACGGAAGCTACTGCGAGTCAGGTTTATCTCTTCTGAGGATCAACTTGCAGACATCTTCACAAAGCCACTGTCATTGCCATTGTTTCAAGGATGTAGGCGCAATCTTAACCTGTTGGATGTTCGACAACATGGTTAAGATTGAGGGAGGGTGTTAGACTGTATATAATAGCTTCCGTATATGTACATGTATTGTAACTCTTGTACTCTTGTACACTATAAATATAAACCAACGCCAACCCTATTGGGTGTCGAGCGTTCCCCAAATCCTTTGTCTCACAGTTCACCATTGATCACATGTCGTCGTTAAACCATGGATACCAACATGTAATTGCGTAGGTTACAACACTGACTAACTGGCCCATAATTGGAATCTTTGGTTGATATGTGCCACAAAATGTACTCTAGAACTGCTTGACCAACACGGTCTATAGCACATGCCTCCGAAATTTTAAGCTCCAAGCCAAGGTTTTTCCAAACTCGCTTTGCTCTTGGACATAGGAACAATGGATGTTTAACACATCTTCAACACCACTCTTGCGTATTTGACATTGACCACTGACTTTAACATGTCGACTTACAAGTGTGACTCGACACAGTAAAGTATTATGCATTACCCTCCACACAAATATTTTAACCTTGGCAAATGCTTTTAGTTTCTAGATTTTCTCCCACGTCAGACGAGCTTTGATTGGCCCTAGACCTTGGCCAACATGTAATTTTCTTCCATATTGCATCCCACATCCAACATGGTATGCAGAACGTATCGAAACCTCCCCGCTCTTCGTGAGATGCCACACAACAATGTGAGTGATATCATGTTGAGACAATGGAATAGACTTGATTCGGCAAGCATCAATCTTCCAAAAGGTCCGATCAATATGTGCTTAATCGCACTAATTTGTAGCTGAATTTATCAAGTCACTCACCTTTATTAGTAAATATTTTTCGAGAGAAACTATGGAATCCTTTCATCCTCCCAAATATCAATAGAATTACCTTATTTGACTCGCTATATGTGTCCTTTCTTCAGCATGTGTCTTGTACTTGGCCTGTAAATACTCCTTATTCCTTTCAATGAAATGGGACACAACCCTTTTGCGTTTTCTCAAAAAGTAAATACTCGCTAATTTATTTCTCTCATATACAATCCTTTACTATAAACTTTATTCAGTCTATATCTATGGCATCTACGCCAATTGGCATGCCCTCTTTCCCATCATCGCGCATGTTAGTGATGAATTTTCTAAAGTCAATCCCTCATTTGTTGAGCCCACTGCTGAGGGGTTCCGTAAAACCGCTCAACGATGTGGGTTAGTGACATGCTATTTTGTACTAGTGAGGTGTGCCATCAAATCATGGTAGCAGAGAGGTGAGAGGGAAAGGGCAAGGATGCACATGATTTGAGGAGAATCTAACCTAGTCGCCGCCCAGACATGGATTTGTCATACCAGAAAGAGGTTGTGACACCATCACCAATCGCCGGGGTAGTAAGCTGCATAAACGAGGAACAAGCTCTTGAAACAACTACCAACAAGTATAAATGCAGAAGATTGAAGCTATCCCATTAGGATCGTACCACCAGCCCAGCACAAACACATCGCTTCATCACCACAAAGTGGCGTAATTTATGCATGCACTTCAAGAAAAACAAGTTAAGTTAGCAAAGGCCCACGAGATCGAGTTAGTGTTTATCACACGAGTGACAAGTGTACCTCCAAGCATTTTTTTTCGAGGGGTGATTTTTGTAGGGGCACTTCCAAGCATTTGCAGTCACTTCTACTTAATTTTGCATCAGTGGAAAGTCCATCATGTCAATGGTGCCATAAGGAATTAGAGGACTCTAATCCCTTATGGCACCATTTTGCAAATCATTTCATTTACCCGTCATAGTAATGAACTTCTCCTAGCTTTTTCTTAACAACATGTTTGCACGGCTGGCCTAGTTTCCTTGTAAACTAGGTCAGTTTGTTGTTCTTAATGAACTTCACCCTCCAACGAGGTTTGTTATAAATTAACCAGAAAATGAACATTAAACTAGATTTTGAGCATAAAAGAAAATGCGTAATTACTATGTGAAAAAAGAAGTAAACCTGTGAGTAATGAGGAAGGGACATGTACATACAAGTTCATTTTGTTTTATCTTGCATGCTTGGAATGATGGAAAATGGTATTTCTTTCCAATGCACAATAATGTGGTTTGCAAATCGCAACAGGGAGAAAAATATAAGGATGTCATATGAGCTCACATGGGTATATGGAGGAGGCCTTGTGCTCAAATGATGATACTTTTTGGCATTGGAGTCAGTGATGTTGAGGAGGGAGAGAGAGGTAAATCCCAGAACTTGCGTCCCACCCAAGGCAAATGAAGCAGTACCAACACTTGATGGACCCCAACCGCTGAGATATAGACAAGCTCAGGCTAGAGCACATAAAAATAAGCCCGTGCTGCATCGCATGCCTGACCAGGGGAACAAACTTCACCTTCAAGCAGGACCCATTTGCTGGATCTCAGACATTGAAAACCATTCGTGAGTCAGTACAGCACGGTTGTCTAATCCGGTCCATTGATCGGATAGAATCAGTAGTACGAACAAGTTTGTCGAAAATGGTCCTGGGTGATTGGCTTTCACTTAAAGATTAGTGCCGCAATGCATCAAATTTATTTTTTCTATAAGTGTTGTAACCTAACATCTACATGGCCAACTAATATTCTGCTCATTATTTTTCTTCATGGCAATGAAATAAAAAAGTTTAATAAGTCTAGACGAAACTCTGTAGGAGTAAAAAACAAAAACAAAACAAATAAACAGAAAGCATACCTTCATCTTCGACCATGATCAATCCAGAGCGCAGAGCTGGACCTACGGCTTACAGTCTGCATCGGGCAACAGTAGATATCCGTTTCCCATTTCGACACCTTTTCCATGTTGTCACCTCAGCGGTAGATCATGAGGCTGCAAATCACAACTGATGACCCCCTACGCACGCAGTTGGGTCCCAGGTGGAATTGTGCTCATCAGTACTGTTGTAACTTGAGGCTCCCATTGTTGCTGTCATGAGGAAAACATGGCCCCGGTCAGAACAACAGAGCTGGTGCCCTGGACCCAGGTTAGCTCGACCAAGATCGATACGCTTGTCCAGAGTCTCCAGAATCCAAGTGGGCGCGACCACGACGGCATCAAAGATAGGCATGGTGGCGACAAAGATAGCCTAATTAGGTACTTAGGTCCAACGATACACCCTGAGTCCCTGACGCCGGTCACCTTCTGCAGTACGTTCCTACGGCCTCCGGGTCAGCTCAGATCGTCTTCACTTGTGCCATACTCCATCCAAGAAAAAACCTGCCACTCTGTGGTTGCCTACTACTGTCTCCCTGCCTGCTCCGAGAGAAGAGTCCAACACAATCTTTGCATCTCTGTCGACCAATCTACCTCCCCGCGAGTTGCATTGTGCCTCTCATAGGTAAATCAAACCATTATGACCTGATAACCCATCCCAATGTTGACATGACAGCTTGCCGAGAAAATCCTGGTCATTCTTGATATTTCTGGCAGCCCAGAAAGATTCATCACCATCATCTGGCGTGTTAATTAAATATATGTGTGCTTGTGTGTGCCTCATTGTCAGCGACACTGCTATTAGGATTTATAGTAGTAGTAGCAACACCTCATCAGGGTTCATAAATACCATTCGTGACTAATCGACTGTATGATACATTGTATATATACATACTACTCAACTTCTGGTTTTAGTCCGCGGGAGTTCTTCGATGAAAGTAGATTTTCTATGTATAGATACACTTCTTGGAGGTTGGGGTTCTGGCCAACTGACAGATCCGTCACAACCTCACAATAATTGCAATGCATTGCTTTGTATACGTGCAAAACCTGAGGCTTAAGTCGCAGCAAACAGTCAAATACTTATAATCCTATTCATGAACTCACTGCGTGTCTAAGTACCAATCAATCACGTGTCAAGAGGTGGGTCAAGTACCTGAAGAAACTTAGAACTCCAGCTTCATCTGTTCAGTTCAATTCCACCGACGCGGTCGCATTCACAGATATAGTTTGAAACAGATATCTTTCTGAAGAACTGACCGTTCACCTGTAAATGTGGACAATAGTGAAAGTCATAGCCACCTCAAAGTGGGTAAAAGCCATAGCGTCTATGTGCAACGTAATCTGTAGTAAAAGTAAAAGTCACTTCATATTATCAATATCGGCACATTCCATGAAATCAGATGACCACCAGGCATCAGCTCCACGAATAAAATGTCGCAGTTGTACAGAAGATCAAGTGGTTGATCCGTATGCTAATTAAAAAAAACCCAGATAGAGACAGATGAAGAAGGCAAATTAACTTCGGGCATTAAGCCTTCATGGCTACCAAGTATCATCTATGATATCAATTACAATGCATAACGGATCCATTTTCAAAGAAATGTGATGGTCATATATGAAAGGGTTCTGTATAACTACGTGGTTTGCACCTGTGTTGCGTCCATGCTCATACACCACAAGTGGTACAGGTCCCCTCCCATGCGCCATGAGGACTTTTAAACATCATCATACGTAACCTTCTCGCACATGCTTCCCTTGATGGTTATTTAAGTATTTGCCTATTTGACAAAAAGTGGTGCAACAATCATTAGCTGATCACACTGCAAGAGCTGCTTTATTGAAAGAAGCGACATTACATGAGGGAATGCATGAGAAGGTAGGTAAATTAAAAAACGGAGGTAGTTTGCCAATACCAGGCATCCTTTTCTTTCAGCAATTCTTATGCCAAAAACAGACAAACACCGAATAATAGCAGTTCAGTGGGTGTGTTATCTTATAGGGATGTGCAACTGCTTCGGAATATTGTGTTACTTCCAACTATGTAGATTCTTCCTTTGGTCACTTAAACATTGACTCCCAATGGTGACAACAATGTTAGGTTTGAGCATATGTACATAAAAAGAAATGAAACTGATATCTGTTTGGCACAAATACTCACCGACAAAAACTGAGCATATGTACATAAATGGAAATGAACTGATATCTGTTCGGCTCAAATACTCACCGACAAAAACACATAAAAGTAGAATGGAAATATTCTAATAATGGGTATTATAGCCTCCAAGTGCAAGAGTATCAATTGGTAAAGTCATTTTACCTCGACGATTCCATTTCAAAAAAAGTTTACATCAGCAATTGAAAGGAGAACTTCATAAGAGAAACATAGGCAACTAAAAACAGAGGTAATATACCAATTCAAGGCAATTTGGTTATTTCTGTCTTATGCCAAAAAAAAAAAAATCAAAGATTACTAGTTGTTGAGTGGTTGTGTTGTCTACTTGTCTTACAGGCATGTTCAAATGCATAAGAATATTGTGTTACCTACTTCTAGCTGTGTAAACTCTTCTAGTCAAAACAGGGGGGATAGGACATGGTGTTTGCTAAAATAACTAAACAAAAACCAATCAAACCTCAACTTTCAACACTGACACAAATGGAACGAATTTTCACATATATGATCGGCTCGTATGTTCACCAACAAACCGGACAGAACGGTATCATTTTCAAGACATAAAACACAACAGGATTCTAAAAGTGGAAAATTGCTAATTCTGGATGCAAGAGAATCAACTGTGACAAAGTTGTCTTCAGATAAGAATCCTCCTCGGTAAGAAATTGTATTGACAATGCACTGACACCAACAAAACTAGCCAAAGGTGCAATATGCCTTACTATAAAATATATAAAAGATTCCTCACAAAATAATAGTATATGTGAAATAAGCTGACTAGCAGTTTGTAGCAAGCAAGACTTAAGATTATAAAAAATACACTCTGGTAGATCACCAAGTCCCTGGCATCAACTAAGAAAATGGGTCGGCACAGTAGCCTGCATCCTTAATATGCTAACGTGATCTGATCAAATATAAGAGCAAACACAGCTGCTGAAAATATCTTCGACAGTACAGAATTTCCCCAATGACCAAGCACCTTCAGACAACAACCCTACCCATATACCAAACACATTTGAAATAAAATCTGGTCCACACAGCCTCTTTGACCTGTATCCACATCCAAACCGTACAACTCAACAGGCAGCTTGGACCATTTGACAACAATGTAGACGACAGTACGACACATCTTCAGTTCAGACTTCAGAGTATCAATTGGTAAAGTCATTTTACCTCGACAATTCCATTTCAAAAAAAGTTTACATCAGCAATTGAAAGGAGAACTTCATGAGAGAAACATAGGCAACTAAGAACAGTGGTAATATACCAATTCAAGGCAATTTGGTTATTTCTGTCTTATGCCAAAAAAAAATCAAAGATTAATAGTTGTTGAGTGGTTGTGTTGTTTACTTGTCTTACAGGCATGTTCAAATGAATAAGAATATTGTGTTACCTACTTCTAGCTGTGTAAACTCTTCTAGTCAAAACAGGGGGAATAGGACATGATGTTTGCTAAAATAACTAAATAGCAACCAATCAAACCTCAACTTTCCGACAATGACGCAAATGGAACGAATTTTCATATATATGGTCGGCTCGTATGTTCACCAACAAACGGGACAAAATGGTGTCATTTTTAGGACATAAAACAAAACAGGATTCTATAAGTGGAAAATTGCTAATTCTGGATGCAAGAGAATCAATTGTGACGAAGTTGTCTTCAGATACATCGACAGTTGAAAGGAGAACTTCATGAGAGAAACATAGGCACTAAAACCAGAGGTAATATACCATTTCAAGGAAGCTTGTTTATTTCTGTAATTCTTATGCCCAAAAAAAATCAAAGAGTAATAGCAGTTGAGTGGTTGCGTTGTCTTACAGGCATGTTCAAATGCTTAAGAATATTGTGTTACTTACTTCCAGCTGTATAAACTCTTCAAGGCCAAATAGGGGGAATAGGATATGATGTTTGCCAAAATAACTACTCTGTAAATAGCAACCAATCAAAAACCTCTACCTCCAACAGTGACACAAATGGAATGAATTTTAATATATATGATCGGCTCATATGTTCACCAACAAATGGGACAAAATGGTGTCATTTTCAGGACATAAAACACAACAGGATCCTAAAAGTGGAAAAATGCTAATTCTGGATGCAAGAGAATCAACTGTGACAAAGTTGTCTTCAGATAAGAATCCTCCTCGGTAGAAATTGTATTGGCAATGCACTGACACCAACAAAACTAGCCAAAGGTGCAACATGCCTTACTATGAATTATATAAAAGATTCCTCACAAAATAATAGTATATGTGAAATAAGCTGACTAGCAGTTTGTGGAAAGCAAGCAATAAATTGAAAGATCATAACAAATACACTCTGGTAGATCACCAAGTCCCTGGTACCAACAAAGAAAATAGACAGTACAGAATTCCCCCAATGACGAAGCGCCTTCAGACAACAACCCTACCCATATACCAAACACATTTGAAATAAAAGCTGGTCCACACAGCCTCTTTGACCTGTATCGTTGTATCCACATCCAAACCCTGCAGCCCAACAGTCAGCTCGGACCATTTGACAACCATGTAGAGGACAGTACGACACATTCAGTTCAGACTTCAGAGAATCTGGTAGTAGCTAAACTAGCTGCTACTCTTTCCAAACTGAGAACGGCATTTCATCAACCAGGTGGACTACCTACACAATGTATACGCGCCCAACACGATTATTTTTCCACTCGACTGCAACGGCAATTGCGATTTGCAAAGGCAACAGAATCCGCAAGATAACAAACGCAACAGGTCAGAACACATGCAGGGCATCAGAGTCCCGGAGGATAGTAAGTACCTAATCGGCATTTGGTCAAACAGATCACCTGCTCGGCGCCAGCCACGGCGGCGGGCACCATCGGAAAACCCCATGCTCCTCCGCGCGCGGAGCGGTGCAAGGTACTCCCCAATGGAGCACGATGGAAGCCAATCGCTTCGCTGAACTTACCACATCCATCACCGCCGCGCACCGGACACGTGGTGAGCAGCCGAGCAGGCCTCCCTTGTCGCCGACGGAGACGCAGAGCGCACGCGGCGGCGGTGGTGATCGCGTCTCGATGAGCGCGGAGACGGAGAGGCGTTTTTTTTTCGGATCACGCGGAGCGCGGTTGGGGATTTGCTTCGCGAAATGAGGCCAGGTCAGCCCAACGCTTTGCGCCGGCCCGGCCCAATCAGGACGCCTAAGCTGGGCCGGCCCGGCCCGTTAAAGCACTGCCCACGAATTCAGCTCACCCACTTCTTCTATATGCGCAACCAGTCGCTCGAATTGTCGCCTTCCACTTGTCTCACGGTCTCCGTCCCCATCTCCGCCTCCGCCGCTCCCTCCGCAGCCGCCGCCGGCGACCACTCCGTCGAGCGAATCCGCCGGCCACCATGTACCGAGCCGCCTCCGGCCTCGGCGCCCTCAAGGTCAGCCGCCCCTCGCCCGAAACCCTAGCGTCGCCTCCCCTCCTTTCCGTTTCGCTAGATCTGATGCCTCCGTGGCGCCCATCCCGCCGCGATGCGCCCGATCCGAACGGCCCAAGTCCGTGGTCGCCTCGCGATTGGTAGGGAACTAGCATCCGTGGTTTGGTCACACGGATTCGATAGGTGAGCGTGTAGTGGAGGACGCATTCTGGACGCCGCAAGTAGAAATTGTCGCTGTCTGAATGTTTATTTATCCTCGTATGTTGAATTGAGAAACCATGGATTTGAGATGCGATGATTAGTGTGTGGCGAGGTTGTTATGTTCGATAGGTATGTGTATAATTATCAGGGGAAGGGTGATGTCTACGGTCCTTAGCAAAGGCATGATAATTGGCTTGTTATTAGAGGCATGAGTTAGTTCAGTATTGCCAGGTTTCTCAGTTTCTTCTCAATTTCATGAGCTAAACTTTTGTGTTCACGAGGTTAATGATATAGCTTTGTTTTATCTTTCATCTTGTGATCTCTTTCATGAGCTCTTGTTTTGTGTTCAGGCTGCATGTAGTCAAATGTATGATTTCGAAGAGCTTTTCTTGAAATTGGAAATGCTTGTTAAAGTCCCTTTGAACAATTAGTTTTGCTTTTATTTAACCAGTGTTATCTTAATATAGAGAAATAGAAGTAGTCTTCTGGAACGAGAAATGTTTACTTTGAATGCTCATGATATGTTTGCTCCGTACATATGCTTTGAAATGCTTTACTGTCGTAGCAAGTAGTGTTAGGCTTACTAGTTGGACCATGAAATGTTTTAGTCACGGTAGAGCCATAGCCTTGCATCTAGATAACATCTATATAGGGATGCAGAAAATTTCGTCATTGAGAAGCTCTGCCATGTGATAATTTACTGCAATAACTAATAATCACCAAGCAGAGACAGCTTGCTTTTGTTGGGTTTTAAATATAGCTGCTTACATAATATCTATTGTTTACCACTTGCAGCAGCGTGGGGCGGATGCTCAAATGTTGAATATCGCAATTAGGTCTGCTAGCACAAGTGTTGCACAGCGTTCATCATCCGGTGGCTTCCTAAGCTGGCTCACAGGCGCACCTTCAAATGCATTACTCCCACCTGACTTTGCACTCCCAGGAGTCACCATTCCTGAGCCGCTACCCGACCTTGTGAAGCCTTCTGAGACAAAAATCACAGCACTTTCAAATGGTGTCAAAATTGCATCTGAGACATCTCCGGTACGTGTTCCTTATTTCTTATAATCTAGCTATTTCATGCATGTTCGTCATGGTGGTCGGTTGGTGATACCTATGTTTTGTATCTCTTATCTAGGGATCATCATGTTCCGTTGGAGTTTATGTCAACAGCGGGTCTGTCTATGAAGCACCTGAAACACTTGGTGCCACTCAGCTGTTGAAGAAACTGGCCTTTGCTACCACTAGAAACAGGAGCCAGTTGCGTGTTGTGCGTGAAATCTGTGCTATAGGTGGTAATGCCAAAGCATCAGCTAACCGTGAGCTCACGAGCTACAGCTATGGGGCTCTGAAGACTTACATGCCTGAAATGGTTGAAGTTCTTGTTGATTGTGTTCGGAATCCTGCTTTGCTTGACTGGGAAGTAAAGGAAGAGGTATTTCATCTTAATATTATGCCCTTTTGCTTCTGTACTTGTAGATGATGGGAATATGTTATTTGCTGAATGCTAACGTATTGCCTTCATAGATAGCAAAACTGAAGGCAGAGCTTGCACAAGCTTCAGCTAATCCAGAAAGTTTCCTCTTGGATGCCCTTCATTCCGCTGGCTATTCTGGGGCGTTGGCAAACCCATTGATTGCCTCAGATGCTTCCATTAGCAGATTAAATACAGATGTTCTGGAAGAGTTCCTAGCTGTGAGATTCACCCCACAAATCCTTTTAGTAGTATAGTTGTGTTGGTATTCTTGTTAACATGCTATTTGTATATATGTTTCATGGATGCCAGGAGAACTACACCTCCCCTCGAATTGTTCTAGCTGCATCTGGTGTCGACCATGATGAACTTGTATCAATTGCCGAACCTCTCCTCTCTGACATTCCCAATGCAACTGGAACAGTAAAGCCGAAGTCTGTCTACGTTGGTGGAGAATATAGACGTGCAGCAGATTCATCCGTATGTGTTATTGTTTTGAGCCACTCATTAGTCATTTATGTGATGTCTTTTGTCATGTATCTTTGTTCTTACTTTGGTTTCTTCTCGAAAAATAGAACACAGATATTGCTCTGGCTTTCGAGCTTCCTGGTGGATGGTTGAAAGAAAAAGATTATGTTACTGCATCAGTTCTCCAGGTTCATGATAAATATAAGCTTTAAGTTGCATTGATAATTTTATTTAACAATCCACTTATACTGATTTCATGCAGCATTGTGGTCTAATATAAAAAGAACTAATCTGTTTTTTACAGACACTTTTGGGTGGTGGTGGTTTGTTTTCTTGGGGAAGACCTGGAAAAGGCTTGCATTCACGCCTAAGTAAGCAGACATATTCTACAGTTTGACACTTAAGCATAGTTACACAGGCCCAAGCTTTGGTTATATCTGTGGGGAACTCTGCATACTAATGAAAAAAAAGAGCAACAATGAAACTTATATTGCCAATAGCACATATCATTTAATTATCTGACTGGGTGATAGTTTAAATATGATTTGTTCTTTGAGCCAGCTATTCTGTAAACTGTAAACCATAGATGATGTATGTCAACTAATAGTCAAATCCTTTTTTGTGGCAACCATTCGAGGTTTGTAGTTACTATTATTTGAAGTGTAACGCCAACGGGCTTTAAAAATAATTCTATCTTGTATCTGTATTAGTAATCACATTAGTGCCTTAACCGTGGTATACTTTGTACAGATCATCTTGTAAATGAATTTGACCAAATCAAATCAATCTCTGCTTTCAAGGATGTTCACAGTACCACTGGCATTTTTGGAATTCATACATCAACTGTAAGTATCATTTACAATTGGATAAGCAAAGCCTGTTATGCATTGTATTTTCATTTTTAGCTACTCCTTCCGGTTCAAAATAATTGCCCTAAAATGGATGTATCTAGATATGTTTTAGTGTGTAGATACATCCATTTTAGGGCAATTAAGTATTGTACTTTGACAACTGACAAAGATATAATTTCATAATCAGGATGCAGCATTTGCTCCTAAAGCTATTGACTTAGCAGCCCGAGAACTCACTTCCCTTGCGACTCCTGGGCAAGGTACCTTAACTCTCCTATATTGACTCATCAGTCATAAGTTGCTTTTGCCTGACTTTATTTTTATTTTTATTACAGTTGACCAGACCCAGCTAGATCGTGCTAAAGCAGCAGCTAAATCTGCAATCTTGGCAAGCCTGGAATCAAAGGTATGCATGCTCCTGTGATATTTCTGTAACTGTGCCTAATGATCTAGTACTAACAATTCAACTCACAGGCATCAGCAACCGAAGATATGGGGCGCCAAGTTTTGGCATTTGGTGAAAGGTACAGTTGTTAAACATTTATGCTAAACTGCAACATTTGTCATGGTGCCTATGCTTCTATTCCCTGCAAGGCCGAGAATATGCATAAGTTTAAGCAATGCTCTAGATACTCTGCAATTATACCTATTGTAACCATATTAGATACCAAGGAGCCCTCTTTACCTTAGATATCACTGTTGGTTAGTATTCTCTAGAAAAATGCGATGCCTACTTGTTTTTTATATCCGTATGACAACTGCAAGATATCTGGAGAAAATCAGATTTTACACATGGCTATTCCCTTTAGCCAACCCTATGATACTAAGAGAAATTATCTAAATTACTGGTAGCAAATAGAAGTAAAATGCATGTTTTGATGTTAACAAGATCTTTAGTGACTTGGTGGGTTAGGGAACATCTTTGCCCCCCACAATATTGAGTGCTATCTGATGTTTGAAATGTGTAATTGCACTGTAACAACAGAACATGTGCTGTAATGGTTTCATGAACTCACAGCCCCTTTTTGAAGCCAGTAAATTTCACATGCATAATCAATGTACAACCTTGCTCATCCATGTTCATGTACTTTTTACTGCGTGTTGGTGATAAGAAAAAGAACTCCACAATTGGTGTATTATTTCTGCATCCCTGGAATCTGTATAATGTTTGCTAAGTGTAACATTTGCAGCATGTATCTTTGCACTGTCTGACACTTGTCATGTAAAACCTTTCAGGAAACCTGTGGAGAACCTTCTGAAGATTGTTGATGGTGTCACTCTGAAAGATGTGTCAACTCTCGCTGAGAAAATCATCTCATCTCCCTTGACAATGGCGTCCCATGGAAACGGTGAGCTTCCTCATTTGTTACCAGCCATCTGTACATCAAGTGTTTTGACTGCACTGTTTCTAATTAATAGATTCCCTTTGTTTTGCAGTTCTCAACGTACCAGCATACGAGACGGTGCGTGGCAAGTTCAGCTCGAAATGAGTAGGCTTCTGGACAAGTTAACTGTTGATATTTTCCTCTGAGATCATTTGTGGTCAATTTTCACAGAAAATAAGAAACATACAATTTTGATCATTAACTCCTACTGTGGGGCGCATTTGGGGTGTTATTCTTTTGCAGAACATGTATCCACTCGAGTTGGTGGTGGTAATGTTGTTCCCATAAGTTATTCGCTTGTAAATTTAGTCAAATCATGCAAGGGTCCTCTCTCGGTGGTAGTCCGGAAGAGTGTACGAAATGTTCCTTCACTTTTTTGTTTTGATAAATCGTTGAAACTAGTGTTGGAGCGTGGAAATGAATAAACATTCTTCCTCTGTTCTAGATTTCGACCGACCAGTTCTGTGTATCATGTTTTTCTTGATTGGTTTCCTTGATTTGAGTCGATCAAGAAATGAAGCTACTGAGAAGTCGGAACTCTTCTAGCAGCAGCTGCGTTTTTCTCTTTAGCATCCTTGTGGACGTGAAATAAATTGCTACGCATCTAGATGAAACTGACCGTGACCTGTGCTGTGCTCACTTGCTCGGCAATCATTCTGACCGAGTTATTGAACCTAGACTGGAATTTTTGCAGCCGAAACTTCTAAGATGGTTTCGTCGAGGCAAAGCAACAAAAAAAAAAAAAGACAGAGCGTGCTTGACTTGCAGCACGTCAAAGCTGAAATGACACAACTGGAACTTCCAGTTTCCAGACATCCAAAACGTGTGGTGTACCTGCCCGCCTCCTGGTTTCTCCCAGCCGTCGTTTTTTGACCCCTGAGCTCGCTCGCTCGAGACGGCTGGAAGCTCGGGCCAGCAGCGGGTGGTAGGAACCAACTTCGGAACGAGGCCGGTCGCTGCCGCCTCCTCTGCTGGCTGTCCCCAGCATGAACTGGGGCAGCGGTTGGCGGTTGGCCGTAGCACATCGGCTTTGACTCCACGGCCGCACGAGGATGGGAAGCGCCGGCGTTTTTCCGCAATGCCAACCAGCAACAGCCCATCGTGGTTTCGAGATAGGGAATCCGTGCTCGTCGATCTCTCACCTTCCTGTTCTGTGGTGGACGTCCCTCGACCCTGGTCAAAGATACTACACGCGGCTGCCAGGCCTACTGATAGCCGCACCAGCTTATCTCCATGCTACTACTCAGTGGCACCGGCATGTTTGGCTGCCCTGCAATCAAGCGGTCAGTCGATTTCACTGTCCTCTAGATGACGTTTTTTTTGCGAGAATATCCAAATCCATTCCATGAGTTCACAAGAAGCACCCCAAACATAATAGAAATTACATCGAGGTCCTTGAACCACCTAAGAGCATCCCCACTCGTTGGCGCTCCCCACGCCCAAATCCGGCGAAATTTTCGTCCGGATTGGAAGAAGATTTGGCGTGGGGAGGAGTAGTTTCGTGTGCTCCCAAGCGGCGTTCTAAAAGAGGATGGCTCGGGAATCCGGACGAAAGAGGAGACACGTGGGCGTGGGCGGTTGGTTTAGCTTCATCCGAGTCCCGGAGACCCCGGGAAACCGAGGATGGCATGGGGAGTCCGGACGAAAATAGGCTCAAATCCGGACCAAAACGAGGAACCGGTGGGGCCGTTTTTCGCCGTCCGGATGAAAAAAAGTGGCCGTGGGGGGCTCTGTGGGGAGACGAGTGGAGATGCTCTAACAACCACTAAGCGAGCCGCCGACGCGTCGCTGTCGCCGCTCCCTTACCGGAGCCAGCCTGACGATGTTGATGACAATCGGCATGTCTTCATGCACATGCCTCTAAGGACCAGCGCCCCAAAGCCTAAGTCGCCGCCATTGAACCCTTGAATTGATCCGAACCTTCTAACACCAAACCTCTAACATGCGTAGACTCGACGAGATCCACCACTTCATGAAAGCGGCGACTAGACGAGTCCCCGTCCTCCTCAATGCCACTGGCGATTTCGCAGCCAACGAGGTGGGCGAGGAGGCGGGAATACCTTATTCTTGTCCCGCACAACGCTGCCATAACCACAATAGCAACGATGTCGGTTGACCAAACTCTAACTTTAGGGACCTTCTGTAGCGTCGAGTGCAGATCCGAGGTCCCCACCCCTGCCACCGTCGAAGCAGCTAACAGAGGAGGCGGAGACCCGTCGTAGACGGCAAGGACGAGGCAGATGGGTGGCGGCGGATGCTAGGGTTTCCACCCTAGCCACCGTCTCTCTTTTCTTTTCACGGGAGGGACGAGTCTGAATCTGCAGTTGGATGTAGTCATACTCTAGATGATGAGGGCACACAAACACAATTTACAAGATCGTATTCTAATGGAACATCGGAGGACAGACACACACTTAACAACTCGATCCTAGGGATACTCTCTCACAAAACCTACCTCCTTGTATGCTTAGGTCGAGTTCCTCTAAGATACGTACTAGAGGCTCAGAGTATGATGTCCATCTTAGAGCATCTCCACCGGCGAGCCTAATAGCGCCCACGATAGCCAGTTGGAGGCCCGCTTCAAAATTGGGCTCACATCGGCGCGATTTCGAGCCTAATATTAGAATCGCCGGCAACCCCGTGCCAGCTACTACGCTAAGGGTGCAAATCGGGGGCACCGGCAGCCTCACCCACGTAGGAAAACGCCCATAGGCCCTTCTGCTAGCCACACACGCGTGTTTCCCCCACCTCACACCCCCACACGATCCACCTCCAAACCCTTCTGGATCGCCATTGCCACCATCGACATCACCTCCCCCACGCTCGCCTTCCACCCCGCCTGTCCAGAAGCCACCGGCCATCAAAATCGCCGCCGCTTGATCTTAGCGCCTGGCCGACTTGCCGGCAGTAGTCGTTAGTCTGTCCCACTCGCAAGGTGTTCGGCGGATTGCCGCGATGGACAGCGACATCTCCCAATTTCCTTTTTCTTATTTACACCAACATCTCGGCGTCACTGTCCATCTCGACGAGGTGGACGAGGAGGCAGGAATACCTTATTCTTGTCCCGCACAACGTCTCCATGGCCACAATAGCGACAATGCCGGTTTTCCAAACTCTAACTTTAGGGACCTTCTGTAGCGTCGGGCGCAAATCCGAGGTCCCCACCCATCCCACCGCCGAAGCAGCTAGCAGAGGAGGCGGAGACCTGTCGTAGACGGCAAGGACGAGGCAGATGGGTGGCGGCGGCTGCTAGGGTTTCCACCCTAGCCACCGTCTCTCTTTTCTTTTCACGGGAGGGACGAGTCTGAATCCGCAGTTGGATTTAGTCATACTCTAGATGATGAGGGCACACAAACACAATTTATAAGATCGTATTCTAATGGAACATCGGAGGACAGACACACACTTAACAACTCGATCCTAGGGATACTCTCTCACAAAACCTACCTCCTTGTAAGCTTCCAGAGGTCGAGTTCCTCTAAGATACGTACTAGAGGCTCAGCTCCACCGGCGAGCCTAATAGCGCCCACGATAGCCAGTTGGAGGCCCGCTTCAAAATTGGGCTCACATCGGCGCGATTTCAAGCCTAATATTAGAATCGCCGGCAACCCCGTGCCGGCTCCTACGCTAAGGGTGCGAATCGGGGGCACCGGCAGCCTCACCCACGTAGGAAAATGCCCACAGGGCCCTTCTGCCAGCCACACACGCGTGTTTCCCCCACCTCACACCCCACACAATCCACCTCCAAACCCTTCTGGATCGCCATCGCCACCATCGACGTCGCATCCCCCGTGCTCGCCTTCCACCCCGCCTGTCCAGAAGCCACCGGCCATCAAAATCGCCGCTGCTTGATCTTAGCGCCTGGCCGACTCGCCGGCAGTAGTCGTTAGTCTGTCCCACCCGCAAGGTGTTCGGCGGATTGCCGCGATGGACAGCGACATCTCCCAAAAAAAAATTCTTATTTACACCAACATCTCGGCATCGATGTCCATCTCGACATCTCCCGATTTTATTTTTTTATTTACAACAACATTTCGGCGTCATGCTGGTGCCGCCGCACAACGGCAGTGTTCTCCTCCATGAAAAATTGGGGGACGCGGTATGGAGGACGCCGGTGTGGGATGGCCTTCCCTATTGTTCAGGAGGACGTACCGGCGTCTCCCATACGCTCGTGCCGACGCACCTACCGGCGCCTATTTGAGGGCCGCCGGTGGGGATGCTCTTACATTGTCTGAAATATCACTATTGATTACATTGTATAGGCTTTGCCAGGAACAGACGATTGGTCGGTCAGTTATTTTATGCAGCTGAATTTTTTTATATTACTGGGGATCCTACAATTCTAAAATGTATCGAGGAGGATGCATGCATTTTTGCATCGACAATCCTACTTTATAACGTACTGTGATGATGCGTTTATAGTGCATACAGTAGTCAACTGAAACACGAACTTGAAGTCTCCCGGAACAAGCGAATTTCGAGTCGTGGATTAAACTCGGTAATGACGTCGTTTATTTGCAGCGTGAACAAATAATAGCAATCGCCATTCGGTTTGTATTAGAAAAAAAAGATCCTATGCTGACATCTGGACAAGGAGAAAGGGGAAAAAGATTACATCATTTGACAGCGCAGATTTGCAAAATTTAGGAAGTCTGAACATCGCTTCAGAAAGCAGCAAGGATTATTTTTCGCCTCGTTACGCTGTATTTGCTGACTCCATCTATAAAGGGTGCATTTTACTGTTCAAACAAATTATAAGCTTGTCTAAGTGCTGTATGTATGGATCGATGTAACTTTCATGTACTGCGTCATCGATTGGTACACCTTGATCAAGCTTTATAGCTTGGATCAAATCTCTAGCCAATGGATCTATAGAGCTGAAGATGGGACAAGGAGGGAGGTTGGTCATGGACATGGAGAGATACTACTAATGAAACATGCAACTTTTACAAGTTGTTGTTTGCTCCTTTCATTTGGCATATTATATTATGATTATGATGATCTCCTCTAATTAGAGATGTGTACCCTTTGGGCATGGGTTGGAGACCCAGCTAAGCCAATGAGCAATGGGCAAGCTCGACTTTGCCACTGATTAACAACTCCTTTTGTGCTCCAATAGAAGGAGCATTTGAATCTTACTTTCTTGATACCATCGGTATCTGTCGTTTTCATGAGCAAAGCAAAGCGAGGAAGCAATGGACACCAAGTTTTTGGAGGCTATACTCGTCAAAATTATATTCTCCATCCGGCCGGACACTTTCAGAATAATTATGTTTGCATGTTTCTTGTATCACTGATGTTGCTTAAGAAAAGTATTCCCTGGTGGTCAACCATGAAAAACACCGCACCTGTTTCGCTCGTATTCGTTGAACGCCTGGTGTTTGAGTTAGTAATCCATCAAACCTCAAACCTTTTCGTCTAAAAGAAGTAATCCATCAGACTATCCAAGTACAAAATGAGCAGATGGTTTGAGGAAAATGGCTAACGAATTTTCCTCTCACATAAACTGCCGCCATGCCATGCATGCATGTATTACACTTTTTATGGCAGAAAGGAGAAAAGGAAATGACAACATGTGAAAGAAACCAAAACGAGTCCTGATGGTGTTTATTTTCTCCGGATGAGTACACGCACCCTTAAGTTCAGGCATAGTTGGCCACCGGCCAACGCGCTAAGCCGCTAACCCATCCCTACAAAAAGCGTGCCCCGTGGAGAGATCGATCAGCTTAATTGTATCTCACTATACTAGTACACTACTCTCTTAAGATCATCTAATAGGGCAGCCCAAAATAGTTTTAGGGCACCTGCTATTGACTTTTACAGCAGTAAATTTTATTTTGCCATACAAGATGACGTAAAATAGGGCATCTGAGGAACTTTAGATGATGCAAAATAAGGCTTGTTCACTGCTTTGAACTTGCATTTCGGCACTTCAAACTTCGATTTCAACAATGTAATCCATCTCGATAGTTCAATACATTCAAACTTGACTCCGATGATACATAGAACTCGACGTCGACTTTGACACTAAATAGATCAACTCCGACACTTCATAGTTTGGCATATGCCAACATACACTACACCGATAGACACTAGATAGATTGATACCGACACTGCCACCAACACTTCTACACACTCTACACGAGATCATCCCTAGAAGTCGTCGTCATCATCGAAGAGGGGCAACAAGTTCATCCCAGAAGTCATCGTCCGACAAGGAGACGTTGACGGTGGAGGGCCAGCCTCCGTAGGACGTCGAAGCTCGCTTCTTCTATACGTCCCTCGTAGCGTAGAGCACCATTTTTTGCATGCACGACCTCCGAGTGCTCACGGAGGAACCTCGCCATGGCCACCTCGTTGGACTAGTGGGTCCGAAGGTGCAAGAACTCTTGCCGATTCTCCCTCTCTTGTTCACGGGTGACGAACCGCACCTTGAGGGTGAAAAACTCAGCCTCCTGCCGACTCCCCCACCTCAGGGGGGGGGGGGGGGGTTAAGCACCAACCGCGTGCTGCCTAACCTCCATGCCGTCGCGTTGTAGCACGCATGGTGAGCTCAGGCGACGCGAATATGTCGGGCCACCAACGTTGGCCGTCAGCCTTAATTTTGACAGTGTAACGGTTGGACTGCCTCAACCGATCGCCGGAAGCCCGTTGAGCTCCTGGGCGGCAGCGAGGCGACATCCCAACACGGGGCAGCGTGATTCAAGCGTGAATCTCCTGGGCGGCTGTGGGAGAGGAGGCGGGACTCATTTAAGAGTGGTGGTTAGACGATGCAGGGCGGTTCGATTATTTGGTGCTGCAAATTTTGCATGATTAGTTGGAAAATTTTGCAACACCAAATACCTATAGGGCATCCATTGGAGCATTTTTTTTTGTCAAATGGTGCAAAAATTAGCTTTTAGGACACCACCTATATTATGCATTATTTGTTGCTCTCACCAAGCTGTCATCTTTTTTAGTTAATAACTTGTAACCAGCCGTCATCTTAATCCTTCAAAAACCAACCGCACAAGTCATCCGACACTAGTTAGGCAGCACAAGAATATCCCTAGGAATCCCTGCCTGCCATGCATTCTCCTGTCACCGTACGTCTCACCCTCCCAAAACCCACCGGTTTGCAGGCATCCCATGCCGCTGCCCGTGTCGTCGATCAGCTTATCACAAACCGGGTGAGACCGTGAGAGGCTATCACGCCACGTACGGGTCTCTGGTTTCGGCTCAGAAATCGGAATCCGCTGCACCTTTATCCATTTTCCCTGGTGCTATCATGACACCGACGAGACGCATCATGGGCGTAGACTATCTAGTCTAGGAAAAAAAGAATGGTGGTCGGCCGTGGAACGTGGATTCCTTCCCGTCCGGTCGCGTCGTCGTCTATGTGCGTGGCCGGCCGGTGGCTGGTGGCCCCTCTAGCTCGTCTTTCCCCGTTCGTACTCCTCGCCTTTCCGTTTTCACGTCGGATAAAACTTTCTTCTGGCCGGTCCATGTCTGTCAAAACGAGTCTCACAAAAAAAATTGTATGTCAAAACAACCAGGCCGCCGCTACTTCTATTTTGACGGTTTATACATTTTCTTTCCTTGTGTGTGTGTGAGAGAGAGAGAGAGCTTTCATCAAATTCTTTTTGACTTAAGAATGTTTGGCGTGTCGATGGGTCCCTAGTTTGCTAGTGTTTGTGTTCCTCGTCGTTGTCGATCTGGCGAAGGTTTCACCACCGTTCGGAATAACGGTATTCCAGCTCCTCCTTCGCAACGGCGTTGACTTTCCCTGCAACGACGTGGAGCTTCTTCCATATGCGGTGAAAGCGGTGACGCCGGTGAGAATTCAGCGCGATCGTCGACGACTTCGAGTGTTGTTCCTGCTGGCTCCTTTGCCTTCTTGCGAGCTGGTTGCTGACTTGGCCGACCGGCGCTAGCCCGACCGTCTGCGAGGATTAGGGCATCGCCCTAGCCGATGTGGATCATTCGTCTTCTAATCGCCATTTTCTGCGGCGGTGTACCATTGCGGCGCTTCAACGAGGCTTGGTCCTGAATATGGCCGACGCTCACGAAGGTTGTAAGCGAGGGGCAAACTGGAAACTTGCCAGTACAAATTTATTGAGGTACATTATTACGAAAGTTATTATACATGTGCTATAGTATTTGGACTTCCTTTTTCCATATTCTTGTGTCTCATGTCCAAAACAAAATCTTAATTTGTCAAATGAGGTGAACATCTCGCCACCATTTCAGATAAAAATCATAAATACCGTGGCAAAGCCAAAAATAGCATACTTGGTACCTATAATAAAATTATTTTCTACAATTAAGCAAAACTAATTACAATGTGATCGATCATATGGAAGTTCATGGACAAGAATAAATTGTAGGTGCCTCATGCAACATGTTTGGTTTTAAAAGCTATGACCTTTACATGGCCCGTCCTCGCTTGTCGCACATCATCTTGTACAAGATCACGCAGCCAAAACGCGGACGTTGGAGCAGATCTGATGACGCATGGTGAGACATGATAGTGAACTGCATTTAGAAGTTTTTCTGTTGTTATAATGTATGGAGGTGGAATGTTCGAGTCATTCACACCGGCTTAGACATCGGTGGTGGCATTTTTGTAATCCTTTGTTTATAAATAATTTTTTTTGATAAAGGTTTATAAATAAATAAACTCAAGAAGTACATATATTTTCTAAGAGAGTTCACATGGCATGCACATGTGTACGTGGAACACTAGGAGTAGTTGTTTACTTTAAATGGGGGAAATTCCGGTGTACCGTTGGCGTTGCATGCATGGTATACCGCCTAGCTTGGTACTCAAGGTATAGCCGACAGCGTTCAAAGCGAGCACATAGAATGCTAATGCTGCTTAATTAGTAACGTCCTTCAACTGTATAAGACTGCTCATAGTGGGAGTAACATAGCTAGTAACATCACACATCTTAAGGCATTTTGGTGACATGGCATGCGAATAAATGAAGAAAGAGAGTGGGGTGGTAACTAGCTATGTTACCATAACATCACACACCCCAAGGCAAAATGAGTCTACAACATAATAAATGACACAATGCATGACACCACATATAAGTTACTACCCACTATGAAGGTAGTAACCTAGACTAGTAACATGGCATATGTTACTTGTCTAAGTTACTCCCCACTATGAGCAGCCTAACCTGGCGTGGATTGGGGAAGGGGCAAAGACGATCCCAACTACGCAACTGCAAATAATAATAACAAAATATCAGCGCCACAACGTATTCATTATGCCTCCTCTAGCAATACAGACTATATGTGCTGATTGATTGAAATGAGCGATCTGACACACTGAAATACGTCTACAATTCTACATACATAATGTGAAAAAAACTACTGTATTTTTTTAATAATTCGGAATGGACTGATACTAATTTATGGATGCATAATTCTTGCCAGACATTTGTGCGGCAAATATAGGAACCATAACAACACAATCGTGAAGAAACGTACTTTTGTCTCTTAAAACTTGAAGGTTCTGCCGGTACGCAGAGAAGGTTGAGGCACTTGCATGTTTGGGGCGTGTACAATGCAATATGCTTAGCACGGTGTTCATAAAAGTGAACAACCGTTTTTTTTCTCAAGCACCAATGTTTATTTTTATTGCACATGCATCTAATTAAGCACATGTCCAATAAAATAAGAAATTAGTGCTTAAGCAATAGTCCTCCTATTTTTTTAAAGGCGACTTGCAATGTACATGTCTTTAGAAGTGTTGTACTGAACTAGTGTTTTTTCATGGCTGTAATAGTCGAAACCGAACATTCTACAATGGTATTCGAAATAAAGGAATTTCACCGGTGCTGCTCAACTTGAACTAAGGGAATGTGACCAATCTAGATTCTTGACCGTGTTCATTTTAGGTTTTAAAGTTCCAAGATATATTCTAGCCAGTGGCTTGTGAACCTTGTGAACTTCTTGTTATCTGATTCTTGAAATTTTATTTAAAAGGAGGGACATTTGATGTACACACCAATACACCATTGTGTCTCAAAGTTTTGAAGTGAACCGACTAGCTTAGCAAGGAAGGCCATCTACTTGGCTGCGGCGCATTTAGCTAACTGTACCTTTGTGTTGATCTTATTATAGTTTTACCGGCTACTCCCCCTGACCACAAATTCAAGGCATGTTTGACTTTTTGAAAAATCAAATCCAAATTTTAACTACTAACTTTGCAAAAAGCCATTTAAATCCTGGGCACCAGTGTTCTCATTGTATTAAAAAATAAAAAATAAATATTTATGTGTTTAAATGAATTATGTAGCAAAATTCTAAAAGGAGTTGATGATGTATCCCACTAACGTACAAAATCTCAGTTACAGATGTTTTATTTTTTGAGCTACACAAAAATAACAAAGTCGGATTTCTTTTTGGAGATTTAAATCACTACACTCAGATCCACATATTTGTTTTTTTGTGTAGCTCAAAATACACATTATTACCAGTTGAAATTTTACACGTTTGTGGGTTATAATACTAGCTATATCATTATTTATTTTTAGATTTTCTAAAACTTAGAAATATGATTTTTAATTACTTTTTTCAAAAGGGATCACTGGTGCCCATGTGCACCAAATCTTTGGCGAAGATTTGGTGCACATGAGCACCCGGTTTGAAATATTTTAAAAGTATTTCCGATTTTAAAACTGTATTTTTATGTTTCAAAAAATCATAAGAATTATTCCATGAAAACATACATATGTCATGAATACTCGTGCGAAGTTTCCGTAAAGATTATGTTATGTTTTTAGCTACAGAAAAAAACTTATGGTTGTATAGGGACGATTTTTATCAGAAATTTGTCTTTTTTTCTAAAGTTCATAATACAAAATATTTTCTTCCGAACTTTTTACAGTACATTCAGAAGATTTTTTTATATGTATGTGCTGATTTAAGTTCATTTTTATTGGAATCTCAGAAATATGTTTTTAAAAACCGGGAGCACTGGTGCTCATGTGCCGAAGTCACTTTTTGGCTAATTTTCATATAATATGCCAAATAGCTGAAAAATGGTAATTGCAAAACAAGTATAACAACATTATTCAGGACATATATAGTTCCAAACATACTTGTAATCAAAGTATTAAGATCTAAACTATACACCTGCCTATGCAATCTTACATTTTGAGGCGAGGATGATTTTTTTTAAAACAAATCTCTTTTATTCAACCAAGAAAAACACGCCCCTATTCTTTTATTTACAAAATAATCAAATGAACATCATTGATCCTTGGTTGCAATTCTCCTGAGATGTTGGAGCACAAGAAGTTTGTCTCTTCGGTGTATTATTCAAAGCGCAAGAAAATAGTAATCGCTTGGTGTTTCAAACAATGAATATACACAATTCGTGGTTCGTAGTATTAATGAAAATAAACAATATGCAAGAAGCAAGATGTCTATTTTTATTTTTAAAAGAAGTGCATTATGGGGTTGTAGTCAACAAGGCCTGCCTGTGAGTCCATGACGTCAATAGGCACGCTGCTAAGAGCCCCACGTGTCATCCACCAAACCGAAGGTACTAACGGCAATAATGTCCGCTTGTTTATGTCTCTGGTGCAGCCAACACCAGCCAAAACAAAATATAAACGGAAAATGACACATTTTGCTCGCACAAAGCCACATCAAAAGGCCCGTATTAACCGCATAGAACAATCCACTCATTTTTGTTCGTATTCACATGCAAAGTGGGCTGGTCCGAAGGTGTCGAAATCAACGAGCGGATGGCGCAAAGACAAAGTTGAGAATGAGAAAAGAAGTGGTCGGAAATAAACAAGTTTTGTCAGGTTTTGAAAACACTTTTTTGTTAGAGTTTTTCAATCCAAAAAAGTAATGATGTACGAGTTGGATCCCGTGCATCCCACCTGTTTGTTTGATGTCTCTAGGTGTGATGACACGTCACGAAGATTCATTTGGAACTGGACCTGGCGTTGGGAGAAATTACACTAGTGATGCCATTTTCATTTGCTAATCCTACCAGCATATGCTTTGCCAGGTCGAGACTGTTCGGTGATGTGGGGTCCCAGCGCGAGAGAGACTTTGGTTTGGCCGCCGGGCACGTGAGCCAATCTTTCAGGATTCCCTATTTTACCCTTCTGTTCTGTTGCAAGTGTTGTGGCGTGAGCACGCGGAGTTCTTCTGCTCCCACCGGTCAAATACTATGAGCGCTACATGGTTCGATTAAGTCCATCGATTAATTCGTTCGACGTGGTAAGTGTCATGCTTTGCACGTTAAGCAAATCTCCCTACACACTTTGAAAATTGCAATGTTGATACGTGTATACAATTTGAGCACTAGTGGGCGGCCACTTTTCCGTCGATAGATAGAGCGTTTGTGTTCACTTCATCACCTTAAGATCTATCAGATCAGTTTCCTGAACTGAATCTCTTGAATATGTTCAGAGAGATAAGATGTGTGTATTCATAGAGCTAGGTACATGTACATATTTGTGAACGTTTGTGTCAAAATTGTTTTTTAGCAACAAAATATTTGAGCAATATGCACGAGGTTTGAACGTGATAAGGTATTAACTTGTCAATGCATACGGGTTGTAGACTAGGGTTTAGTTGGAAGTAGAGGGCAAGTAGATCTCGAAGGTTTCAGCCGAAAAGTACTCGACGATTATGAAACTAGGATTTGAGAACAATGATTCGATGATTTCGTCCCTCGACTCCCCCTTATATAGGAGGCGGAGCCGAGGGATTCGTAGTACAAGTTACAGAGTCCGGGAAGGTTTCTAACTCATCCCGCAAGATTACAAATAATACTTCCTATTACAACTCTAGCTTTCCTTAAATATATCTTGGGCTTCCGAATCTTCTTATTCTTCGGGTAGTGGGCCTTCAGTA
Organism: Lolium multiflorum; assembly: GCA_030979885.1. Taxonomy (NCBI): domain Eukaryota; kingdom Viridiplantae; phylum Streptophyta; class Magnoliopsida; order Poales; family Poaceae; genus Lolium; species Lolium multiflorum. The sequence goes on along the minus strand of CM061749.1, from coordinate 62,599,668 downwards.
AACCCCATGTACTATCTTCGGTAGGCCCATTTGGGATGCCTATGTCAGTAGCCCCGAGATTTTGCTTGAATCATAGAGTCAGGGAAAATCTCCACTGTTTATTTTTATTCGACAACTTTAACTTTTCCATATTTTTTCTCATAAACTTCTATATTGTACAGGATGATGGTAGTTGGGGCTAGTTCATCGGATCGGTACTAGTTAAGCGCTCTAGTGGCAATCCGCAAAACCTACTTCAAGATCACGTCCCTGGACATGATCTCGGGATACTGGCAAACTTCGACAGTGCCGCTTAAGGTCTTACCATTCTGTCGAGTCCCAAAAATTTATCGGGTACCTAACGCGTCCGTTAGGATTTTTCTTCGTATCTCATGATACGGATAAAGTACGAGCGCCTTTGGCGATGCCACGCCTCACGAACGGATCGGGTCTTACCTTCGCAAATTTGCGGCATTCAGAAATTGATCGCAACTTTGGCGTTCTGAGAATATATTGTCGAGTGCTTATTCGGCTGTTGGAATGGCACATTTTATCGAGTCAAAGATGACTTATATTGCTCTCCCGATGGGAGTATATGCAGAGTTATTTATAACTCGAAATATACTCTTTTGATCTGCTATCTTTCTTTTTCTTTTTCTTTCTTTCTTTTTCATGATTTCATCGGATACGCGAACAGCGTTCCCGATGGAAGTAGCCCCCGTGGCTACAGCCAAGGACTTGTGCTTGGTTGTAGGCTCCACGCCTTATGCCGCTATATTTTCTTCCTCTCCTGAAGTTTTACAATTGCTCGGGTGCGCGAACAGCGCTCCCGATGGGAGTAGCCCCCGAGGCTATGAACAAATATTTGTATTTGATCATAGGCTCACGCCATTTCTATTTTGTCTTTCTTGATCTTTTCATTTTTTCAAAGTAGCCCCCGAGCATTTGATCAAAAACTTGTATTTGATCATAGGCTCAGCATTACTTTTCCATGTCGCCTTTTATGAAGCTGTTAAGGTGAATTTTTTCTTCTGCCAAGGTGACGCTATTGCTGACGATAGCGACGATTGCGAGTTAAAAATCGCGAGAAGTCTCCTCCCGCTGCCTTGCGGGCCCAATTGATCCACTATCTTGACACGTCGTGCAAGTGGGGGACACACGTCCTCCGCTTTTCCTGGCGCACGTACCGTAACTTCTCCAATGTTAAAATACTTTTTACACCTGCTTCCACGTGGTTATCATCTGCCACGCATTTTTTCCATCCAACGGTCCGCCGCTTCGCCGCACCTCTATATAAGATCTCCTTCTTCCTCCTCGAGCACTTCCGCTCACGCCGCACCTCTGCTCTCCTCTGCAAAACCTTCTCCTGCGCTCCTCAATCCCCTAAGCTCATCTTCTCGAAGCTGCATTCTGCGCCATTGTTGATGCCACCGTCGTTTGACCAGGCACAGCACGCTGAATCATCAATGGCCGCCGTGGATCCGGGAACCGCGGGAGGGGGAAAGGTCCAAGATTTCCACCAGGACATCAATTTCTTGAAGAAGGGGATCGACAAGAAGCCCAACGCGCCGAGCTTCCCTAGCGAGAAAGCTACCCAACCCCTCCAATGGGGTATCGGGTAAGTTTTGTCGACCACCTCATCCGCGGTCTTTCCGCCCCATTCATCCTTTTCTCCGGGATTGCTCTTTATTTACGGTCTGCAACTTCACCACAAATTCCATCCTTCATATCTCCATTTTCATCACCCTCTGCGAGGCCTTCCTTGGCGTCCAGCCTAACTGGGCGCTATGGAAGCGTATTTTCTTTTGTCGCCGTAATGGATCTCCCAACATCGCCTATAATATAGGCGGCGTTGTTATTTCTGTTCGCCCCACCATCGATTACTTCGACGTCAAACTTCCTGACTCCGTTCAAGGGTGGCGCAAGAAGTGGTTGTACATTCAGGAGGAGAACCATGGATGTCTTTGACAACATCCCTCCTTTCGATGGCGCCAAAAAATTCTTCGCCGCCGCTCTTGGGACGCAGAGGCTACCGAAGAAGAAAAGATGTCGACAGAGGCCTTGATGACTCGCATCCATGAGTTGCAAAATACTCGCGGCAATTGTCGGGTATCCAAATCACGGCATATTTTCTTAGGACTAGGTGCACCGCTTCAGGCTCGCAAATACCCTCTCTGGAAATATGCTTGGCGACAAGGACGCAGATCGGTTGTCGCGGATTTAGAGGTCAAGGACTTAGAAAACTTGTCCGAAAAATCTCGTCTCTCAGCAAAAAAGATCCTGTCCCTTCTTCTTGCCGTGTAAAACCATTCAGCGCCACCAATCCACTTCCCAAGGTAACCTTTGTCGATTGATTTGTTATTGCTTTGCTATCTTTTTGTAACTCCTTTTCTGATATCTTCCCCTATTTTTTTTACAGAACCATCCAAATCTTGTCTCACTTCCTCCTCTTCCTGAAGGTGGAGAAGTCGAGGAAAGGGCCGTTGTCACTGATGACAACCAAGAGGCCCCCTGTTTTGTGAATGAACCCGTGGATTCTCTAAAATCTGCGGGATCTTCTGAAAAGGATGCTGCCTCCGAAGGCACTGCGTCAGCGCAATCTCCTCCTCCTGCTGTTTCTCCAAGGAACAAAGGAAGAGGAATGATGTCGAAGATTCCGGCACCTCCAAAGCCGAAGAAGTTGGTCCTTCACGACAGAAGGCAACTTATGATCCATATCTTGAATCCCTCATCAGCTCGTAAGTCACTTTTATTTTCCCTTATTTCTGTACTCGAAGATTTTTGTCTTATCTTGCTTTTTATGCTGTCGATTTTTCATCGCAGTGATGATGAGGAAGAAGTACCAACTCTTGATGTGGCTGCTCGAACGAGCACGTCACATACTTTAATTGTTTCGGAGACGCCAGTTGAGGGAGAAGAATCCTCGCCTCCTCAACAAAACGTTGGCGCCACCATTCCTCCTTCAAGCCCTCTTGTCCCTTCACCAAAAAGGACAAGGGTTGAAACAATCCCGGAGCCTACCCTCCAATTGGGTAGCTCCTCCAATTCTCTCTTGGATGATGTAAGTTCTTGGTTTTCTTTGTCATTATCTATATTTCCTCTGTTTGTTTTTTCATGCCTTCATATTTTTCCCATACCGACGTTTTCTTTCTTTGTTCTTTTTTGATAGCCTATGATCAAAGAGCTTGTTCGCATCGGTGCCCAATTCATTGGGTACTGTGAGTATGCCAGCAAGACTGAAGGTAATAATTTTTTGCTGCCCCTTGTTTATAGCTTCTTGCTCCTTTCTTGTCGCCATTTTGATGATTCTTTACTATTTTGGCAGAGAAACTTGCAGAGGCCAACAAGATTGTCGACACGCTTGCTCAAAAACTAGAGCAAAGCGAAACGGCTCGCAAGAAAGCTGAACTTGACGCTAGCCAAGCTAAAGCAGAGGCTGAGACGGCCAAGGCAAAAGCTGCTGGTGTCGACGATCTGCAAAAGAGACTTGATGACGCCGAAACTGCTTTGAACGAGCACAAGGCCGCCCAGGCCACTCGTGAACAGGCGATCATTAAGCGCTTGAACACGCAGAATCGATGCTTCCTTGGTAACTTTGTCGATCCCTTCTATCTTTCTTAGGCTTGCTTTTCCTTGCTTGCTGTCGACCAACACATATTTTCTACGGCAGGTAAAACAAACCAAGAATTTGATCTAGAAAATCCCGCCAATGATCCTCTCCTTGACGCACTCTCTTATCTGGAGTTTCATGGAACCGAAGTTCGCGAAGGCATGGCGCATGCGGACGCAGGATTATCGAGTCTGCTCTACTTCTCCCGAAGAAAGAGGAGCCCAAGACTTTTCTTGCCCTTGCCAAGAACTTCAATCCGCCGGAGGATCTTGGACCGAAGATGCGCCGGAGAACATGAAGATTGTTGTCGAGAGCACCGTTGCCTTGTCGCTGCAACAAACTGACTGGATGAAAGTTGGCGACACCGCAGATAGAACAAACAAAATGGCGGTCGTTGATCAAGGCGGCGAAGCCCAACACGAAGAAAATCCTGGCCTATCTCGGGATCAAGCCATCTGCAACTCCTAGCTCATCAAGGCTGGAGGTCTAGTTGAATGCCTCTTCTTTTGCTTTCTCTGTTTCTTTTATTTTTGTCGCCATATTAGCTTTGGCGACAATTACTTCAGTAGTCCTTTTGGAGAACTCCTTCTGTAATATCCATGTAATTTTCCTGGAAATCAATGAAATTCTCCCTTGCACTATTATTGATTCTGAGACTTTCTTTTCCAGTTAATATTTGATAACTACTCGACCAATCCTTGCTCTGCTGATACTTCGCCTACTTCTTCATTCTCGAAGAAAGCCCTTACCGGAGATTTTTCAAGTGAACACTTGTCGCAAGATTTGCAAGAACTTCAACAACTCCAATCCATGAAGAAACAAACTCTTGCGATGATGGAACAATCTCGACAAGCGTCCGAGAGAGAAAAATTGCTCTTCAACAGGCAAGAGAAGCCATTGCTGCAAAGGATGCTGCTGTTGCTGAGGCTACCGAAACTTCTTCTCGCGAAAATTATATGCTTCAACCGATGACTGACGCTAGCTTGGACATGACAGGTATGTTTCCTGTTCATAACCATGTTGGATGTTGTTCTTGTTGTTTTTTCTTTCCTTGATAATTTGCTTGCTGTGCCAGGCTCGTTTTTGGATACTGCTGCCGAAGACCAACGTGTTGAAGCTCGAGCCAATGTTTTGCTTAGACTGGCTGCACAACATGGGTCTAACTTTTGGGTTACTCCTGAGCGCACCCGCCAAATTGTCAGATTCCAAGATCGCGCGGCTCAGGTCCGTGACTTCCTCGACTTCTGTACGAAGACTTTATTTTTAGTTTATGGAACCATGTTCCCACGGAACAAGATGCCAGAGACCCTTCCAGCTTTAATGGAAAAATTTCGGGATGCTCCTCGAATCCATGGCTTTGTGCGGGCTCAACTGCTGGCGCAAGGTTTGCCATGATGATGATAAAAATTTGCTATCCAAAATTGCCCATGGATCAAATTGTTCCCACGTGCCTGGCTAAAATGTCGAAGAAGAAGAGAAATATGGGCAAGATTGATGATTTAGTGACTCCTGTCGCCGAAGATATGATGGATGAGCTTCTTCGGATGGATGCTGAGTTCTTCGTGAAGGGAAGCTATGTTGAGCATAGTACTCGTCCTTCTACTGAGCGCATAACCATAGACCATGTGCTAGGTTTCCATTGAGGATTTTTGTTTCTTTTCTTGCTGTAGCTCCACCATTGATATGTCTTTGTGTATTTGTACACATATATTGTAAAGCTGTCAACTCTGTATTATTTCTATTTTTGATCGCTGAGCCCCCGAGCCTTTAGCTGGGGTTTATACTGTTTTGCTATCTCAGAAATTTTTTCCTCTTGTCATAAGAAGATATATTTATTTTTACCTCGGTGGGTTACAAGCCCCCGAGTGTCTTGGTGTCGAAGTTCTATATTTTTGTTGCGAGGTTTTCAGACCAAAGCAATAAGATTTTGACGAGTATACTATATTTATAATTTGTTAGCTTCCGATGTTATATTTGGCGAGGTATTATTGTACCAAGGCGAAATATTTCGGTAAGTCTTAGTTTATCTATACTGTATGTATTTTGTAACTTGAAGGCGTTGAGCCCCGAGCGTGTCGAAGAATAAGAAGTATATCTCCACTATCTTTATTATGTTGCAGCACCGCGAGCCCGCCTCATTAAAAACCTTTCCGGCCCCACTCGGTGCCCGAAAAGGAAAAGAGTGCGTCTGAAAACTCGCGGGCGTTTTAGTACATTGTATTTTTACAAAGGAGGACTATATTTCGACTCTAGGCGTAGAACCGCCTGAGCTGCGCCACGTTCCAAGGGTTTTTCTCGGGAGCTCCCGTCTTCTTGTCCTTGATCCTGTATGCTCCTCCGTCGATGACTTCCGTGACGACGTAAGGGCCTAGCCATGGTGATTCGAGCTTTTCAGTACTTTTGATTTAACCGTAAGACCAAATCTCCGTCTGGAAAGATCTTGGCCTTAACCGTCGACTGTGGTAGTTTTTGAGGTCCTGCTGGTACTTGGTGACTCGTGAAAGTACTTCGTCTCGAGCTTCATCGAGTGCGTCCATATCATCCTCCCGAGCTTTTCGTGATGTTTCTCCGTCATACTCTATTACTCTTGGAGAATCATGCTTTATTTCAATTGGTAATACTGCTTCGGCTCCGTGGACGAGAAAAAACGGAGTTTCTTGTGTCGCCGTATTTGGTGTTGTTCGGATGCTCCACAAAACACTTGGCAATTCCTCTGGCCAGGTATGTCGAGCTTTTCAAGCGGTCCTAGCAGGCGCTTTTTGAGGCCGTTGCAGATAATTCCATTGGCTTTCTCGACTTGGCCATTGGTTTGCGGGTGCCCAACTGACGCAAAGTGCAATTTAATGCCTACTTCTGCGCAGTACTCCTTGAATTCCTTGGACGTAAAGTTTGTACCGTTATCCGTGACAATGCTATGAGGCACTCCAAACCGAAAAACGAGGCCTTTCACAAACTTTATTGCCGACGCTGCATCTGATGAATTTATTGGCTTCGCTTCTACCCACTTGGTGAATTTGTCGACAGCGACAGCGGTACTCATATCCTCTGGCGAAGCTTTGTGCAACTTGCCCACCATATCAAGTCCCCATTGGGCAAAGGGCCATGACAATGGTATTGGCGTCGTTCTGCAGAGTGAGGTTTTGCGGCAAACCTTGGCACGCGTCGCAGGTTCGTACTATTTCCTTGGCATCCTCAATTGCTGTCAACCAATAAAATCCTGCCCGAAAAACCTTGGCTGCAATGGCTCGACTACTCGCGTGGTGGCCACATATACCTTCGTGCACATCCTTTAGGATTGTCCTTCCTTCCTCGGGTGTGACGCACCTTTGTAGGACCCCTGAAATACTTCGCTTGTATAGCTCCCCTTTGACCACTGTGAAAGCTTTGGATCGTCGAATAACTCGCCTTGCCTCAACTGGATCGTCGGGTATTTCTTTCTGAGGATATATGATATGTACGCTTGCATCCAGGAACTTCTACCATCATCACAAGCTCTTGGTCCTCTTCGTCCTCCGCGGTTTCTTTGAGGGACGCCGAAGTTTTTTCTTCCTTTGCTTTTTCTGTGACTTCTTCGGCTTTGTGGATCTCTCCGCTATCTCCTCCCAAAATACTCTGGCGGGATTGGGAGGCACTGCGACCCGATGTTTGCGAGAACGTCGGCTTCATCATTGCTCAACCTACTGATGTGGTTTACCTCGCATCCATCGAACAGCTTCTCGAGCTCATTGTACACCTCCTTGTATGCTATCATGCTATCATTGACGCATCACATTGGTTCATAACTTGCTGAGCCACCAATTGTGAGTCGCCAAAGATTTTTAATCGAGTTGCACCGCAAGCTTTCGCCATCTTCATCCCGTGTATGAGGGCTTCATATTCTGCTTCATTGTTGGATGCGTTAGGGAACGTCATCCGGAGGACGTATTTTAACTTGTCGCCTTGGGTAATATAAGTATCACTCTGCCCCTCCTTCTACTCTCTTGGACCCATCAAAGTTCATGGTCCAAGTTCTCGACAAATATGGGGGTCCGTGTTTTGCAGCTCCATCCACTCTGCAATGAAATCGGCAAAACTTGCGACTTGATTGCCTTTCTTTTTCATACGTGATGTCCAGGGGAAAGTTCTATTCCCCAAAGGGAGACACGCCCGTAGCTTCTGGATTGTTAAGTATATTTGAAAGAGGTGCTTCGTTGACTACTATTATCGGGTGTGCCGAAAAATAGTGGCGCAACTTTCTTGCCGTTGCAATTACTCCATATGCTAGTTTCTGATCTGCGTACCGTTGTTTGGAAGGCGATAAAACTTCACCGATGAAATACACCGGCTTTTGCACTCCATGGAGTTTTCCTTCTTCTTCTCTTTCGACAACTAGCACCGTGCTAACCACTTGGGGTGTGGCTGCAATGTACACAGAGGTTCCTTTTCCTTCGGCACCACCAAGATTGGTGGTGTCGAGATTGTGCGTTTCAAATCCTCAAAAGCTCTATCGGCTTCTTCATTCCACTGGAATTTCTCCCCTTGCTTTATCAAAGCGTAGAACGGTAACGCTTTTTCTCCCAGCCTGGCGACGAATCTGCTCAAAGCTGCGACTCGCCCAGTTAGTTGCTGTATTTTTTTCAACTTTGTTGGCTTCCTCATTGTTACGATAGCTTGTATTTTGTCGGGATTTGCTTCAATCCCTCTTGCTGAAACTAGAAAACCAAGAAGTTCTCCTGCTGGGACGCCGAAGGAGCACTTCGTCGGTTCGGCTTTCGGAATTTGTCGAGGTTGTCAAAGGTTTCCTTGAGATCCTCAATCAGTGTCGCCCCCTTTTTTGACGTTATGACGACATCGTCTATGTATACTTGCACGTTTTTTCCAATCTGTGTCGCCAAACACTTCTGCATCATCCTCTGATATGTTGCTCCCGCGTTTTTCAGACCAAAGGGCATTGTTCGTAGCAAAACACGCCGTAAGGTGTGATGAACGCTGTTTTACTTCATCTTCTTCTTTTAATCTGATCTGGTTATAACCAGATATGCGTCCAGGAAGGAAAGACGTTCACATCCTGCCGTGGAGTCGATAATTTGATCGATCCTCGGGAGGAGTGATCCTTTGGACAATGTTTATTGAGACACGTAAAGTCGACGCACATGCGAAGGACCTTAGTGTTTTTCTTTGGCACCAACACAGGATTTGCTACCCATGTGGCTTCTGTGTGCAACTCCTTGATAAAACCAACTTCTCTTAGTCGATCGATTTCTGACAGCATAGCCTTGCGATTTGGTTCCGAAAACGCAAAGGTTGTTTGATTGGTCTCGCTAGTGGATCCAAGTTTAGGTGGTGCTCGGCAAGTTCCCTGGGTACTCCTGGCATGTCACCTGGACACCATGCGAAAATTTTCCAGTTCTCACGGAGGAACTCGACGAGCGCGCTTTCCTATGCGAGGTCCATGTCGTTTGCGATGGACGTCGTCTTTTTCGGTCTGTCGGGTGAATCGCACCTCCTTAGAATTTTTCTCAGTATTGAAAGTTGATTCTTTATTTGGCCTTCCAACGTCTGGCAGCACGTCGTAGTCAGTCATACTCCTTGACGCCAAATACTCAGCTTGCATCCCGAAAGTTTCTGATATCCGATGGAAATCCTTATCACACTTATCGGCTAAGGCGAAGCTTCCTTTGACTGTGATTGGTCCCTTAGGCCCAGGCATCCTCCACAGCAGGTACGTGTAATGTGGTACCGCCATAAATCTAGCATATGCTGGTCGCCCCAACAGAGCGTGGTACTGTGATGGAAAATCTACGACTTCAAACTCCAACTTCTCGATTCTGTAATTTTCTCGAGTCCCAAACCGAACGTCGAGATTGATCTTCCCCACGGATAACTTGGCTTCTCGGTGTGATACCATGGAACCTCGTGTCCGTTGGTTTCGGGTTTGCTAGGGATATATTCATCTTCCTTAGTGTATGCATACATAAGGTTTAACTGCTGCCGCCATCTATGAACACGAGAGACGTCGGACCTGCGATGACTGCTGGTAGGATAAGTCTTGTCTGGTCGAGGAACTTCTTTGTGGATGATGCTATGGTGAAGCCAATATCTTGCCCGACCAATTAAGGTACTCAACTGTTGGTGGAGGCATTTTTTGCCATGAACACTGCGAAATTACTTTCGAGCCCTATTGGATGGCCTTCCCTTGAATCATCGAGACCGCTCCATTAGAGTTAGGATCAACGTAGGGGCGGCGGTGGAGGTGCTGCCGCTATTCTGAGCTGATGTCGATTGTCATCGTAATCGCAGGAGAGGTGGCAAGTGAATCTCACTCCTGGGTTCCCGGGATTTCTGTGCTAGAGCATTAGCATGCTCGCCCATAACATTGCTGGAAATTGCGACAATCCTTCGCAGATGTCTGTTGTCTTTTTCCGTTCTTGTCGAGGAAAAAGTGCATCCGACACGGCCCATTCATCATCTCTTCGGGGAGACACGAAAGGCCTCGGGAACCTTGGCCCTCTATTTTGCCTATTGCTTCGAGAGTCATCTCTATTGTCGCCTCGTTGCTCATTGCTTCTCGATAATCATCTCTGTTGTTTCCTCCGGTGTTTGCTCGGAAGCCTGCGAAATTTGTTGGAGCATCATAGCTCGGGTACTGCGGGAAATCGTCGCCTCGGTTGATAATTTCGACCGCGGTCTTCCTCTGGCGACTGTGTTGTTTGTTGTGAACACATCTTCTCCATCGCCCATCGTTTGCTATTTCCATTAACGCGGATACTGTCTTTGGGTTGGTCCTCCCAAGTCCTCGACAAAATCTCCACGCCTGATTCCTGCGACAAACGCATCTATCGCTCTCTCGTCAGATATATTTTCTGCTGAGTTTTTGATGATGTTCCACCTTTGGATATATTTTCTCATTGGCTCGTCTGGCTTTTGTTGGCATGCTCTCAACTCCTCTAACGACGCAGGTTTCTTGCACGTGGACCGGAAGTTCTTGACGAACACGTCCTCGAAGCTTTCGGTGTCGATGGATCCTGGAGGTAGTTTCTTTATCCAAGATCGTGCGGCTCCACTCAAATGCACTGGATGCTTTGCATGGTGCTCGGTTCCTCTGTGAGCTTCACCGTCGAGATAATCAACTAGCCAATCCTCTGGATCTTGAAGGCCGTCGAATTTTTGAAATTATCGGGTAACTTGAATCCGAAGGGACTCGAGTTTTTCGCACTCTCCTCGTGAAGCACGGCAAGCCACACATATCCTCGTCGTTTAATTCTGGGGACTGCCGATGTTCCCTCCTGCTTTGTCGCGCTCTATCGACCCTTGCTTGTGCTGCCGTGTCCCTTGCTCCACTTGGTCCTTCGGGAGCTGCTACTGCTGCTGCCGCAGGTCGTGGACTATTTTGCCTTGCTGTTCCTTCGGGAGGTGTTGATACAAACGCCGTCCCCATGGCTCCAACTCCTGCTATTGCCATGTTGTACAGTGTTTCCCTTGGATCTCCTGGAGGTGGTTTAGATGCGAGGATAAAAGCTTGTGTCGCCATATACCCAGCCTCTGGTGTCTTAGGGATGATGTTTCCTCTCGTGTCTATCGACATAAAGGACATGTCGAGGTTTTGGACCAAGTGCTCTCTTTCTCCTTCGGGTACGTGTTGTAGCCTCGATCTTGCTCTATTCCGAGCCTCCCTGTGGCTATCACCCGAAGTTCTAGATTGTCGACTCAGCTCTGCCGCCGCTTGATGCGGGCGCCTCCTTTCTTCTGTTTAACTCACTGTTTTTCCAATTCCCTTGCGGCTCGTGCGAGCCTATATTGATATGCTTGTAATTCTTCTGGTGTGGCTGTAGTAGCCATTGGCTCGAGCCATCCATAGCTCTTGCGGCTCTATCCCATGCTGCTTGCGGGAGTCGAACTGTCTCGCGTGTGGCCCGATATATTTATTGCCTAGGCCTCGTCGCAAATCAGAGGGATCAACGTATGGATTTCTCAAATCGTCGAAAGCCTCAGATGTTTCCTCTTGGTCATGGCTTGGCTCTCCGATGACATAAATCTGATGATACTTTGTATTGAGATCTATGTTGGGTTTGGTGACACCATCGTTAAGATTGACGAAGACCTTGCCCACTGTAGTAGATTTGTCGATGAAGTTGTAGCTGTCGACACTTGAGCCATCGCTTATATATGAGTCCGCAGATGACTCAAACGACATGTCGCTGAAGATCTTGGCGAGTTTTCTCTTGCCCTGGTGCTGATGAAGCGTGACGACGAAGTTTCTTCTTCTCCTGATTCGGTTGACGATGTATAGCTTGAAAAATCGGAATCGACGACGATCCCGATGAAATCGGAATTTCGACACGATACGATCCCTCTTTCTCGACGCGAAGTGAAACCTTCCGAACGTCATCTCCATAGGCTTCTCCACATACGCATATGCATCCAAACGGGAGGCGGGTGAGGAACAAAATCGACAGGACCAGTAGCGATCTGTTTACCTCGATCCATTGCGTTGCTCGCGGTTGATGAAGTCGATGATTTTGCGGTTGATGAAGTCGACGATCTTGAACGTGCCATCGAGACCAGATCCTTGACGCCTCTAATTCCCACAGACGGCGCCAATTGACAAGGTATTAACTTGTCAATGCCTACGTTGTAGACTAGGGTTTAGTTGGAAGTAGAGGTAAGTAGATCTCGAAGGTTTCAGAAAAGTACTCGACGATTATGAAACTAGGATTTGAGAACAATGATTCGATGATTTCTGCGTCCCTCGACTCCCCCTTATAGGAGGCGGAGCCGAGGGATTCGTGTAGTACAAGTTACAGTCCGGGAAGGTTTCTAACTCATCCCGCAAGATTACAAATAACACTTCCTATTACAACTCTAGCTTTCCTTAAATATATCTTGGGCTTCCGAATCTTCTTATTCTTCGGGTAGTGGGCCTTCAGTAAACCCCGGGTACTATCTTCGGCAGGCCCATTTGGGATGCCTATGTCAGAACGTGACCGTTTTTATGTACTTGCTACCCTGTGCAGGAGACCAGCTCTCTCTCCATTCCCTTCCTCTCGTCTCTACCGCCCTCTTGAGAATCGACAAAAGGGATCTGGTTCGCTCCCCTCTCCTTGGATCAAGGTGTAGAAAATCGAGAAAAACAAACCATGGTTGGATGGCCGAGTGGTGTTATACGTTTCGAGAAACAAGTTTGAGAGAGAAAACGTTTCGTCCCAGACTATCTCCCAAGGGCGGACTCGGGGCGATTCCTGGAAACCCTAGACTCTAGCGCCCCCCCCCTTAACCGCGTAGCGGGAGAAAACCAATTAATGTGTGCATATGATTTTTGTTTTTGATGTTGTGCTTGTGGTACACCAACATAGCGGTAATTGTGGGAAATTTACCATAACAACATAGACGATTTCATTTCAGTGCACATACTTTTTCCCAGCTTAAAAAGAGCAACTAATAAAGTGACCTAACAGAAACAGAAAATCGGGTACACCCTAGAGTACGGTACACGCCGCGCGCATTAGTGTCCCGTGGTATAATAGTAATTCCGCCCGACGACATTTCTTCTCGCGCAAGACCAGGACGAAATGGCAGAGCCGTAAATAGTCCGAAACCCCGATGCCCCTCCCGGGAACCCCGCGAACCTTCCCACCTCTCCCTCCTCTTCTCCCCTCGTGCAGCCGTCCCTCCCTGTCGCCGCCGTCAAAGCTTAACGGCGGCGCGCGATGGCTAATCCCGATATATAAACTCCCCCGCGGCTCCCCTCCCCTCCCGCCACACACAGAGACACCAGCAAGATCGCTCCCAATTCGCGGATAAGCTCTCTTGTTAATCGCGAACCTTTTTTTACCTTTTGTCCTGCCTCCTCGTGGTTACCGACGGGGTCCCTCCCTGCCATGGAGTCCGTCCGCGTCGCCCCTGCCCCCGCGGCGGCGGCGGCGGCGTTGGCGGAGCAGAAGCTCAAGCTGATTGAGCAGAAGACGGAACCTTTGCCCCCCGCCGCCGCCGCCGCGAAGGCGCCGGCGTCCGCGTGCAAGTGGGCGATGAAGAAGAAGCTGGTGGGCGGCGACGCGGGGTACGTGCTCGAGGACGTGCCCCACCTCACCGACTACCTCCCCGAGCTCCCGGTGCGTGCTCCCTGCTGTCTCGCTTTCGATCGGTTCGCGCGTGTTTTCCCGATTGCCAGGTTCCCGTCGTGGAGTTGAACTTGGTACTTTGAAGTTCCGATTATGCTTTTTTTGGCGCCGTTTCTGTGGGTTTGCCGCATCTGTTGTTGTTACATCATTTAGATCAGGAATTTGCCAGTTCGTTATCGGAAAAAAGAGGAATTTGCCCGTTCTAGCTTGGATTCGAGGATGAACTGATCACACCGTGCAGTTCAGTTGGTCCGGTGATTTTTCAAACATAGGGAAAAATCGATCAGTTGCTGGAGCCAGTAATTCCCCTTTTCAACCCTAGAGAAGAGAAATCGATCGATCCCCGGAAAAATAACTCAAAATTTTAATTTTGGAAAAAGGTGCTTGATAAGTACAGTATCCATGATGAATCAATTGCTCACCCGTTGCTTATGTTGCTGATCTGCAGACGTACCCGAATCCCCTCCAGGACAACCCCGCCTACTCGGTCGTCAAGTAAGAATTCCCCACCTTTTCGTGCCAGCAAACAGTTGAGTTCCCTTCCAAACACGTATGTTTGCCAAACCTGACCTTTCCTCCACGTGTTCTCCTCCAGGCAGTACTTCGTCAACACGGACGACACCGTCACGCAGAAGGTGAGAATTTTTCAGTCTCCAACAGAATGCGATAACCGTTGCAGGGTAGTATTGGTTTGGTGGCTAAAACTCTCTTTTATTGTTGCAGATTGTTGTTCATAAGACTAGTGCGAGGGGCACCCATTTCCGGCGCGCCGGGCCGCGCCAGAGGGTCTACTTCCAGTCCGATGAGGTGAATGCGGCCATCGTCACCTGCGGCGGCCTCTGCCCCGGGCTGAACACGGTCATCCGTGAGCTCGTGTGCGGCCTGTATGATATGTACGGTATCACCAGCGTCGTCGGCATTGAGGTGAGGACTTTCGTGGTGCTCTTGTTTGTTCTGCGTGTGTAATTTACAATGTCCCAATTAGTATTTTAGGTAATGCTTTGTTTCGATGCTAATGATGCTCGGTTAGTTAATTATAGTACTGTAACTGACTCTGACTGCTTATAGAAATGTACTGTATTTTAGATTTATTAGAACAAAACTGTCTGAGAACACAATACTGATGGTGACACCAATATGCATTTTTAGCCGCCACTAACATACAACTTGATGCTTCTCATTACATAAGTCTGAAAATAACACTAACATTTGGCATCGGTTATGTTGATTCTGTTTTTATTTTATGCCTAATTCTGGATGTGCGATGTGCAGGGTGGCTACAAGGGTTTCTATTCTCGAAACACCGTCACACTGACACCAAAATCGGTGAATGACATCCATAAGAGAGGGGGAACCATTCTCGGAACTTCAAGGGGAGGACACGACACTGCCAAAATTGTTGATAGTCTTCAGGATCGTGGTATTAACCAGGTCTACATTATTGGAGGTGATGGTACTCAGCAAGGCGCTTCCGTAATATATGAGGTAACAGCGATTGTTACTTCAGGAATGTCTCAATCAGATGCACAATGCTATTTCTTGTCTCACATACAACTGCTTAAACTTCATTTCAGGAAGTCCGTAGAATGTCTCAATCAGATGCACAATGCTATTTCTTGTCTCACATACAACTGCTTAAACTTCATTTCAGGAAGTCCGTAGACGAGGCCTCAAATGTGCAGTGGTCGGTGTCCCAAAGACCATAGATAACGATATTGCGGTACTTTCCTCTTTCCAATGCAATGGAGTTTGTACACAGGAGTGATTGTTTTTCGCATTTGGTTGTGACTTTGATGTTGCATTGTTCCCACAGGTGATTGATAAATCTTTTGGATTTGACACTGCTGTGGAGGAGGCTCAAAGAGCCATCAATGCTGCGCATGTCGAAGCTGAAAGTGCAGAGAATGGCATTGGTGTTGTGAAGCTAATGGGTCGCAACAGTGGTATGTCTCTTACCCTATTATAGACTTGCAGTTACATCTTCAAGTAATACCTGCTCCTGCATTTTCTGAAGTAATGTGGTTTTAAGTAAATAATGAGTTTTAAATTCTACTGATGCAGGGTTTATCGCCATGTATGCTACTCTAGCTAGTCGTGATGTGGTATGTTGTTATCATCCTATAAGTTCATCACGAAAATCAACGTAACAGTAATGCTGAGACTAGACTGACCACTTTGCTCTGCTTGTAATCTCAGGACTGTTGCTTAATCCCAGAGTCACCATTCTACCTCGAAGGAAAAGGAGGCCTCCTTGAGTTCATTCAGAAACGGCTCAAGGACAGTGGTCATATGGTCATTGTTGTTGCCGAGGGTGCTGGCCAAGATCTCATCGCCCAAAGCATGAATTTTGTAGACACTCAGGATGCATCTGGAAATAAGCTGCTTCTGGATGTTGGCCTTTGGCTATCCCAGAAGATCAAGGTCAGATTTCTGGTCCAGACTTTCATTTCCTTGTCAATGTGGGGACAAACGAGTCTCTTTATGAGACATGATCTTATTCCTCCACTGAGTTGCTTGCCTTTCTTAATCATGCAGGATCATTTCAAGAAGAAAACCAACTTCCCCATCACTCTCAAGTACATAGATCCGACATACATGATCCGTGCGGTCCGGTCAAACGCCTCCGACAACGTCTACTGCACTCTGCTTGCACACAGCGCCCTCCATGGCGCCATGGCAGGGTACACTGGCTACACCGTCGCACCCGTAAATGGCAGACATGCTTACATCCCGTTCTATGTAAGTCCAGGAAACAGTGATCATCAACCTTGCGTTCAGTTGAAGTCTTATAAACCTTATGCTGATACTTGCTAAAAAAAACTTGTGCCGATAGCCTGAAACTTTTGGTAACCTATGCAGAGAATCACGGAGAAGCAGAACAAAGTCGTGATCACTGATAGGATGTGGGCGAGGGTTCTCTGCTCGACGAACCAGCCTTGCTTCCTGAGCCATGAGGATGTCGAGAACATGAAGCACGATGACGACGAGCGCCACCACCTCCACAACACGCAGCTCCTCGACAGCTCCCCGGCGAAGTGCTCACCTGACTGCAATGGGTCAGCAGCTGTAGTGTGAGAAGCACAAGATATTTTAGATGGATATATATTGAGCATGTGTGTAATTAGAGCTATCCTTTTTTAACCACTTTCTCTTATCATTTTTTTAGTTTGCCTTGTAGAGAAACTTCTCCAGAGAATTTATGTATAATACAATAAGGGTTCTCTACCATAGTAATCTCTTGTGGTAGAAGGTCATTTTTGGAGACTTGCTAGAAGCTCAATTTTTGGGTGCTCAGCAGCTCTTTTCGCAGCAGTTAATCCCTGATTCTGTTGTAAGTTTACTGAAATGAACATTATCATTTTACCCAGCCCCAAGGTTGAATTTGTCAAGCAAAGTAACTTTTTCGTTGGATCACATTGTAAATCTCTTCATCAGATTAAAAAACAAATATACGCGACTGCAGAAACCGCGTCCGCGTCGCTCCCAGGGAGGCGACACGGGCGACCAAACTCCGCACCCGAGCCCGTCTTCTTCCTCCGTCCGCTCCCCTCGTCGCCGCCAGGCGCAGCCAGCGGGCAAAGCCCGTCTGGTAGCCGGCGGCGGCGGGCCATCCTCCCTCGTGCGCGGGGGTCTCCGGCTGGAGCGGCGCGGCGCCCTGGACGGCGGGCTGCTGGCGGCGGAGCAAGGGCGCCAGGGCGGCGGCCCCGGACATCTTCGGCAGGTTCGGCGGCCGTGGTGGCTGTGCAGGCAGTGCCACGGCCTGAGCGACGTCGGCAGGCGCTCGAGCTCTTCCGTGCGGGCCAGATCTGGGCTTGGAGGGCTCGATCTGGGCGTTGCACTAGCGTGGGAGGTGGCCGGCGCGGCGACGTGCGGCATGGGCGGCGCGGCGGGCTGTGCCGCGGTGGGGCCTCTCCGGCAACGCGGGGGCCGGCCGGTGGTGCTGCCCAGGTCCGGGGCAGGTGCGGCGGC
This sequence comes from Lolium multiflorum, assembly GCA_030979885.1. Lineage (NCBI taxonomy): Eukaryota > Viridiplantae > Streptophyta > Magnoliopsida > Poales > Poaceae > Lolium > Lolium multiflorum. Next base: position 62,582,013 of record CM061749.1, on the reverse strand, counting down.
TTGCCGGGGCGGCGTCCCCGGGCGGCGGCGGCGGCGGCCGTGACAAGGGGCTCTGGCCGCGCGCGGTGGACGACCGGCGGTGCTGCCCAGCGCCGGGTAGGTGTGGCGGCCGTGGTGGAGATGGGGGTTGAGGGATGGAGGCGGTCTGGCCTTGAGCACGATGCAGGATGGCGCGACATGTTCCGGGCTAACGCCTTGTCCTCGGTGGCTGGCCGGCCGGCGGCTGGCCGAGGCCGGCGATGGCGACGGCTTCGGGCGCCGCTCCCTTCTTGAAGACATCGCCGAGGTGCTGTTGGTCATCCTGTCTGGTATGCTCCAGGGTAATCCCTAGATCCGACATGATCGGTCGATGGCGGCGCTCTTGCGTCGTCTCCCCTCTTGAGGGCATCGATTTGGAGCTGCTTAGGTCGGAGGGACCCGTGGAAGATGGTTGATGTTGGCGTCGTGGGCTGCGTGGCAACGATGACAATGGTGAGCGGATCGGAGTTGCGGTATGCCCTTCGTCACCCCTACCATGATGGTGAAGTCGGAGCTGCGAGGCGACTTGTGGCAACGATGCCACTTGTTTGGTGCGAGCGTTGGTGCAAGGCGTGCAACTTTCTCCTATGAAGGTCACGGTTGGAGTCGGAGCTGCCTCCTCCTCGACATGCTTGGGGGGTCGATTGTTTGGCATAGGCCCACTTGGGCTCCGATGTCATTTGCGGCGAAGGTCTCGGTGGTGGTTGTCTAAGGCGAAGTCGGAATCGCTGGCTCGTGGAGGAGTGACGACGATGACGCTCGATGGCATCCTCAACGACGGCTTTCTTCTCGATGGTGTGTGTGCTTTGTGTGGGTAGCCAGGTTGGCCGAGGTGCTCAGTGTGCGTTGTTGGTTTTCGCCCGATTTTCTCCTAAAAATCGGGCACTTTCTTCTTTATCAATGAATTAAGGCAAATCTTTTGCCTTTTCTTAAAAAAAAAAAAAAACAGTTGCAAAACTGATTCAATCTGAAAGGACCGGCGACAGGAACGAGTCAGCAACGCAGACTCAGGCTCGGAGGAACTGAATTCAGTCTTGAATAGGTTAGAGCAAATTCACACCGCGTTGATTAAGATGGAAACACGTAGTTACAAGGACGCCCTGGAATCCGGATCGATCTCCGATTCCAAGAGCCAGAAGGACCTGAGGATCTCCACTTCTGAATTGGAGATTGAGGAAGCCAAGAAGGCGATTGGAGGGGAATCCAAGGGAGAGGCGAGGTGTCGCCGATGATTTCCACTTCCACCGAGACAAAATTGCCCAAGGGGATGTAGACAAAATTTCAGGCAAGTCGTATCAATTATATTTTATTTACAGTTAACTGTTTGACAACTCTGTTTTACTTGTGTTACTTCTGCTGTTCTGTTCTGCATGCTACATCCTACATGGTTGGGGAACTGGAGATTCTGCCATGGCCAAATTGTCATGGTGGCAAGCAAGTTAGGTTTGTTTTTCTGAACGGAGTTTGAGTTGTTGAGTCGTACAAGTGCTATTTGAGCTATCTGACAAGGATTTTCTCTAGTGAGTCCCACTACGAAAACAAGAAGAACTGTAAGCAGCGAGGATAAAGCAAGATCATTTTCCTCACCCCTATTCTCTCTCATAGACATATCAAGCATTATCATTCTTCTTGTAAATTTACTAAACTTAACACTTTTTTACGGAATAAACTGAACACTTCTAGTGGAGATACTTTGTATCGTTTCGTTGGTGTTGCTCTCGAGTTTGAAAAGGGTGAAACACTGATAAAATCGAATCACCTGAGATTGAGCCTTTTTATTCTGAATCTGGGCTATCTGGAAATTTATTTATTTCGATCACCTGAATCACTAACAAGCCAGCTGCGTTGATTAGCCTGAAATGAACAAACACATACATGAACTGCAGAAACCTCTTAAATATATAGACCGGCTTATCTTGCCTAACAAGAGAAAACAGAGTAGGATACACATTCACAACATACGCTTGACACTACAACTTAGCTTCAGGATCTTCTTCATCGAGAAAAGTAGAAGCTAGCTGCTGAATCACAGTTAGAATGCAGGTAACAAGGCATCTGCGCTGATTGCCTGTGATGATGAACAAGCACAGAAATGAACTGCAGAAACCACTTAAATATTTAGAGCAGCTGTCCTGTCCAACGAGATACAGAGTATGATACACATTCACAACACATGCATGGCACTACTGGTAGGATTTCAAAGAGAACAGCTGAAGCTTGAACAAATGAACATTATCAACGTTGATTAGCCTGATAAACTGCAGAAACCTCTTAAATATATAGACCGGCGGCTGTCCTGGACAACAGGAGATACAGAGTAGGATACACATTCACAACAAATTCTTGGCACTACTGCTACATATGTAAGCTAGCTTCAGGATCTTCAAAGAGAAAAGTTGAAGCTTGAACGAATGAACATTATCGACGCAGCTGCGATCGGAAGCAACAGCACTATGCCACGGCTAACAAAAGCCCGCGGCCGGGAGCAACAGCACTACTACACGGCAAACAAAAGCCAGATATGACAACAATGAGAAGAATTCAGGGGTGCTCCAGGAGTGCTCCAGCGGTCCTCTTTGAATGATTGGTCGAGCCAAACTCTACCCTCTGTACACGCCTGAAGGGTCGGCATTTTGGACTATCCAGGGGTGCTCCAGGACCTTATGGAGGGGAAGCCGATGCGCGGAGTTTTTAACAAGCATCTGCAACAAGTCCAGGACAAACCAGTCATGAGATGCTCTCGTCACTTGTCACAATAACCACCTCTTATTGCAATCATGATCAGAAGGCCATGAACTAATTTACCTGTGAAATGAGGTCCTTGGCAGCAGGAGAAACGAATGGTTTCGATGGAAATTTCAGGTCAACTTTCACTATCCTGGATTGTAAAAATAAGGCAGCTTATAAGAAAAGTACAGGGCCCAATGGGAGCAAAGTAGAGTTGCATGGAAGTGACTCTAGTCTCTCAATCACGATGATTTAAACATGTGATCCAGTCAAAAGAAATCTATTACTGATGATGGATACCAGGAAACCTGAACCTAAAAAAAGCATGCCTAGCCGTGCTAATCAGTGATCAATGTAACATATGTCTGTTTCATGTACAAGAACCATACATAGCATTTGCTTAGCAGTAGAAAGTTAAAGCACTTATGACAGAATATGTAGCTCACTTAGAAGAAATTATAAAGTATGAGGAAGCAAGATTCATAAGAACAGTCAAGAAAGTAAAATCATAGCATTCATCATGAGTTACCTTCGATATGTTTCGGAGTGCTCTTTGGCTTCAAATGGTGGGAGACCATAAAGGAACTCATAACATAGGATGCCCAAGCTCCATATGTCTACATGGTAATCATGTTCCGTCTTCTCCACTGGACAAATTGCAACAAGTTAAGAGGCAAGAAAAAGCATATAGGAAAATTTAGGGTATATGATTTCTCAATAAATCAGTTTTGGCATGGAAGTATTAAGTACCCATTTCAGGAGGCAGATAATCTAGAGTTCCACACATTGTCCTTCTCCGGTTAAAGGTATGAACAGACCAACCGAAGTCCGCAATCTTCAACTCTCCCTGTCATGAAATCATATGCATATGTAAATGCCAGAGAGAGTACTGTTCCAGATCACAAAAAAAGAATAGAACAGTGCAAATACCTGTGCTCCAACTAATAGGTTTTCTGGTTTAATATCTCGATGGATCACATGCTTCCCATGTAGATAGATGAGGGCCCGTGCCAATGATGCTATGTACTGAAAACCAGTGAATCAGTTAGTACTTCGAACAGTAGGTAAAAGGTACATTTACCATGAAACACATGCAAAGAGATGCTTACGGTTGCTGATCGTCTTTCAGAGAAATGCTTGCATCTCTGCAACTCCTTGTAAAGCTCACCTTTCGCAGCATGCTCCAAGATCAGGTACACACGGGTCTGCAAAATCCACATGACAAAGAACTCACGATAAGAATGAGAGGACACAAAATGAGGAAAATAAAGCTTCTCTGTATTGTAGTTGGGCTAATCAGGACCTGATCATAAAAGTACCCATATAGGCGAAGAATATTGGGGTGCCTAAGGTGACTCTGTATCTCGACCTCACGCCGCAGCTGATGCTCCACCTGAGATTGCTTCAACTGGTTCTTGAAAAGAACTTTCAATGCCACAATCTGATTGCTCTGTTTCCATAGGAAGAAAATGGTGTAAGGCTGAGTATTAACAATTCCAAATGACATTAAAGAGCTACCACATTCAACATGTTTGCTATGATCTAGGTAATCCTGCCATCTTTAAGAGAAGATGTAGCCCCCATCTTTAAGAGAACATGTAGCCCCATACAATGGAATTGTGCTATGTATGAGAAGTGCTGATGAAATGGGTACCTTACCATGCGTGATGTCAAAATTCTACAAAATAGCTAGGCAGCTACAACTAGAAGTTAAAAGTAGGCAACAGATAGCATATATGTTAAACTTCTGGCCTCAACTTGTATTCAACATTTATATTACTGTGTGTTTCCTAATTCTAAACCCAAAAAGCACAAATGCCTACTATTAGACCACCTACAGTTACGATCTAATCAGGTCCAGGCGTCCATCAATGGCAAAACACATAAAACCCTTGAATGAAATCATGATTCTGAGTTAATCTGCCTACTGCATATAGAGCAAAGGAGTAACATTACAGCACTGAACAATAATACATGCTACGATTACTGACGAGATCAATGGCCTAGAGCATATACTGCCGAGATAGATAAATGGTGTAGAGCATCTTACTCTCTTTTCTCTGGCCAAGTAAACATGGCCGAACTTGCCCCTCCCGAGTGCTTTCCCGACGTCGAAGTCAGACAGCACCCACCGCTTCTCCTCCTGCGAATGATGCGTAGCCTACAGGGAGCCGACAAAAAGACACCATTATTTATAGCTCCATTTCAGAGGACGAGCTTATTATGCTGGTGAATCTGAAAGTGGGCCAAACGATATAAGACGCACAAATGCATCTTTTACCATGCAAACCGTAACAGAAAGCTGAGAACCCAAAATGCAATCTTGAACCGAACAAAGAAAAAGAGGACCTGAGTCCTTTCTGCGGCTGGCTGACGTCAGCTACCGATCTAACCCTAGCGTTAAGGGGAATCGTGCGAGATCAGATCGAACCCTGAATTCGAGCAAGACCGCGAGCAAACAGCCACCCCCAAGAACATCCCGGCGGCGGTCCCTGGCCAAATCCCAAGAATCCACCGCTACGGACCCAGCACCCCCCGAGATTTTTCGCACAAGAACCGCACAGATCTGGCAGGGGTTCCCGGAGGAGGGGAAGAAGGAGGGTGAGCAGGCAGGCATACCTGCTCCTCGGAGTGCGAATCGGTGGAGATCGCCATGGCCGGCTGGCTGGCTGGCGGTGGAGCGGGGGAGCGCAGCGGCGAGGGGAGCGGCGGACGAGCGGCGAGGCGAGTTTGGAATTGGGGAATTTCTGGATCGCAGTTCAATTAAAGGCGAGTCGGAGGAGGCCTCAACGGTCGGATTATTCTTCCCTGCCGAATGCGTGCGTGCCACTCACGTGCCAGCCAGCCGTTGAAAACTCGATATGGGCTTCAGATTTCGTTCGGGCTCAACCAAAAACTTCGAGGCCGCGATGCTGGGCCTTACGGAAGAGCAAAGCAGGTCGTCAATAGTGTACAAACGCTCCGTCTTGTTTCAAAATTTGACATGTATTTTAAGCTTTGACCACAAACTACCTCTCTGTCTATAAGAAAATGTTAAGAGCTTGCCTAAATTTGGACGTATATATTCACCTTTTGATGTATAGTAGATGCATCTAAATTTATACAAACTTTTGACATTCTTTTATGGACGGAGGAGGGAGTATATAAGATTTAGTCAACGGCTACCAACCATAATTACATAAAAAAGGTATTTGTGAATACGAATTTCAATGTGCCTATTTTGTGTATATATGATTGGTTAATCGATGGTCCAAACATGAATTTGAGTCGATAAATGCAACTTCAGCTTTGGAACGGATCCGCGGACCAGGGTCTAGCCTCCAGGGCCTTGTGCCAAACTCTGGAATGGGGTCTTCCTCTCTAGAAAAATTGAACTACTGAATATTTATAATGTATATGTCATAATATAGTAATAACAATTGCATATACTAAGAACCATACCCGTTCAATGCCCGGTTTGCATAATATTTCCATGTGCCCCTCAAAAACACCTTTTACTTGCATTTACACATCTTTATAATTTCAGTACTTGTTTAATTCAAAAATATAAATATATTTATCTTTATTTCATTTAGCTTTATCACATAAATTACACCACTACCATTACCATACTATTTTACTTTTCCAGAGCATTTGGTTTACCTTTCATATTGCATTTACTTTCTTTACTTTGTTACTTTACATATTTGTTTTCAATTCTAATACGAAACCTTCACTTGGTGGAGTTGAGGACACAAGGCAACACTATTTTGTTATGTAGGTTGTTAGAAGAGGAAAGAGAAGTGGAAATCCACAAACGTAGCTTGAGCTACATGCAGCTCATTTTTTAAAAATTCATAAATAATATTTTTAAGTTTCAAAAAAATATGCAAACAAAATCTTGATGTAGACAATCTTGTGTTGTACGCGAATGCAAATTTGCAACTCGAAATACCTTATATTTGCGGCTATGCAAAAATGGAAAATTCTGATATCTATAATCGTGAATAGTAAATCTCAAAATCTGTCAGATTTTGTCATTTTTCTGCTGCCTCGAATATATGGTATCTGGGGTTCAAATTTTACACAATGATACAACTCAACATTGCCTACATATTTTGTCGGATTTTTTTGAAACTTAGAATGCCATTTTTGAAGGACTACAAAAGTCCACACTCGAAGAGAAGTACATTTCTACTAGTGTTTCCCCGAGAGTTCGGTATAAACTCTCAAGTCATTCTTGTGGTGAAAAAGCCCTTGCTACATCAATTTGCGCTTGAAGTCCCAACAAATTGGCATACTAGTGAATCTAGTGCCATCAAGGGGCCACTTTCACTCTTTGTCACCTCTAAAACCCTACGTGGGACACAAACCCACCGCCTGCTTTGAAAGGGGTGTGTCTCTGCAATACTATGAAATGGCTTAGTAGACCTAGAGTTACCATCAGCGCACCAAAAATATGGTACTATTTGCCACCGGTGTACGATGCGCTGGCGGTATCCTAACATTGTCGGTGGATCCGCAGTTCTGTACGCCAGTGGTATCCTAACATATTGGAGGTTATGGCCTAGGTTTCTATGCCAGGCTACACTGCCGACGTCCCAAAAGAGTGCGCGCCAGCGATACGAGGACAACTTTGAAAAAAAACGCAACTCTTGGACCACGTCCCCGTCCTGGACCACCTAACCACACACACAACACACACACACACACACACACACACCGTCCATCTCTTCTCTCTTCTCGCACGCGCACTGCACCGCCCGTAGTCCTGCACCTAGCCCTCTCTTTCTCTCACAGGTGGTTCTTCCTCTCTTCTCTCACTGGTGCATCTTTTGTCACCGGCCTTGCGCCAGCACGCCACGATCTAGAAGTGGAGCCCCCTAGGCCAGGGAGGACACGGCTCCCACTCGAGCTCAACCGCATCGGGCTCGATTTCCCCGCATCGAAGCCAAGGTTGGAGGGGAGAGCCGCTGTCGCGGGCGGAGCCATGGTCGGAGGGGAGCAGTTGCGCGACGCCGTTCCACGACCCTACCTGGTCGACCAGTCGATCCCCATATCGTCATCCTCATCACCGGAGGCGGGGCCACAAGAGACGCTGAAGCCTGCGCGCTCCAGACCCCTTTTGGTACCGTTGACGCCGCTCTTTGGCGACATGGACGTCCTCCTGGGCCCTTCTGCAGCAATTGGTGTGCGTACTCCTGCCGCGCGTGGTGGTACATGTCCCTCCCCGCTGCGCCGAAGACGGAGCTGAGCACGACATTCCAGTGGGAGGCTAGGGAGGAGGAGGCGGTGGTGAGGCTGCACTGCGGGCCAGGACCCGCGCTACGAGGCCGAGATCTGGGGGGAGCGGTGGCCAGGGGCTGGGATGGGCACACAATAATTGTTGCACGATGGTGCCCCACCCACGTGGGGTTTTTTTTCTAAACGAACTACTACCGGCGTACCAAGCCTAATGGGTCAGTGTTAGGTCCATATACCACCGATGGACTAATGTGGGGTGCAACAACAATATACTGGTACCGCCGGCGTGCGCAATGGCGTATATATGTGTGCCGGCGCTGGCTAGAATAGATACGCTGGCGGTAGCCTATTTCTTAGTAGTGCCGTCTACAACATGCATGTCACGGATACAGTTTTACATTGTTGATGTCGACAACTAATGCGGCTATTTGAAACAGTAAGCTTCGTTTCTTAGTAGTTTCATTATATTGCAAATTATTATGACTCCTTCATCACTGCATCGTCCCAGTCTCCGACACTTCATGGTAAGCAAAATATTCAGGTTAGAGGAAGCTCTGGGTCTGCAAGCCCAAAATCCTTCCCCAGGTGGGAAGCTCCTTCAGAAGGTTGTCTTAAGGCTAATATCGACGCTGGATGGGATTCATCTTCCAAGAGGGCTGGCTTAGGAGTAGTCATTCGTGATTGGAAGGGCCAGGTGATTCTCACTGAATGGAAATTTGTCCCTATATGCACAAGTGCAGAAGAAGCAGAAACTCTTGCGTGCTTGGAAGGTCTAAGGCACCTCATTGATTTACGTCAGTGGCCAGCAAGTTTGGAGACGGATTGTCTCCGCGTGGTACATGCAATATCAGGCCATGATCATGACCGTTCCTTGAATTGGACCTCCTATGATGAAGCACGTGAACTTCTGAAAATCTACCAAGATATTAAAGTTGTGAAGGTAGATAGGGCGAGTAATGATGTGGCTCATGGCCTAGCGCAGTTAGGAAAGTCTAGGGCTAGTGGTTCGTTACGTGACTCAGCTCCTACATGTGTGTCGAAGCTGATTATGGATGAGTGTGAGGTCCGCCATGGACAGTAGGTTTGTTTGAACACCTTGTAATCTCGAAAACAACAAGTTTCTTTCGCACTCTTTTCCTTACCAGGGCACCGAAGGAGACTGGAAGGTTTTTAATAAGGCGGCCTATTATTTATTAATATATGTGTTCTTACCTCAAAAAAAGTAAGCTTCGTTTGGAATGTGCAGATGTGTTCTTCTAGGTGTTTTGGCGGGGAGAGTGGGGAGAAAAGTCAAGATTCAAAAAATGAAGCTAGAGAATACGACTGTCAAATTAACTTGATGTAGCTTTTATTTTATCAGGGGCTCTATGTTCGCGTTTCAATGTCCTCGTTCAGACATGCATGTTATGCTTGAACGATCAATAAACCTCCCTCTAAAATCCAGCTCAATGCTAAAACAATGTGTTTCACACGGTTCTCTTGAAGAAAGAAAAAGTGTGCCAGGGAGTATATATCTTTCTCATATAATTGTGGTAAATGAGTTAAATGTGCATTTTCTTCTCACCGTATGACTTTCCATGAACATAGCTCAACATCACTCGCGTCAAACTCTTTGACAAACGACGCGCGCATATATATTACACAATCATTAGTCCGGGTCACCCCTGATGCAAAGCCGCCTTGATGACGCTTCACAAACACATTTATAAATAAATGTGCACTGATTCATGCATCTTTGCGGCCGAAAACAAGAGGGGCACGGTGCACACGCAACGCTGACACGTTAAAAACGAAATCATTCCCAATTTTCAGTGTGCAACTTGTCGGAGTATATAAGCTATTGCATGCAGGCCCGTGAAAAAAAAACGAGTCTACTTATTCCCGTTATCCCGCGCGCGTATAATGTGGTTCTTAAATTGATCAAGTGGATTGCGATCCTAGTAATCAAATCGGTATTCCATTCCGTCTCGTCATTCTACATGCCAAGTCAGACGGCCAAGCTCAAGCTTCGGCTGACTTGAATTTAATCTGTGCTCCCGATAGCAACGCGCAAACCGAATTTGATTTTCTAGCAATTGTAATTCGAACAATACTTCACTCAATTAAGCGAACTTCTTGCACTAGTTATCTCCCTCTTAGACTTCATGAAAAGAGACATTAATCGAACTTATAGCAGGCCAATCAATTTACTACTACTCAGAACTGAAGACAAGCACAATTGACTGAACATGCATGTCAGATTCCTTCCGATTTTGACGCGTGATTTCTAGCACTAGCTGAATGAACAGCAGCGACGAGTTCAGAGAACCAGCAGGTCGCTTTCTCGTGCCGGAATATTGAGAGAACTCGGCAACATGACAGGAACACAGCGACGAGGGGGATTTCGCTGTCCAGGAGGCTTACTCGACGATAGCGAAGTGAAGTCGCTTGCTTAGCTAAACGCTAAGCTCAAAGCAGCGCGTCTTTTCCCTATCACGGAGCCAAAAAGCAGCTTCCATGTTTGATGGGTAGGCGTACGAATGATCAGCGTGACCTGTCTAAAGAGAAAACAGGATTCCGTCCTGGCGTTTTGGCCTCTTGGAATGATGGGTTTAGGGGAATTTTTGGGAGGACATGCTCACATGCACATGCTTGCGCCAAGAACCCACGATTATGTGCTTCCTTTAATTTCGATCTTCTGTAGAGCAGAGGGTATGTATCCGTTGCGATTGTTCGATCTCTTGTTTGGAGCGAGCATTCATGTCAATGGGATGTTTGATTTGAAAATTCTGACGTGACCTCTCTCTAGGGTATATGACACCAAAAAATTCAGGGAATCTGATCGTTTTTTAATAAATAGCCATCATGATGCAGAAGCCGAGACACATCCCCATTTCAAAAAGAACAACAAATTCAGGGAAAATAGAATTGTTTGGCCCCATGACCTAGGGGGAATAATTTGCCTTTTTTTCTAATGGCGCGAAATTTCTTTCACAGCTAATACGAGTAAGAGCATCTCCAATCGTGTTTACATGCAGCGTCTGGCAATAGATAGGGCGTACATGAGGGCGCCGACGCCAGTGCCACATACGGGGGACGCCTCTATCTAGCCACACGTCCAATATGGCGCCTTCAATAATTTTTTAACCTTTTGTTTGCATATATCATGTACTATTTTGTAAAACTTCAACACATAAAAAAATTAGTTTTACAATAACTAAAATATAAATAAAACAACAACTCAAATAAAATAAAGTTAAACTAGAGCAAGACTCGGGCGGTCGCAAGTTCATCATGGGTCGAATGGTTGCGGACTTATCCTTGCATAGGTAGTCATCTACTCATCTTATGTAGCGGTAGGGGCTCCATATTAACTGCAAGCATCCTCATAGCAGTAGTGCTTTTCTAAATTGATGAGCAACCGAGCACTCTGATAGCGCCTTTCTTCATCAGAAAGTAGGTACACTACTCCCTCACACTGTGCAACAACTTCATGAACAACTCCTTGTTCAGCCACGCCAAATTTTTTTCCAGGTATATGTTGGGTGATCGGCAAAATAGTCGACATATAGCCATGACCCTCCATCCTCTTCTTCCCTTGGACTTCCTTCTCCCAAAATTCGAACCTCCACGGCCGGGAGCGACATTGTTGAGCTCACCCGCTTGTAACTGTAGATGACAAACGAGGATTGTCAAGTTCTCATCTTCATTCACGGCGACATTGGTTTCCGCCTCCATGAAGTGATGGATCGTCATCTTGTCGAATCAAACACGGAGCAATCAATCAACCAAACGACAACAAGAGGTACAAAAATGTAGAAATGAAGCCTAACTATCGGGGTCAACGTCTGAACACCTTGCGTGCAAGCCGGACTTCTGCGGGCGCTAATCGAGAGAAGCGGCCAGAGAGGCAACCGAGACAGTGAGCAGCGACCGTGGATTGGTGTAGGCCGCATTGAACCAAAGGCGTCGAGATGGGGGCGATGACAGTGGCGATGGCGATTTGGCAGGGGTGGGAAGAGACATCAATCCAAGAAGAGGCAAGGTAACGAGGGGACAATGGGTTGGGTCGATGTTTAGTGATACCCACATGTCGGCATCCTACTTGGAGGTTGCCCCTAGACGGTCCATGTTGGTCGGGGTTGGTGTATGGCGCATGACAGTTTATTAGACCGTCCAGGATCCAAGTGGCATTTGAGGAACTTTTTTTTTTCCAGTCTAGCATCCAATAAACTTTTTTCGAGGGCTACATAGCGACTAAAGATGTTCTAACTACATCTCTAGTAAATTGCAACTGTTCAATTATGTTTTCCTCTCGTTGCTCTCGGTGTAGCACTTGTGCGGACTTGTTCAGGGAAGACAAGTTAAAAGAGCTCAGGGCCGACATGTAACGAAGCATATACCACATGTTGGATTTACCTATCCGTTATTTTGAAAAAAATACAATCCGGTCTACATAGCCGTTTCGGTCGTAAACGTAAATAAAAGTGTGTTCTGTCTTTCGCCAGCTGCCGACAGAAAGCTGCTCGCCCTTTTGCACGTTGGTGGCGATCGGGTCCAGGTACCACGTAGTCACGTACGTACGGGTCGCAGCGACGCCCGCCCCTAGCCGTTCATCTCCGGATGGACGTCCCCGGACGCGTCGACGGCGATTTCCTTTTTGTTTCGCTTTGGAACTTCCATCGACAGGAACTGAACTGGCATGGCAGAGAGCCAGAGATGAGCAACGCGCTACGTGTTCGTCTGCTGCTGCTCCGAGTCCGAGATGATGATGATGAGATTCTCCTGACACGTTCGAAACGGCCCCGTACTGCACTGGCTCATGCATGGTCCATGCGAAGTAGGCTTCGAATTGAACTAGCCCTCAGATTAATTAACCAGATAACATTGTTATTGTGCCAGTTTTAACTTGATCCATCAGTTTTCTGCTGCCTCTCACTACAGATCAAAAAGATAGCATCACCCTATCCGGTAGGTGTAATTGTCTTGTTTTGCCCAGTCAATCAAAGGATAAAAACGACCCCGGTTAAAAAAGCATTTACTCATGACCTGTCAATCAATCGGTCCGATCATCATCATCAGGCCTCATACAAAAGATCTGCCGCTATCATGAACCAGCCGGTCGTCATTAGCCGTATACACTAATCACCCCAGCCAGAATTAATTTTCTTTTCGCGTGGGCCATGGCTGTCTGCCCGGCTTTACGAACACGGACCTTTTTGTTGGTACTCCATCGGAGAGACCCGGCGCGCATCATGCACGGCAGCTAGCGAATCTTGAGATCGGTCATGGCTCATCATCTTTGGGGGAGGGCAGCGCCATGCGATTTGCGTGCAAGAACTCGGCGCACGGCCTTTCACATGGCCGCGTCGTCGTCGTAGCATGTGTGCAGAATGTGCAAGAATCGGAGAGAGTGGAAGCAAATTTTGTTTCATTGCCTACAAGAATTTGAAACTTTGATCGAAGAGCTGAAACTGAAACATGTAATATGTGTCACTCGTTGTGTTGTGCGTATGCTCAGGGTGGAATGAGGAAACTGATCAAGATTCGGAACGTAAAGATTAGTGTGAAAAAACGGTTGCAAGAACATGTTGTGAATTTTGCTAGTGGATGCACACCACATCCAAAACATAGAAGAAAACTGAAAGTAGCATCTGTTCCTTGTCTGATATAGCGATTCAAAGTTTATACAGTACTGAAAGTCGGCATGGAAACGGCGATCGGACGAACACCTAGAACACGCGCAGGCGTGTGGCACATTGATCTGGACTACAGTACTACACTGGGGAGACGGTGGTATCGAGAGGGTAGTAGAAGCCGGTGAGGAACTGGTCGGCGGCGTCGAGGTCGGAGACGGCGGCGGTGCAGAAGTCGGCGAAGAAGCCGCCCGCGCCGCCGCCGTCAGCGGCGGCGCCGTTGTCGACCGCGGAAGACCAGTTGGACCCCGACGACGCGGCGGAGAGCGACGCCGACGTGGATCCCTCGGCGGCGCCGAACGGGTCGTGGAGCGCCGCGGCCGGCGCCAGGAAGTCGCCGCCGTCGTCGTAGGTGCTGTACGCCTCGGCCTTGACGGTTGGCGCGGCGAAGGGGAAGAGCAGCGACGACGACGGGTGCGCGGGCGCGGGCGGCGGTGTCGGCGCGGGAAGCGGCGAGAAGGACGGGGAGCGGGTGGAGGAGAAGGTTGCCGCGGCGGCGAGGCGCTTCTTGAGCTTGGTGTTCCAGTGGTTCTTGACGTCGTTGTCCGTGCGCCGCTCCAGCTTGGACGCGATGAGCGACCACCTGCGGGTAAGGCCTGTCGGTCATGCTGGCCAGGAAACAAAAACGAAGGATGTCCTTGACTCCTTGTACTTACTTGCTTCCGATCTGGCTGTAGAGTGAGTAGATGAGCGCGTCCTCCTCGTCGGTGAAGCCGCCGTGGCGGATGTCCGGGCGGAGGTAGTTGAGCCAGCGGAGCCGGCAGCTCTTGCCGCACCGCCGCAGACCTGGTGCAGAACAAGAGGCAGAGTCAGCGCATCCGTCAAATCAAGAAGACGCACGCAAAAGCATCGATCAGGGCACGGCACGGCAGAGTAGAGGGCACTCACCGGCTCTCTGTGGTAGGGTGATCCAGCTGCCGTTGTTGCCGTGGCGGCGCATGTAGTCGCGCAGCGCGTCGTCCTCCTCCGGCGACCACGGCCCCCTCTTCACCGCCGCCCTGTCGCAGCACGGCGTCCTCCCCATCGACACACACACACACGCGCGCAGCAAGAAAGACAAGGACAGGACGCGAGCGACAGGAGGAGAAGAGGGCGACTGGCAGTTGCTGTTGTGTTGTGTCTAAGTCTGATGATGATCAGGAAGTACACAGGGCTGCCGCTACTTGTATCGACCCCGTCGTTCGTGGGTGAAGACCGGCACCTCGCCGCTACTCGCCAGCAGGATCGGAGTCTTTAAAAAACCGTGGAATCCCTGGGGTGAAAAGAGCGTCGAGAAAAGCGGGCGCGGTTTCCCATTCCGATCTTTGATTCTCTGCTGCCGGAGCCGGAGCGGTTGTTGCTCTCTCTCTTTTACAGTGCCCTTTTGTAGGATGTGATGACCACAGTACTTGCGCGAGTAGACAGGGACGCGGGAGAGAACATGCTGGTCGTATGTACGCTACCCAACCAGCATTGCTGATTCTCCTGCCAGGTGATGTTTTTTACCTGCCTTTTCCCCCCACTCCTGAACGCGTTACTTGTTTTTTACCGCAGTTTGTGAAAAGGGTTCTTGGAAGAAATAAGGTTTGTTCGTGCTTTTCTTACTGCGCAGTGAAGTTCCCTTGCAAAAAAAAGAGATCCCTTGCAGATGGATGACATGGGCGATTTACACAAAAATAACCCTTTGTTGCAACTATAGTACAGACTGACCCTCCCTCCGGGCAAACTATTTCACCCATCTAACCCTTTTGTGTGGCGCCCTTTCCATGGGCGCCACACATGGCAGTGTGGCGCCCGTGCCTGCGGCGCCACTCTCCCAGCCGACGTGGCGCCCTCGACGCTGAGCTGGTGCACCGATCCGACGTGGCAGCATGTGTGGCGCCCATGGGAGGGGCGCCACACTACTCTATATATATAATTTCTATCTAAATATAACAGATGACTGTGGTAGCTCAATTGGATGAAGCCTTTGCTTCCCAATCGCAAGTTATGAGTTCAAACCTCCGCACCACCTAAATTTATTTTTATTTTTAAAAATTATGCTAGACATTGTAGTATGTTTAAAACATGAAATCTAGCATCGTACTGTTTTGTAGAGTTTTTTTTATCTTCTCTTGCTTGCAAACTGAATAAACATATACAACGCTGCAATGTTGTGTCTCTCCGTGGCTTGGCTCCTCTGGGAAGCCACAAACTCCTTCAGAATTGTCTTAGACGAAGTTATTCAGGATTATCAGGGTACATTAGCAGTAAATTGCTGAGTTAGACAGAGTCAGAGGCATGCAATCAACATATTTAAGGTTATTGACGGCTAGGAAAGGCTACTGCCAGCAAAAAAAACTATGCGTACTTCTCCAAGTTCGTGTCTTCAGCATAGAATCACCGTATATTTCCCATATAGCACACTGCCACAGCTTGTTCAACCAGCCAACAGCTTGTTGCTCGAACATGAACTAAAAAAAAGGCTAGTTCCTGGGAGGCACCAGGACTGGAACCAAAGTTGCATAAGTTAGAAATTCAATCTCATAGCAACATGATTACTTGAAAAATTATAATCATAGAGAGAACACGCTCCACAAATAACATTGGTGTTTCGATATTCACAAATAACATTGGTGTTTCGATATTCATGTCATTCACCACAGAAAAATGAAAGAGGCCTTAGAGGCAACATGTTTACAAGGTGACAAATGGATCATGTATATTCCAAGTAAATAGCCAAGAGCCCAAATTTGGGGGCTTCAGGAATCAGTGCTATGTTCCAACTAAACAAACCAATGTTCAATGTTATGGTACTGGATTGTGCATATACACCTGATGCTTGGCAGGAAGGAAAGGCTGGTCCGATTGAACAGGCCATCGATGCCCAAGATCAAGATGAACATGTTAGTGCAGCCCTCAGATGTTGCTCAGTAGATGTATGTTGGCATAGCTTGCAAACACGACACTCATTCTCCTCTATGTTGATCAGTGCATCCCTGACACTTACTGAACTTTGAAGAATGGTAGTAGGTACAACCGTACGAGTGCCAAATCTTAGTTTTCAGAACAGTGTTATCTGCGATGTTTCACCTGTGTTGTATTAACACCAGAACAGTTATGCCAGTATCATAGATTTCTTGATTAGGAAGCAAGCAAGAGAAGATTAAAAAAAACTCTACAAAACAGTACGAGGCTAGATTTCATGTTTTAAACATACTACAATGTCTAGCATAATTTTTAAAAATAAAAATAAATTCGGGTGGTGCGGAGGTTCGAACTCATGACCTGCAATTGGGAAGCAAAGGCTTCATCCAACTGAGCTACCACAGTCATCTGTTATCTCTAGACAGAAATTATATATATAGAGTAGTGTGGCGCCCCTCCCATGGGCGCCACACATGCTGCCACGTCGGATCGGCGCACCAGCTCAGCGTCGAGGGCGCCACGTCGGCTGGGAGAGTGGCGCCGCAGGCACGGGCGCCACACAAAAGGGTTAGATAGGTGAAATAGTTTGCCCGGAGGATCAGTCTGTGTTATAGTTGCAACAAAGGGTTATTTTTGTGTAAATCGCCCATGACATGCAGTATAGCCGCGCAAGTCCAAGCGACGCCATGTCACGCTTCTGGCCATCTCCAATACGGTGACGCATTTCGGCCGCACGCGTCTAAAGCACGACGCGGTTCAAAGCGGCGATATTAACATGCTTTTGTTCACGTGCCTAGCTGTTGGCGGTGAATTAAAGCCGGTCCAAATTTGTCGCTGCTTTGTGTGGTCACGGACGAAGATTGACAGATGGCGTGTCTTCGTGAGTCCGCATGTTCCTCTCCCTAGAGCCACATGCCGGTGGCACAGCTAAAGCGGCCAGTCATTTTAATTGGGACCGGGAGGGGGCATGTCGTCACCACACACATATCCCCACTCCCACTCCCACTTGCACTTCGAAGAAGCTACGGGGATACACGACAACTAGGCCGAGTACTCCCGTTGGGGCCGCCTTCACCCTATTTCCGCTGGGCGGCTGGCGCAAGCACACTTACGTGGCGATGGTGGCGACGCGGGCGTTCTGGGAGGCCGACACCACGATGTCGTGGCAAGATGTCAACTGGCCCACTAGTGGCATCTAAGCACAAATCAGGTGTCAATCCCACCTATGCCGGCAACCTGCCGCGCTGCTCTCGCTAGACCTTCGTGACGACCCGATGTTCGGGGAGGGGTCCCGCAATTGGGACCTCTAGTTCATGATCGACCACGGCCGACACACGTAATTCACGTCGCGGGCGCCAACACATGAGGCCCCGTCCACCGAGATCGTCGTCATCATCAAGGAGGAGATGAGCGACATGGCGAATGGGTCATCGCCACCACTGTTACAGGAGGAGGAGGACTAGGAACTCCAGACCGCCATCGAGCCTTGGACCTCCAGGAATTCACAGCGTGGTCGCACCCCGTCGAGGTGCTTCGTGCTCGAGGCCAGCTAGTAAGGAAGTTGAGAGCATATCCTTACTCGAGATGGCGCGGGAGCAGGAGGAGGACACCATGCGTGACATCGCGTGGGAGTAGGAGCGCCATATGGCACGCTCCTGGGAGGCACAACAAGGGGAGGAGTAGGCTTGCGTTAGGGTGTCCTGGTGGGAGGCTGAGGCTGTCAACCGGAGGCCAGCTACCCTACAACATCCGCACTCCCAGTGGGAGGAGGCGCTCTGCTTGCCATGGCCCAAATCGTCGGCGGGGTCAGCGAAGTCTAGCCGCAACAGCTGCGCCCCTCTCGCACATGTTGCCATCAAGGTCGAGAGCGATGACAATGATGACTAGGCGTAGACATGCCGGGGTCGAGCGACGATATTGCCAAACCCTAGCTTTTTTATTTGCGTCATATAGTTGGGGATGGCCTTGGTTCCTCCGACTACATAAGCAGACTAGGACATGTTACTATTTTTTTCCCGTGATCTCGGTACCTCAGATCGCTTTCCACATAGGATTTCATTCCGTGAGCGACCCTGATGCATCCCTTGAAGATATATATAGATCATGATCGCGATGCATCGTGAACGAGACGGCTCCAAGCAATGTCGTGACCATCTTTTGTGGCTCATCATGAGCCCAGAAACCATGTTCATCTTAGAAAATCCTCGGCCATGATAGCACCACGCAGCTCACTCACAGCATTTCGTCACCGATATCTTCTTCGTTTTGAAGAATCGGACCCGTGACCCACCCATCGTCCACGAAAGACCATGATCAAAGAAAGGGCGTACTCATGGGATTTGCTTTTGGGATCGCTGCCGAGAAAGGAAAAAAGGCGGTTCCCAAACAAGAAGGAACAGTCAGTGCGGCAAAGATAACAAAGAGGAAGAATATGGGCTCGCTCGCACATGGACGGCGACCGTGGAGACACGAGATGGGCTTTCCTGGTATGGGACGGTACCTACAAGCCTAGGCAAAGTCTGGTCAAGCCCGATCGCCCGATCGGTGAAGGATAAGGCCTTGTGATACTTTTTGGGCTGCGCAAACGGCCTCCCGTGTCCACTCGTCTGTTTGAGCAAGTACATACGGAACATACTATAGTGCTTCTTCCACTAATTGAGACGATACCATGTAATAAATCGTGTTGTCAAACAAAAAAATCAGGGACCTGTTTCAGCAATATTACAGTGGGGAGGAATATGATATTTGTCTATTTATTACTCCTTGCATTCACTAATATAAGATATTTTAGTACTTATGTAATCTACTTTTATTGTGTTGTCACTTATTGTAGTGCGTATCTTTCAGGGCCGGCCCTAGGGGGGGGGGGCGGCCGCCTTGGGCCCGCAAAATCGAGGGGCCCCCGGCCAAGGTACGTGTGAGCACTGAGAAATCGCCGGACGAACCATTGCGGTACTGGAGGTTCTTTGTCTCGAGTCTCGACGAAGAAGAAAGGCGAAACGTTGGGAGAAGAAGCTCTGGGCCTTTTCTCTCCTAATTTCTTTCTTTAGCTACCTGGGCTGGGGCCTTTCTTTATTTAGCAGTATAGTACCGGACTACCGGGTGTTTAAGTGGTGGTGGGCCACTTCCCTCAAAACAAGTGGTGGTGAGGCAGGGCCGGATTGGTGGTTCAGGAATTATTGCTTTATTATTCTAAAAAAATCATGAGGACAGAATTAGAGACCAATTGATTTTTCTCGTTGAGCTTAACCATACCAACATTTTAGTTCGTCATGTTTCACAACACACAAGCACCGTTTGGCTCGTTGCACGGTAAATGCAATTTGTCTTGTTCCTTCTTTAGACTGATAATGGTGATAAGCAAAAGAAAAAGGAACAAAGAGTAGAATCAAATAAACTAACAGATTAATCACTAAATAGATGCATAGGTTCTCAAAGTCGAACATCACCAAAGAGCGCTCATTGCTTGCAACAACCAAAAAAATAAACTCATATGTGGATTCAATCCACTGGAGAATTTCAAGGGCAATGCCCCTTGCTCTTACCGCTAAAATAAGAAAATGGGATTTGCGGTCTAGCAATGCCTATCCAGCAATTGTTTTGGCGGAAGAAATAACTCAATCAACAAGAAATATAGTTAACTAAACTTAACTAATTATGCGGATATTATATTATTTTTTAAGGGGCCCATATTTTATTTCTCGCCCCAGGCCCTAAAAATCTCAGGACCGGGCCTGGTATCTTTACTATAAAATATCTAAAAAGAGGGAGTACTATGTAATGTGGAGACATCTAGGGCTGATTTACAAATGTTTTGGTTGAATGTGAAAGGTTCGGCAAGTGACTTTATATTACCATGTCCATTCATTCATATCCAACCATTGAGAATGTATTGTAGTATACGAAAGTCATGCAGCAATAAAAGTCTCTCTACTGGGATTGTATGTTCACCCAAATTGTCCAACTACTATTTTCTACCAAATTTTTATGAGCAGTTTGGTGCTTGTATATATGAGATTGTTGGTTATATGCATGTCTTGATGCGTAAATCTCAGAAAGAAATTTCTGTTTTATCCTTATAACATGGGTGGAATTTTGATTTGGAGCACTCCGTAGTATGCAACCATAGATGTCGGCTGCATCAATGATGTCAAACTTCATCAGATGATACTCCACCTGGTTGTATCGTTATTAACTTATTATGTTGTGTACTTCATTATGGGGAATTAGAAACAAACCCGGGAGGCTATAGAGGGAAACTCTTTAAAAATTCTATTGTGCGAATGAAAGTGTATAAGACGCATGAAAAATTAAATTGTGTGCATTACTTTGCAAGATCCCATTGGTCGCATTAGTCAAGGAGTGACTTCAGTCGATGTTAAATGGTTGTCGATTTGACCAACTAAAGACTGTTATAATGTACTTGATTGATGTTGGATGCTAATTTATTAAAGCCATAGATAGCATGAATTCAACAGGGGTGAAGAAAGTGATGATGTTCATAGTTACATGAAAATATATAGAATGCAACACAAGATCTACTAAGACTACGATTCGAACCTTCAAAATTAATGAATTCACAATAATTGCCTAGCTATCAATGAGGATATAACATCACATGAAAAATAATACAATTGCATAAAAGACAGAAGGCATCAAACCTCACGTGGACCGAGGGTATAAACACAAGACCAACCACCAAACTAATGCTTGTGTTGGGCACTATTATGTTGGGCCACGTAGATATAAACACAACATTTTCCCTACGCGGTGATCCCAAGATCTAGGTGAGGTAGAAGGTCACGGCAATTACCACTAGACGCGTAGGTGCGTAACTTGATGTAGTCCGTCGGGGTAGTGCAGTCCATGATCCGTCTGATCCCACGAACATGTCGTCATGTGCTGATCGTACAACACTTCTGCCAATATCCACACGTACGAAGAGGAGCACCAACGGCAAACTGCTAGATATGTTTCAACAGTTGTAGTGGAGTGGAGGTGTTAGGGTTCGCAACGCATCGGAGTGGTATAAACATGTGTTTGGCGTACCGTTGTCGCCTATATATATATATGGGGAGGGGGTTAAAGGTGAACCCACCAACACTTGTGGCCCACTAATGAAAACCCTAATCTGGTTACCATGAGTCTAACCGCTGGCTCAATCCATGTCTGGCTTAGATCCAACCCAACCGACTTTTAGCCTTATCATATTTGGTTGGCACAATAGTCTTAAGTGTTTGTGAAAGATCGAGATGTCGCCTAGAGGGGGGGGGGTGAATAGGCAATTACAAACTCTTGCGGATTTGTCTTGTATGAATGCGGAATTAAACTATCGTTTAGTTTACAAGCACAAACCCTAAATATGCTAAGCTCAACTAAGTGTAACAATAGCAACTAGAGCTAAGCAAGATAGGCACAAGATATATGTAGCACAAGTGATAGCAAGATATATGTACTTCAAGCACGATGGCTATCACAAGGAAAGAGAGCTCGGGTATAGAAATAACCGAGGCACGCGGAGACGAGGATGTATTCCCGTGTTCCCTTGCTTTGCAACAAGGTACGTCACGTTTGGAGGAGTGGAGGTCCCACGAAGGATTCCCCGCGCCACGAAGACTCACCCTATTCTCCGAACCACACCCACGAAGGATAATGGCCCTTTTCTTATGGTTAGCTTTTCCTCCGCTCCGGAGATGGCAAGCTCCACAACCACTTCACAAGCTCCACGAAGGAGAAGCCCGGGCCTCTTCACAATCTTCTTGAAGAGATCACCGGAGCACCAATCACCAAGCCAACTAGGAGGTCACCCTCCAAGAGTAACAAGCTCACGGTCTCTCACTCGAACAAATCGTGGTGGAGAGCTCAACACTATGCAATGATGCAAAGCAAGAACACCGGAGGTGTTCAAGTCCTTCACACTCAAATCCCACCAAAGCAACGAATGCTAGGATGAGATTGGAGAGGAAGAACAAGGGGAAAGTCAACCAAAGACTCCAAGATCTAGATCCCAAGAGATTCCCTCACTTAGAGAAGAAACGGTTTGGTGGAAGTGTAGATCTAGATCCCCTCTCTCAAATCCCCAAATATGAGCAAGAATGGTTGGGGGATACAAGGGGAAGAGCAAGTTCTTCAAATAGTAGCAATGGAGGAGAGAGAATAGGAAGAACTAGTTACTCAAGGTGGAAGAAGGGTCTATTTATAGCTAGGAGCAAATAAAACTGTTGGGGAGAAAAAGACAAGAAAACGGGCAAAAAACAGCTAGAAAAACGTCCCAGGCCGGCGGCCCGGCTGACCGGATGCTGGGCGAGGAGGCCGGTCAGCCATCCGGCCCGGGCCACCGACCGGAAGGGAGCAGGGCGCGCAGGGGCGGTGGGGAGCCAGGCGGCGCGCGGAGTGGAGCGGGCGCGCGGAGCGGCCGTCGGCGGGGAGGCCCGGCCGCCGGCCGGCGGGCGTGGCCGGGCCTGCGACGGACGGGCGGCCAGGCCCACGGGAATCCGCCCGGATGGCACCGGTTCTCCGGTTTCGACCGGGTGGGCCGCGCCTGCCCGGTCCGGGGCTGGCTCCTTCCCCTTTTTTCTTTTCTTTTTCTTCTTTTCTCTTTTCTTTAATAACAATTGCTCCCGAACTCCGAATCGCATGAAACCAATTTTGCTTGGAAGATAACAACAAATGCTATCTAATAGAAAGTGAAAACCAAAGAATCTGTAGGAGGGGATTTTATCATGAATATAAAAGGTAGAACCTTATATCATGAATAACCGGTAAAATCACCCAACATCGAAAACGCAATAGAAGATGCATGTGAACTCCGTTTCGATGAACTTGGGCTTGTTGTAAAGCTAACAACAAGCTCAAGAACCTCACACCGAGAAATACCAAGAAGCAATAAGAATATTCAACGCATGCAAGGATTGAGCTCCCTAAGACGATGTGATCAAGTTACCCGAAAGCCCCTCTTAATAGTGCGGCTATGTATCCTATAATCCGGTCTCCCACCTTGAGACCGGTAAAGGAAAACCTATCAAGGTCATACCTTTGCCTTGCGCATCCCGCTTGATCTTGATGATAACTCTTCAAGCTCTACACAAGCCGGAATGCCTCACTTGATCAATGTTGCTTTGTGAAGACTCACAAATGCTCCCCCATACACTATGATGGGAAAGCTCCATTGATGCACATCTTCACATGTCCATTATCACCAAATGGACGGCAAGCTTCAAGCATGTGATCCACTCAAGATGCTCATCTTGAACTTGCCCAACTCACTCCTTGTATCGATGATCTTGATGCCAATACACAAAGTATATCTTTATCTTCATGGCATCCATACTTGAATCCAACACATGGAGAGCAAGTAGATCCTATGGAATATTCCTTCATATAAACTCAATGAAAACATTAGTCCATAGGGGTTGTCATTGATTACCAAAACCACACATAGGGGCAATATACCCTTACAATCTCCCCATTTTGGTAATTGATGACAACCACAATAAGAGGGTTTATATAATGAATATTAGTGACAAGTACGCAACTTATCCGAGAATAAGTTGTATACAAGAGGTTGTATTTGATATGGTCAAGTAACACAAAGCAACTAGTCCATATCAAAACCGGCTCTACTCACACAACTACAACAAATGCAATGGATGTGAGTAGAACCAATATATATAGAGAAACTCCCCCACAATGTATGCACGTGTGATGAACATGAATTCATTGCATACATTGTCAAGATTAACCTTTGGGATAGTTTCCACTATATATATACAACCATGCAAGACATATAAATATGGAATGCATGAGAGGCAAAACACTTAAGCACAAACCAAGCTTAAGTATAAAACCATTCCCTTAAACCCTCTAAACTTCTCCCCCATTGGCATCGATTGTCAAAATGGGTGAAAAATTTAGAAGGCCAATATAATGTGAGTTCCTCCCCAAAGTGTGCACTTCTCATAATTTGAGTGGAATCAAGTGCACATATCCAATGATGAATACTTGAAGGAAGTCAAACTATATTGAGGATCAAAGATTGCAAAAAGATAACATGGTGAAATGAGCTTCAACAAGTAAAGCAAGCAATCAAAGATCCAATTGGACAAACAAAGATATCATGATAAGAGAAATATAGTGCTCTAAAAATAAGAAAGCTCCCCAAGGTTCGTGCACAATTTATAATGTTTGCATTTGAATACAATATGCACAAACATGGAATCCTCACTCCCTATATATCAATTAGAACACAACTAAGATAAAGAGAGTATGCTTATCAAGAACAACTTTAATTCAACAATTATGAGATATGAGTGCATGAAGAAAATAAATAAACCAAGCACTCATAAATTTTCTTTACCAACCCAAAAAAAAACAAAAGGGATAAAAGATGGTCGGCAAAGATCAAGGATATCAAGGTGATGGATTAACACTCTTATGTATATGAGTTTCTAAAATGGACAAAATGATCCATAAAGAAACATGCACACACAAGAGGTTAACAAAATAAATAGGACTAGATATCCAAGATGAAGTCATAAAATATACCAAAAGATGTTTGCTTAAGAAGCATATATAGCCTATGGCTCCAATTTTCACTTATGGTATATGAATGAACTTCAACCAAGTTAAACCTCAAAAACAACACAACTAACAATAAGGGAAGTAGAGCTAGTTGGAGTGTTTTGAGAAAGGCAACAAGTATCACAAATACGGATTTATTTCACAAATTCATCAATATTGCACACAAGAGCTCTTTGAGGAATTGATATGCAATAAATTGCTAGAGGGCATATTTGTGATAGGTGAATCATAAAATATGATATATATATATAACCTATCATATGCATCTTCTCAAATTACTCAAATGTTCAATAAGAAGTTTTACTTTAAAAGGGTTTTTCAAGAACCGCAATATTTTCGAAATAAATAATTTCATGCCAAGATACAACCTACAAGAGGTTGGATGCTATATGAGAGTGCATGAATAAGATACTTGTTACCGAGATAGCAATGACTTGATATAGTAGATAAGAGTTCATTGATCATCCTAGCTTGACTCCAATTCTCATATGGTGATCACACCTTCCTTATAGATGAGACAAGCCTCCATTGCATCTCCAATGTACCTAAAACAATATTCAAGTACATCTTGGTCCCCAAACTTATTGGGTCCAACATGGTTAGACTAACCACAATATATAGGACACACTCCATATAAACATGTGCATATTTAGATGAAGTTTGAATTTCATGCACATCTTAGCCATTTAGGATTTGATGGAGTATATCCTACATAATGGATCGAAAGAAAGCAAGTATGCTACAAGATAAACAAATTACATATAAGCATGCACCAAAACTTTTAAAGATCCAAGAAAAATATACTTTGGACAAAACACCAAAGGAATTAAATAAGGCATAGAGGTGTCACAAAACAAATTTGTTGTCCAAATTATATCTAAGAAGCAAATCACAAAAGATTTGTTCAACAAAGTTCAACAAATGAACTAAGAAGAGACCATTGAGCATAAATGATGAAATAAAGCAAACACGCTCAAAGATCTTATCTCATTCAACATATAAAGCATAGAAGAAGGAATGAGATAGCAAAACTCCCCAAAAGAGCAAGGTTCGAACAAATAAACCAAACCCTCACTTTTCACAATGGCACAATGTACCGTAAAGAAAAGATATGTATTCCAAAACAAACACTTGATATGAATCAAGAGGATTTATCAAAAGATTTTTCAAAGGGACAAGGAAGACATATGGGGGCTATAAAGATTTCTTGGAAATAAAATAAGGAAGTAAGAAACAATCCAAGGTGAAGGTGATCCATAAATTCAACCACATATAAGGTTATCAATTGTCAAAGACAATGAGTATATTGGAAATAATTTCCGGTGGTGAATTGACAAAGATAGTAAGGATCAACTTCATGATAAAAGGCATAGGATAAGTATATAGAATTAAGCACTATGCACGGATGAAGATTCTTGATAACTTCAACTAGTCACACAATCACGCACGGCAATGATTAGAATAACTTGAAGCAAACGGTGTCCCAAATAAGATATAGAGATATGTATTTGAGGAAAAACCGCACCAAGAATTTCTTATTCAAACAAGAACCAAAAGATGAGCAATAAAACCTTTTTACTACAAGTGGAGCTTGTTTGAGCAAACATGCCACCTAGAAACAAGATAATTAAGAGCATCAACTCTAAGTGGCAAAACCTCATATGTTCACATTTTCTAGGCTTGTGATATGTACAAAACATATTACTCCCCCATAATGTGATAAAACATTTCTTCTAAACACGAGGCAACTAAAAATCGATTAGAGATGATTAATGGACATTTAGAATTTGAATTTCTCATGAGTATGACACACCACATAGTGACTAGATAATCTTGCAATATCAATACTAAGTGGTGCTACCCATATACACACATTTTATAGAAAGAGAGATGCACAAAGCATATCACTCCCCCAAAATGGGATGCTCCATTAATCACTCAAAGAGAGCCAAATAAGATATCATCAAGATGCATTAGGCTCAAAACAATACATAAGTATATGATGAGTCAAACAAACATACTTGAATACACAAGATAAGCAAGTAAGACACAACACATACATACACATATTTGGTACAAAACCAAACATGCAAAGGGGCAAGTAACTTACAATAAACATGAAGAGTTGAAGTATAAGTTACCGCAAAGAGGAACATTGGATATAAGATATAGATGATAATCCATACGACTTGGCTTGGTAAAAATACAATATATGAAGATCCCTTAATTCTTCATGAAGTAGCCAAATCTCCAATGCCCTCCACATGCACCTATTGATCAAGTTTGAGATTGTTGGTCCCCAACCAAGTTGGGTCCTAAGAGATTAGTCACAATAGGCTTGGCAACCCAAATGGTTCTTTTCTTGAAACCACTTTGAGTTCCAACAAACTTGGCAAACACATTGCCATCCTTATCCTTCCCTAGAGAATAATCATTATCAACAATTATAGGGTTAGATAAGGTACCACCTAAGCAAGAAGAAGCAAAGTGCCCCTTCTCACGACATAAGTAGCAAGTGTTCCCCTTTCTCTTCTTTATTGATTTCTTCTCTTGGGGAACAATATCTTGATTCTTCTTGGGAAGTGCCCTATCTTCAACTTGAGGTCGAGCATGAGCTTGACCTTGACCTTGTGGCCGTTTCCCTTGTTGTTTCTCACTCAAGTGCTTCTTTTTCTTCAATGGGCATGATCTAACATGATGCCCTTCAACCTTGCACTTGAAGCAAACCAACTTGGCCGGATCCTTGACTTTGTCTTGGCCCTTCTTCTTGTTGCTCTTGCTCTTGGACTTGTTCTTGTTATTG
The DNA here is from genome assembly GCA_030979885.1 of Lolium multiflorum. Classification (NCBI taxonomy): domain Eukaryota; kingdom Viridiplantae; phylum Streptophyta; class Magnoliopsida; order Poales; family Poaceae; genus Lolium; species Lolium multiflorum. The sequence goes on along the minus strand of CM061749.1, from coordinate 62,554,101 downwards.
GAGTTGAATCCAAGTCCACTTTTGTCATTGGGGGATTGTTGCACACTTAGCATCTTGTCAAGTGCGGATTTCCCTTCATGACGCTTTTCCAAGTCTTTCTTCAAAGAAAGGACTTGGGCCTCGAGCTCTTTTATTTCCTCTACATGGTTAGTAGAAATACAAGTACTAGAGGAAGTAGAAGCTTCATTGTTAGAGCAACAAGGCAAAGTGAGTAATCCAACACAAGGTGTATCACTAGTTTGACTAGATGGATTACAAGGACTAGCACATGGCAATATAGCATTTGTAGTAGAGATTGTGCTAACATCCATATGAGGCTCACAAGATGGTACCTTAGTGATACTTGCCTCATGAGCTAACTTTAGCCCATCATAGGAAATTAGAAGATCATCATGAGAGCTTGAGAGCTTTTTATGACTTTCTTCCAATTCCCTATAATTGCTAGTTAGCAACTCTAGTTGAGCCCTTAGCTCAACATTCTCCTCTAAGGTAGATGCTTCACAAGAATTAGAGTTAGTAGCACAAGCATCAACAATAGTTTTCTCATTTTCATGCATATAGGATTCAAATTTTTGTGTGAGCATAAAATTAGTATGCTTCTCATCTTTTAGCTCATGCTTGAGGAGAGTGAATCTCATTTCCCCATTTTCAACATGGGACTCCAACTCCACTATGGTTTACCTATATTTACTCAAGGTATCCATAGAGTGTTCGAGATTAGCACGAGCTTCTTTATTACCACGAAGAGAAGCATATACCATTGCCATATTATGCACCAAGATATTATATTCTTCATCATTATCATCATCATCACTCTCATCATTAGAGGAAGTGTTAGGAGTCAAAGTAGGAGATACCTTTGATCCATTTGCCATAAGGCACATGTGCATACCGGAGGATGAAGATGAAGAAATTCTTGAATCCTCATTTGAAAACATGTCTTGATCCATAGAGTGTTCGGTTTCCTCTACATTGTTAGTCAAACAACTAGAGGAGATAGAAGCATTTTGATTATGGGAGCAAGACAAGGCAAGCATATCATCATGGGATTTATGTGAGCAATTTACACATGATATGCGAGGACTATCAACACAAGCATGTAGATTATTTTCAATGCTAGATGTGTTTAAGTCCAAAGAGGAAGCATTGCAATGGGATAGAGATGAAGAATCATCACTATTGAGCACAATATCAACATTGCAATTTTCCTCACCACTCACCATATCATTACCTCGTGTCTTGCTACACGTTGGTGAAGTGGAAGAAGATGAGAACTCATCACGACCGGAGGTGGAAGCAACTTGGAGCTCTTCATGATGTGAAGGGGAAGAGAGCTCCTCGGAGTCACCACCAACCAAATGAGAAGTGGATCCACCAAACATTTCCTTAAGCTTGATCCACATCTCATGAGATGACTTTCGCTTTATATATATCAAGAACCTACGAAAATCGGGTCTCAAGGAGAATAAAAGCTCATTAGATACTTGAGCTTCAAGATGTAAGTTTTTCTCATCCTCTAAAGATAGATTTTGAGGATCCATCGGAGGGGAAAAACCTACATCTAGAAATTGCTCAATGTTTGGACACAAGGTCCGAAGTTTACAAAGCAAGCAATTTCGCCACAAATGATAATTTGTGCCAACAAAGATAATTGTGTCATTGTGCACTAAATTACTAGCCGACATCTTTACTCTCAAGGCGGTGAAGCCTAAAACAAGGAGAGACCTTGCTCTGATACCAATTGAAAGATCGAGATGTCGCCTAGAGGGGGGTGAATAGGCAATTACAAACTCTTGCGGATTTGTCTTGTATGAATGCGGAATTAAACTATCGTTTAGTTTACAAGCACAAACCCTAAATATGCTAAGCTCAACTAAGTGTAACAATAGCAACTAGAGCTAAGCAAGATAGGCACAAGATATATGTAGCACAAGTGATAGCAAGATATATGTACTTCAAGCACGATGGCTATCACAAGGAAAGAGAGCTCGGGTATAGAAATAACCGAGGCACGCGGAGACGAGGATGTATTCCCGTGTTCCCTTGCTTTGCAACAAGGTACGTCACGTTTGGAGGAGTGGAGGTCCCACGAAGGATTCCCCGCGCCACGAAGGCTCACCCTATTCTCCGAACCACACCCACGAAGGATAATGGCCCTTTCCTTATGGTTAGCTTTTCCTCCGCTCCGGAGATGGCAAGCTCCACAACCACTTCACAAGCTCCACGAAGGAGAAGCCCGGGCCTCTTCACAATCTTCTTGAAGAGATCACCGGAGCACCAATCACCAAGCCAACTAGGAGGTCACCCTCCAAGAGTAACAAGCTCACGGTCTCTCACTCGAACAAATCGTGGTGGAGAGCTCAACACTATGCAATGATGCAAAGCAAGAACACCGGAGGTGTTCAAGTTCTTCACACTCAAATCCTACCAAAGCAACGAATGCTAGGATGAGATTGGAGAGGAAGAACAAGGGGGAAAGTCAACCAAAGACTCCAAGATCTAGATCCCAAGAGATTCCCTCACTTAGAGAAGAAACGGTTTGGTGGAAGTGTAGATCTAGATCCCCTCTCTCAAATCCCCAAATATGAGCAAGAATGGTTGGGGGATACAAGGGGAAGAGCAAGTTCTTCAAATAGTAGCAATGGAGGAGAGAGAATAGGAAGAACTAGTTACTCAAGGTGGAAGAAGGGTCTATTTATAGCTAGGAGCAAATAAAACTGTTGGGGGAGAAAAAGACAAGAAAACGGGCAAAAAAACAGCTAGTCCCGGGCCGGCGGCCCAGCCGGCCGGATGCTGGGCCGAGGAGGCCGGTCAGCCATCCGGCCCAGCCACCACCGAAGGGAAGGGAGCAGGCGCGGGGGCGGTGGGGAGCCGAGGGCGCGCGGGTGGAGCGGGCCGCGCGGGGAGGCGGCCCAGGCCGCGGGGGCCGGCCGGGGGGCCGGGCGGGCCGGTCGGTGACCGGGCTGCGCCGGACGGGCGGCCAGGCCCACGGAATCGCCGGATGGCACCGGTTCCCAGGCCGGTTTTCGACCGGGTGGGCCGGCGCCTGGCCCGGTCCGGCCGGCTGGCTCCTTCCCCTTTTTTCTTTTCTTTTTCTTCTTTTCTCTTTTTCTTTAATAACAATTGCTCCCGAACTCCGAATCGCATGAAACCAATTTTGCTTGGAAGATAACAACAAATGCTATCTAATAGAAAGTGAAAACCCAAGAATCTGTAGGAGGGATTTTATCATGAATATAAAAGGTAGAACCTTATATCATGAATAACCGGTAAAATCACCCAACATCGAAAACGCAATAGAAGATGCATGTGAACTCCGTTTCGATGAACTTGGGCTTGTTGTAAAGCTAACAACAAGCTCAAGAACCTCACACCGAGAAATACCAAGAAGCAATAAGAATATGCAACGCATGCAAGGATTGAGCTCCCTAAGACGATGTGATCAAGTTACCCAACCGAAAGCCCCTCTTAATAGTGCGGCTATGTATCCTATAATCCGGTCTCCCATCAACCACCTTGAGACCGGTAAAAGGAAAACCTATCAAGGTCATACCTTTGCCTTGCGCATCCCGCTTGATCTTGATGATAACTCTTCAAGCTCTACACAAGCCGGAATGCCTCACTTGATCAATGTTGCTTTGTGAAGACTCACAAATGCTCCCCCATACACTATGATGGGAAAGCTCCATTGATGCACATCTTCACATGTCCATTATCACCAAATGGACGGCAAGCTTCAAGCATGTGATCCACTCAAGATGCTCATCTTGAACTTGCCCAACTCACTCCTTGTATCGATGATCTTGATGCCAATACACAAAGTATATCTTTATCTTCATGGCATCCATACTTGAATCCAACACATGGAGAGCAAGTAGATCCTATGGAATATTCCTTCATATAAACTCAATGAAAACATTAGTCCATAGGGGTTGTCATTGATTACCAAAACCACACATAGGGGCAATATACCCTTACAGTTTGGACCCACAAGGACACGGAGTTCGACTCACAATAGAATAGTCGGCATCGGCTCCTAGCTAAACATGCTGACTCCCAAGTACCATAAAATCATACCGATAAACCTTTCTAATGTTACTTCTGGCCAAGTCACTTTTTTCCTCACCATATACTTTTTAAAGCAATATACAAGTTACTATAATCACTTTTATAGCTCAACACTCTTCTCAATTCGTGATATTTGATTAATCCGACTAACTCTTAGTCGCCTACCTCGGTAAACACTTAAACAAGTCACTCATGGCCATGCTTCCGAATCATATCATCCGAGGGGGCCAACGAATATCTCTCCACTCCTAGGGGAAAATCCCATTTTGGTTATCCACATCACGCAACTTAATTCTTAGTCGACCCAAACTCTGCCTTTATAACCGCCAGTTTTAGAACCACATTTGGAAGAATCTAAGGTGGTCGATCTGCAACTCAGACCATGCAGTCACCTCGGGTCTAAGGATTCTATTGATTGAGACATAGACTCATTGTATCTCAGTATAGTAAGACTGTCAATGTAAGTCGTATTTGCATCACCATGCCCATGACAAGTGGAACCAAGTTATCTACCGACTCGCACATTAGTATAAGACATGCTTTCAACACAACTTCGATGACATAGGTCCACAACCAATTCATATATTCAATGGTATATATGAAATGGTCATACAAGGATGAATTAATTTCTTTATGAATGCATTAGGAAATACATCATCTAACAGAGCTTTGGTAACACAGTCTTGTGTGACTATAGGTCCAAAACAGTGTTACTAGATAATAGAGTAACACATTTTGGAATGTGTTCCATTAGGCCGTGTTACTAAGAGTTGTCCACTGTCACACAAAGTATTTGTTACTGTATGCTTAAAATTGTATTACAATTATATTATAGTAACACACACATTTTGTGTTACTCAATGAGTTAGTAACACGATATTGTAACTATAGGAACACATGTAGTAGCATACTTTCTTAGAAATAGTAACACGGTTGGTAAGACCTCTTTTCAGCTCAGTAACATAGTTTTTTTTAAACATAAATATATATTCGGTCAGCAAGCCGCCTCACTAAAAACCTCCGAGTCCCCTGCGGTACCCTGGAAGGAAAATAGTGCATCTGGAACTTGCCGCCTCTCACAAAATAGTTACATTGTTCAAAACAATTATCATTTAAAACCAAACTACGAATAATATCTGGTGGATCACCATCCCAGCGAAAACTACTATTGCCCTCATACGCCAATTGTGCTATGTGGTGAGCAACCATATTGGCCTCTCCTGGGCAATGTTCAAACGAGAGTGACTTTAAGGCTTGTACATGCATGAAACAATCCGCGAGAATTGCTGAATGAGGACTCCACACTTTAGTTTTTGATCTACAAGCTTGAATAATTTCCAGTGAGTCTGACTCCAAGACAACATTTTCAACTCCAAGTTTCTCCAGGAACACTAAATCTTTTTGCACCGCCTGAGCTTCTGCAACAGCTGCACTTATAACATTACTTATAGGACACCCATATCCTATAGGTAGTTTTGCAATATGTTCCGACTTTAACCTAGGTTGTTTTGCGGCTAGTCTTCTTAAAAAAAACACTTCGCACTACCATACATTTCTTAGCTCATTTTTTCAACGTAGAGTGGCAGTGCCGACGAAGGATGATGTCTACGCACGCTTCTATTCCTGTAGACAGTGTTGGACCTCCAAGAGCAGAGGTTTGTAGAACAGCATCAAGTTTCCCTTAAGTGAATCACCCAAGATTTATCGAACTCAGGGAGGTAGAGTTCAAAGATATCCCTCTCAAGCAACCCAATTAAGATACAAGAAGTCTCTTGTGTCCCCAACACACCTAATACACTTGTCGATGTATAGGTGCACTAGTTCGGAGAGATAGTGAAATACAAGTAATATGGATGATTATAAGTAGTAATTGCAATCTGAAATAAAGATGGTAGCAAGCAAACATGTAGCAGAACTTGTTGGAAATGGTGTTTCAATGCTTAGAAACAAGGCCTAGGGATCATACTTTCACTAGTGGACACTCTCAACAATGATCACATAATTGAATAAAGCTACTCTTAAACACTCTCTTGTTGGATAACAAACACCATTCATTGTTTAGGGCTGCAAAAGCACACCTCAAGCCGGAGTAAACAAGCTCCACAACTTCATAAATAAATCACACACGATGCACACACTGTCACCATCACACCGTGTAGAGTGAATCCGGAGTTCATATTAAAGTAACCTCTAAAGTGCATAATAGACTAGAGTAACATCTACATATTCAACTAGATTACAAAGTTCATGATCACATAAAGATCACACCATCGGAGAGAGAGATGAACCACATAGCTACCGGTAGAGCCCTTAGCCTCGGGGGAGAACTACTCCCTCCTCATCATGGGAGACAAGAACGGCGATGAAGATGACGGTGGTGTCGATGGAGATGACTCCGAGGGCAATTCCCCGTCCCGGCGGCGTGCCGGAACAGAGATTCTGTCTCCCGAAACTTGTCTTCGCGATGGCGGCAGCTACGTAACTTTTCGTGGAGGAAGACCGATATATTTAGGGTTTTCACTTCTGGAAGAATATATAGGCGGAAGAGCGGTCTCGGAGGAGTCCCGAGGGGCCCACCCCACATGGCAGCGCGGCCGGGGGGGCCGCCCCCTATTGTGTGGGAGCCCCTTGGCCCCCCTCTTGCCCTTCTCTCTCTGGATCCGTCTCGGCAAAATATTGACTTCTGTTTTTATGGGGTCCAATTCGAAATATTTCCTGTGTAGAATTTACAAACCAAAAATAGCGAGTTGAGGCGGCTTCGACATCTTGTTAATAGGTTAGTACCGGAAAATGCATAAAAATGATATAAAGTGTATATAAAACATGTAAGTATTATCATAAAACTAGCATGGAGCATAAGAAATTATAGATACGTTGGAGACGTATCAAAGGACATGTCAGATCCGAGGTGCCAATGGAGACAAGAATATGGAGGGTTAGGCCGCCTCGAGGTGGGGCCACCGGCGCTAGCGAACAACCCATGGTGCCAACAACGGCAGCGATCAGAGGGACATCTGGCAGGAGGTGGCGATGTAGTGGGTGACTAGAGTTGAACTGTTGAAGTGACTGAAGTAAAAGAAAATCAAATAAAACTGTTAATGGGGAACCCATAAGATTTCTTAAATATATACATCAATCAATTTTTCACCTTCAAGATATTTTGAATTTAATTTCTCCAGATCGGAGAAGGGGCGATAAAAAAAATGACAAGCCCAAATATGCGGAAGGTCGCCTCATCAAGCCCAAATAAGCATGAATGCAAGATGAATCAAGCCCAGGACACTGATGATCAGGAAGCACCAGGTCAGGAGCCTTCAAGTGGGAGGCGAATGCCATTTAGTACAAGAATAAGAAAGAGTCTGAACTCTGAACTAAATGTATGAGTTGATATGTAATCTTTGCAGACTTGTTGAGGAAAATAATTACCATGTAGAATTGCTAATGCCTCAAGGGATTTGATATGGTAATCTTTGCAAACGGTTCATCTTCCAACTTAATGGAATCTCTATTTGAACTCCTTTTCTTTCTGTTTGTTTTGCCAAAATAGAAGGAAACGCAATTTTCATGTATGTTGCTACATTATTTTGGGCACTGAGGACTAGAATTGACCTAACTTTGTGCTACTGGATGAACTCAACTGTACTACCTGATGAACTCGACAGTGCTACCCAATGAACTCAACAGAGTCATCATTAAGAAAGCATGACAAGGCCAACAAACTGAAAAGTACTGAAATACAATAACAATGCTTACATGTTTGTAGAGAATTGGCTAAAGCGCCCTGCTTTTTTATAGTAGAAAGCAACAAGTCAAGCTGGGGTGCAAAACCCGACATTGTTACAGTTCAGATCAAACGGTAAATAGCAAAATAATGCTTTCAGCCAAACGGACACGCGCAGGTGCCAACCATCCAGCAACAACACACACAGACGCAAACCTACTAGCGGCAGCACACGCAGGTGCGAACCAAACCACCTAAAACCACTACTGATAGTAATAACTGGAGCTTTAGAGTATCCACATGTTACTGCTACAAACTGCTAACTAGGTAAGTAGATTTGAATACAGCAGATGACACACCATTTGATTGAGCTGTCACACGGTCTCCGGTCTCAGCATATTACGCAGTTTGCTTCATCATCATAGTCCGAGGTGCCATCTTCAGCAAATGAGGCTGAGGTGTCCTTAGTAGTTACATACTGGGATAGATACTGAACGATAGTATGAGGTCCATATCGAGGAATTATGTTGACAAAACTACAAGCCTCGGTGACGCCACTGCCTTGGTGGAAACTCATGATGGTTCCATCCACAATCTTGTACCATCAAATGCTTTCATGATAGAAAGAGTTCTTCTCAATGGCGGGGAATGCCAAAGGGGACACATAAATTGCACGAGTAGATCCAATGAATAGAGCACGCCCATCAAGGTCACGGATTGGTTCCGTCTACCTGGCATCCAAATCCACCCGGGATACATTATAGTCCAGGAAGTACTCCCTTGTTTCATCAGCAGGGAAGTGATCGGCTTCATAGGTACATGCTTCATAGGTACAGGTGAACAAAAGCAGCTCCCCGTCATTGTCCAGCAGATGCACTGTGCTCTCTACCCCGGAAAGCTGGTGATTGATCTTTGCAGCCACCATTATCCAGGGAGAGACCGGAACGACGTTTCGTCCTGGGATCCCGCGAGTCCCAGGGTGAAACCCTAGTCCGCCACCGCCTCTAGCCCCGTCCTTCTCTCCCCCGCCTCGCCGCCGCCAGGAGGCGCCACCGGGCGAAGCTCGGTCGGCGTCGGTGGCGGCGGGGCGCCTCTCTCCTCCTCGCGGTGATGGCGGCGCGGCGGCATCGGTGCGGGGAGGCGCGGCGCTGGGCAGGGGGCATGGCGGCGCGGCTTCGACGGCGGTGCGGCGGCTCTGCATGTGCGAGCTCGGGGCGGCGGCGGCTTCCGCGGAAGCTGCCACGGCGGGCGGCGCGAGCTCGGCCCGTGCGGTCTGATGGAGGCGGGCGGCGCGGCGCGAGGGTGCGTCCAACGCCGGGAGCGGAGGCGGCCGCGCCAGCCCAGGCGGCCAGGGGCGGCCGCCGGCCGCCCACCATCCAGGATGGTGCGCTCTGGCCACTTCCAGGTTCGTGGTGTTGCTGCTGGCCGGCGTGCGCTCATGGAGGCGGATCCCTTGCTCTATGGTCTTCCGGACTCCCTCGGATCTTCGGCGGGCGGAGTTTGGACGCCGGGGCGGCGGCCCTGGACAGGTTAAAAACGTACATTCACGGATTCAAAAAAATTATGTTCACCGGCCTCAAGATTTAAATCACAGAATTTAAAATTTTTCTTATATTATTGACTTGACTTTATAAATTAATAGAAGCTATATAAAAAGATAACAATTTTTTATACAAAACAAAGAAAAAGAGTAATCCTGACTGCCCAAATTAATTGACATAACCACATATTATGTTTAGTATTAGTATTTTTTAGACAATATATGTAGTACAAGTGTACACGCGTCAAGTAATTTAAATTGGAAGGAGTACTTTTTTTTTATTGGGTGTGTTCTTGGGGCGCTCCTGTTTGCCGACATGGTCGGCGTGGGGTTCGCACCGCACGCCCCTGTGTAGCTAGGTGGCTAGATGGGCCACGGCCCACTATGAGGTAATTTTTGTTTTTCTTTTTTACTTTTCATAGTCCGTTTTTTCCGAAAAAATATATTTTCACAGAATATTTTTGAAATATGAATATTTATTTAAAAATAATTTTAAAAAAATTGAACAATTTTCAAATTTGAACGATTTTTTAGTTCAAAAGATTTTCAAATTTGAACATTTTTGAATTTTTAAAGATATTTTAGAAGTAAATATTGTTAAAATCTGAACATTATTAAAAAAATTAAATATTTTTCAGTTTTGATCATTTTTCAAAATTGTAAATTTTGAAGTTTGAATATTTTCAAAAAAATTAAATGTGAACATATTTTTCTTTTAACATTTTAAATTAGAAATATTTATTAAATTTATTTATTTTGTTAAATTTAGCAATTTCTTAAAATGTACATTTTTAAATTTAAATATTTTCAAAATCTTAGAAAAAGAAAAAAACAGTAAACAGAAACCTGAAAACAGAAAACAGAAAAAAGAAGAAAGCAAAATTGATCAACCACCGCGTGCGGTAAATTCCGACCTAGTCGGCATATAGAATCGACCTATTTTTGGGGAGGTGTTGTCCGCAGACCAGGTCGGTGCGGACGGACCACCGCACACCCAGGCCAGGTATGTTGGGCCGACCCAAGTTTGTTTTTCTTTTTTCCTTTCGCATTTTTTCTTTCCAGTTTTCTCTGTTTTGAATCTGAACAGTTTCAAATTTAAACAAATTTTGAATTGAACGATTTTCAAATTTGAATATTTTAATTTTGAACAAATTTTAAAATTGAACCATTTTCAAATTTGAACAAATTTCAAATTTAAACGATTTTCGAATCTGAACAAATTTCAAAATTGAATGTTTTTTGAATTTGCACAAATTTCGAATTTGAATAATTTTCAAATTTACACACTTTTCGACTTTGAACATTTTTCAAATTTGAACAAAAAGAAGAGAAAGAAAAACAAAATAAGAAAGAAACAGAAAAGAAAAAGGAAAAAAAACAATAAAAAACGGAAAACAGAAATTGACAGCTAAATGGGCCGACCAGGCCAGCCCATACCGCGCGCGGAGGGTGTGTGCGGCGCGCTGTAAGAGTCGACCTGGTCGGTGTATAGGAATTGCTCTGTTTTTGAGCAGGCAACGAAAGTATGAAACCACCTTAGTAGGCTGCGAACTGCAAGCCCACGTTAAAGCGCTGGGCTACACTGTTAAGATGGCCTGATTTGGTATCGTGGCAATGGTGAATATTGGGCCGTAGCATGGACACCCAACCAGAAGTTAAATAGTTCGCCTCAAAAAAAAAGTTAAATAATATTTCTTTCTGACTGAATGAACGAAGCAGATAAGATGTTGTGAGGAAACGAAGCATGTCCTACAGTCACCAATCTATGCAGTGCACTGAATTCAGATTCTAACTCTCGCAGTCCATTCCAGGTTCACTCAACCTTCGTACCGAGAAAAGGACATGGATTATTGCGACAAAGCGCCAGCTCCCATCCATGGACATCCTCGCTGTCTGGCCACCACCTGGGTGCATCCTCTAGCTCCCGGCCGGGGACACCCACAACTCCACAAGCCGACGGACGCCGCGGCACCGGGCAGAAGCTGGGAACATGGGTGACTAGCCTGTCTCCGCATATTTGGTGCATCTGAGTCTGACGCGCTCGGTGTACGTGCTCCCCACTGCCATGGCCCTCGTCGGAAGAAAAGGACGACGCCAACGGTAGTGCCGACCTCGGCGGGGCAGAGCAGTACCCGCACCAGCGTTATTCCGCGCCAAAATAGTACGGCATTGGAATGCATACGTAGTGATGTCGATGCAAATTTATTGAGTAGTCAAAACTTCTATCTCCCTCATTACTCCACTTTTACTATAAATGAGTTTTTTTTGGAATGGTGTGGATCTTCCAATTTTTTACTACTCCTTTGACATAACACTTTTTACCACTCCTAACACAAAGCGTACAGACACTTGTTGAACACTTATGGTAAGAGGTGAAATCTAGCTTACCAGTGACATCAGGCTTGCATTCCAAGTAGGGGTAATAGTCTCACAAACCGTGTAGAATAGTAAGAACAAGTCTCTTGACATCCTATACTACCGCCAGAACATGGCCTCTGTGAAAATCAGCTTGGCGGGGTGGAAGTATTCCCAATACAGCCGACGGTGGCCACCCTCCCGATTGTGCAATCTATTGGCTTTATGAGGCCTCGTCGAGCCTTTGTGCACCGGTCTCTACATCTCAATGTGCTTGTGGATGATGAAGGCCGCATCAACCATGAGCCCTGAAGAGGCGTCCAACTCGTCTTCGCAAGAGTTTTCGAGGATGTCTTTGACAAAGAAGTCGATCGACTCCCTGATGTTCATCTGTGGGGGCAAGTATTATGGGTCAATGGCCTTATATTTTCAAGCAAATGACCAAAAATAATCTTGATTTCTTACCGGGAAATTGGTCGAAAAGGTCGTGGGCATTGTGACCAGCGGCCGGTTCCCACCGAGATGAATGTTGTGTAGGTGCTACGGTGAGGCCTGCAAGGGCACTAGACGCAACCACTAAAAGTATCTTCCAGCCATGTGTGGGTCGAACACAAATGTAACCGCAATGGAGAGCTTGATACGGGCATGGAGGCCTATGTGGAGCCCAGATTCAGGACTCCACCAGCTTAATTATCCTAGTTTTTGTAATTGTCGTATATTGGAAAATTAGGGATTTTTAATAAATCGAGTCAGTCTTGGTTTGGGCCTGTCCAACCAAGTTAGGGAGGCCCATAGTGGGCGCCCAGCCCAGGGCTGGCCGGCCACCCTTTCCCCTCATATAAGGAGGTGGGGCGGCTAGGGTTTAGGGTAGTTCAAGTTTAGTCTAAAGATTAGGGTTTTCCCCATTGCGTGTGTTCACGTGTATCATCCCTCTGGGGGTACGGCGCTGCCGTTATCTATTATATCCGCTGCGAAGGTTCTTGTGTTCATCAAGGATTGTCTAGCTCTTGGTTTGAGGCGTATCGTTCATCGATCCGTTGCTTGTTAGATTCGTTCCCTCTTCTCAGGCTGCGTTCATCGCGTTGTTGGGAGGATTCTCTCCCCTCTGTGAAAGATCGGGCATCAACTAAGGAGGATCCAGTGGGTCGCTCCCTTATCATGTGGTATCAGCTTTCTGGGTTGCTCACGGTGAGGTGTTGTTGATTGATCTCTTTGATCGGTTTGCATCGGAGAAGATTGGCTCTAAGATCGGAGGAGTTTGGCTCTCGGTCGAAGGAGGTTGGTTGGAGGAAGTTTGGCGTTGCTTGGTGCACTTTGGAGGTCATCCATGGCTGTTTCGGAGGTCAAAATCGCGAAAAATCGCGCCTGGAATCGGGCAGGAGACGAAGATTCGCGACGCGCCCCTGCAGGGCAGTCGACCGGACCCAGACCGGCCGGGCAGTCAGCCAGCCGGTCAACCGGGCGGCATACCGGGTCCAGCCGGCCTGGATCGGACCAGCTGCTGACGCCAACCGGCGCAGTTCCTGAGCCGCACAAACGCGCGGCCGGCCATCGATCCGTCGACCGGGTCCCAGCCGGACCGACCGGTCCCCAGGCCGTGTGACCGGGCCCCAGGCGGATCGACCGTTTCCGGCCGTTCAGCCGGGCGCTGGTGAAGGCGCTGTTGCTGCGTTTTCTCCCACGAAGCTGGCTCTGATGTTGTTCCGTCTACAAAAGGGTTAGCTGATGCTATTGCTGTTCTTGCATTGTCTTCCGACGATAAGCTTGGCATACGGTGTTCGCGTGACATGAAATCTAGTAAGGTTTTCAATGACTATCTAGATTGCTTGAAGGGAGAACAGCGTTCGCCATCCAGTCTTCGTTGGTATCTACACCGTCTTGCGACAGTTGAGGAATATGAAGATTGGGAGAGGAACATGGAGTTGGGTTTTGCTCGGTGCCACACATACAACAGGAAGTTCAGTAGTTCTTATGCATTTTATCTTGCTATACGGCGTGTGGACGAGGCATTGGAACGTTGCTCGCAGGATGCGGTGGACAGAGGTGAATTTGCTGAAACTTGGGAAGACTACAAAACTTTTCTTCGTAGTGGTTTTGTGGTACCATATGTGAAGGAGAGTGAGCAGCCATCCAGAGTTGAGCATGCAATAGAGGAAGTAGACAGGTGCATAGTTCCTATTCAGGAGATTGTTCCACTACCAACAGTCACTACGGTTGAGGTGAAATCTTCAAAGGAGAGTAAACCTGGCTCTGATACCAAGAGCACTACTGATTGAGGAGGATGTACCATTGAGCGGGCTGAATATGCAACTCAAGGGTACAAGATGATGCTTGCAAGACAGTTGTCAAGGGTCAGCGGTGGAGTTTGTTTCAGACTCAGTGCTTTATCAAGGGCAAGGCTTGCAAGTTGATGACTGATGGTGGTAGTTGTACTAATGGCATTAGCAAGGCGATGGTGGCAGCGTTGGGGTTGTCTACATGGCGTCTTCCTGAACCTAAACGTCTTGAGTGGTTGAATAGCTGTGGTATGCTGAAGATTACTCATAAGGTGCGTGTGCCATTTACAGTTGATGATTATATTGATGAGATCGATTGTGATGTGTTGCCATTGGAAGTGTGTGGATTGCAACTTGGGCGTCCTTGGCAGTATGATCGCAATATGACACATGCTGGGCGAGCAAATACATATTCTTTTATGCATGGTGGCAAACAGCGGACTTTGAAGCCTTTGGGTGATGATCATATCAAGTCCGATGTGGAGTTAGTGGTGCGTAAGGAGAAGTTGCACAAGCCTAAAGTGCAGCTAGAGGTGCATAATGTTCGAGCATTGATGTTGGTGGTGTTTCAGCCATGCCTGTAGATGACAAGCCGGTTCTTGTTGGTGACAAGCGGATGAAGCTACACTTATTGTTGATGTGGATGTTGCGGCATGTGCTACGGTTCCGGTTGTGTTGATGCCGTATACGGGCCGATGATGTTTGTCTTGATGGTGATTCCGTACATGTGGCGAGATGCACGTGGGAGGAGTGGAAGGCGAGCGCGTCGGTGGAGATGGTGGGCGACGGCACTACCGTGCTAAGTCTTGTCCGGTTTTCGCGACACCGCGGATGCATCGAGGCAAGGATGGACGTGTGAGACATCTATGTGGCCCAGGAATTACACATGTGCGGGGTCATGTGCAGCGACACAAGGGTCCATCAAAACCTCGCAAGAAGAAGGAATTGGCGCCAAAGTCCAAGCTCATGTGGAGAAGAAAGGAGGCGCCAAGTCTTGTATCAAGTCGAGAAGGCCGCGAGGAGGATGTGGTGTGGAAGGCAAGCAAGACTTGAAGACGGCGGGGACGTGTGTGTTCATATCATTCACCTTTTCCAGAAGACCCTCACACGTTGGGGACAACGCTTCTTGAAGGGGGGGAGCTTGATACGGGCATGGAGGCCTATGTGGAGCCCAGATTCAGGACTCCACCAGCTTAATTATCCTAGTTTTTGTAATTGTCGTATATTGGAAAATTAGGGATTTTTAATAAATCGAGTCAGTCTTGGTTTGGGCATGTCCAACCAAGTTAGGGAGGCCCATAGTGGGGCGCCCAGCCCAGCAAGGGCTGGCCGGCCACCCTTTCCCCTCATATAAGGAGGTGGGGCGGCTAGGGTTTAGGGTAGTTCAAGTTTAGTCTAAAGATTTGGGTTTTCCCCATTGCGTGTGTTCACGTGTATCATCCCTCTGGGGGTACGGCGCTGCCGTTATCTATTATATCCGCTGCGAAAGTTCTTGTGTTCATCAAGGATTGTCTAGCTCTTGGTTTGAGGCGTATCGTTCATCGATCCGTTGCTTGCTGGATTCGTTCCCTCTTCTCCAGGGTTGCGTTCATCGCGTTGTTGGGAGGATTCTCTACCCCAGTTTCGTTGTGAAAGATCGGGCATCAACTAAGGAGGATCCGGTGGGTCGCTCCCTTATCATGTGGTATCGGCTTTCTGGGTTGCTCACGGTGAGGTGTTGTTGATTGATCTCTTTGATCGGTTTGCATCGGAGAAGATTGGCTCTAAGATCGGAGGAGTTTGGCTCTCGGTCGAAGGAGGTTGGTTGGAGGAAGTTTGGCGTTGCTTGGTGCAGTTTGGAGGTCATCCATGGTGCTCGGAGGAGGTCAAAATCGCGAAAATCGCGCTGGAATCGGGCGGGGACGAAGGTCGCAGCGCCCCGGTGCGGGGGCGGTCGACCGGACCCGGGACCGGCCGGGCCGGTCAGCGGCCGGTCAACCGGCGCATACGGGTCCCGGCCAACTGGACCGGACAGTGGCAGCATGCTTAGGCGCAGTTCTGAGCAGCATAAGCAGCAACGACCGGCCATCGTCCGGTCGACCAGGTCCCAGTAGGACCGACCGGGTCCCCGTGCCGGTGTGACCGGGCCCGGCCGGATCGACCGGTTCCGAGGCCGGTTCAGCAGGTATTTGGGCACAGGCGCCTGTTACTGCGTTTGTTTCTCCCACGAAGCTGGCTGCTGATGTTGTTCTGTCTACAAAAGGGTTAGCTGATGCTATTGCTGTTCTTGCATTGTCTTCCGACGATAAGCTTGGCATACGGTGTTCGCGTGACATGAAATCTAGTAAGGTTTTCAATGACTATCTGGATTGCTTGAAGGGAGAACAGCGTTCGCCATCCAGTCTTCGTTGGTATCTACACCATCTTGCGACAGTTGAGGAATATAAAGATTGGGAGAGGAACATGGAGTTGGGTTTTGCTCGGTGCCGCACATACAACAGGAAGTTCAGTAGTTCTTATGCATTTTATCTTGCTATAGGGCGTGTGGACGAGGCATTGGAACGTTGCTCGCAGGATGCGGTGGACAGAGGTGAATTTGCTGAAACTTGGGAAGACTACAAAACTTTTCTTCGTAGTGGTTTTGTGGTACCATATGTGAAGGAGAGTGAGCAGCCATCCAGAGTTGAGCATGCAATAGAGGAAGTAGACAGGTGCATAGTTCCTATTCAGGAGATTGTTCCACTACCAACAGTCACTACGGTTGAGGTGAAATCTTCAAAGGAGAGTAAACCTGGCTCTGATACCAAGAGCACTACTGTGGTATTGAGAGGATGTACCATTGAGCGGGCTGAATATGCAACTCAAGAGGGTACAAGATGATGCTTGCAAGACATTGACGGTTCGGCGGTGGAGTTTGTTTCAGACTCGGTGCTTTATCAAGGGCAAGGCTTGCAAGTTGATGATTGATGGTGGTAGTTGTACTAATGGCATTAGCAAGGCGATGGTGGCAGCGTTGGGGTTGTCTACATGGCGTCTTCATGAACCTAAACGTCTTGAGTGGTTGAATAGGTGTGGTATGCTGAAGATTACTCATAAAGGTCGTGTGCCATTTACAGGTTGATGATTATATTGATGAGATCGATTGCGATGTGTTGCCATTGAAGTGTGTGGATTTCTACTTGGGCGTCCTTGGCAGTATGATCGCAATGTGACACATGTTTGGATACATATTCTTTTATGCATGGTGGCAAACGGACTTTGAAGCCTTTGGGTAATGATCATATCAAGTCCGATGTGGAGTTAGTGGTGCGTAAGGAGAAGTTGCACAAGCCTAAAGTGCAGCTAGAGGTGCATAATGTTCCGAGCATTGATGTTGGTGATGTTTCAGCCATGCCTGTAGATGACAATTCTTGTTGGTGACAAGCCGCATGAAGCTACACTTATTGTTGATGTGGATGTTGCGGCATGTGCTACGTTTCCGTTTGTGTTGATGCCGGTATACAGGTGATGATGTTTGTGCTGATGGTGATTCGTACATGTGGCGCAGATGCACGTGGGAGGAGTGGAAGGCGGCGCGCCGTGGAGATGGTGGGCAGCGGCACTACCGTGCTAGAGACAGTCCGGTTTTCCGCGACACCGATGCATCGAGGCAAGGATGGACGTGTGAGACATCTATGTGGCCCGGGAATTACACATCTTGTGCAGGGTCATGTGCAGCGACACAAGGGTCCATCAAAACCTCGCAAGAAGAAGGAATTGGCGCCAAAGTCCAAGCTCATGTGGAGAAGAAAGGAGGCGCCAAGTGATGTATCAAGTCGAGAAGGCCGCGAGGGAGGATCTGGTGTGGAAGGCAAGCAAGACTTGAAGACGGCGAGGACGTGTCATGTTCATATCACGTCACCTTTTCCAGAAGACCCTCACGCGTTGGGGACAACGCTTCTTGAAGGGGAGGATGATACGGGCATGGAGGCCTATGTGGAGCCCATTCAGGACTCCACCAGCTTAATTATCCTAGTTTTTGTAATTGTCATATATTGGCAAATTAGGGATTTTTAATAAATCGAGTCAGTCTTGGTTTGGGCTGTCCAACCAAGTTAGGGAGGCCCATAGTGGGGCGCCCAGCCCACAAGGGCTGGCCGGCCACCCTTTCCCCTCATATAAGGAGGTGGGGCGGCTAGGGTTTAGGGTAGTTCAAGTTTAGTCTAAAGATTAGGGTTTTCCCCATTGCGTGTGTTCACGTGTATCATCCCTCTGGGGGTACGGCGCTACCGTTATCTATTATATCTGCTGCGAAGGTTCTTGTGTTCATCAAGGATTGTCTAGCTCTTGATTTGAGGCGTATCGTTCATCGATCCGTTGCTTGCTGGATTCGTTCCCTCTTCTCCAGGCTGCGTTCATCGCGTTGTTGGGAGGATTCTCTACCCCAGGTTCTCGCTGTGAAAGATCGGGCATCAACTAAGGAGGATCCAGTGGGTCGCTCCCTTATCAGAGCTGCGGGGCCGACGGCGATGAAGCTCTAGGGTTGTAAATGGGAGGGAAAAGATGCGAACGGGCGAGGTGGTTTGTTGTCCATGGCAGGTGGTCCCGAGGTCTAGTTGGGAGGACGCACATGCACTCGCTTGATGTACGCACCAACGCATTCGCGGCCCAAATTTACACACCGATTAGTTTGCGCCGAACCTATGCGCTAGGATTTTATCTAACCAGACACTTTTGACCTCTTAGCGTTGGGTCGCTGGAGATGCACTAATAACGGAAAAACCGTTCAAACTTTGTTTGGAATTGTAGAAAAAATGAAGCTACGTTGTTAAACTTTGTAAGCGGATTGGCTAACTTTTTCTCTCAGATGGGTTTTTGAATAGTTTTGGTTAGTGCATGAAGCTTGATATGGTATCAGAGCTCGGATCTCAAGTTCAAGTCCTTTTCACAATGTCTCCATGTCACACGAGAAGGGGATATTTTAAACTGTATAGGTAAATTGACTAATTCTTTTCATCAAATCGGTCTTTTGAAATAATTAATTGGTTATTGCATGAAGGTTGACATACGTGTTGAAACTACGACCACCGATCAGCGGCTGTTTTAGCAGGTTTTTACCATATGCATGTGTGCCCATCCGGGGAGCTGGTTGCCCACGCCCGTCCCCACAGCCGTGACACCACGACATGGTAGGGTCCGCTGAATATTGTACCCACCCACAAGTAGACCCTAGGAGGCCCCAGTCGGACCGGTAAAGCAGCCACAGTAACCAGAGACACAGCCAGCCCGTCTCAACTGAACACGGCACCAGTGGCGGATCTAGAAACTTTTTTTTGAAGCTCATGACCGTAGGGGAAAGCCCCTACGATGTGGTTTTTATTTATTTATAAACAGCAGGTCCAAGTACAAAAAGATGAAGGGGTCAAGGGGGAAAGAAGTGTACAAGCGATGGCAACAACATTATGTAATGAAGGTAGCGAGGATCCAATCTAGCAAAGTCTGCACCATAGATGTCTTCACGCGGTGACGATGAAGCATGAGATCACTCTGGAATCCGACTCTAGAAAATTTTGTTAGGGTGGACAACCAAGATAATCCCTGTATATACGACCTATATTTCAGAATGTTATTTTTTTCGTACTGAAAAATATGATATGATGAAATGCTACGACCTGGCTCGACGTGTCCTACTTTTCTCACGTGCACACGATGCCTTAGGGAATCTCCAGCGGCGCGACGCGAACGGTCGCTCAGCGACCGTTTTCGTCCGCCGTGACCGGAAATACGTCTGGCACCACCTCCAGCGGGGGTGCGTAAAGTGACCGGGCCGTCCGCGGAGACGCAAACCTGGCCCAAATATGCGCCTGGGATGCGTCTCGCGGACGCTCGGTGGACGCGAAAGTGTCCGCTCGCGTCGGCGGACGTTTCGTCGGGCCCGCTGGCGTGATGCGACGTCAATGCGCCGTCCCGCAAGAGCGAGCGCGAGCGCAAGCCGCGCTCGACGCGGCGCCGCCCTCGCGCTCGCGCGCCCTGCTCTCGCGCGTAGTAATGGCGCGCGGCCGGCCGTCGCCCGCCCCGCCCGGCGGGGCGCGAGCATCTCACCTCTCCCCGCCGCCGACGAGTCGCCGCTTCTCTCGGCCGCGGTCCACCATGGGCCGGCGCGGCCGGGCGCCGCGCCTCCACCTCCACCTTCACCTCCCACTCCACCTCCTCCGGCCTCGAGCTCCTCCGAGGAGTTCGACTCCGAAGACAGCATTGACCTCCTCCACCCGGTCAGGGACGTCGCGGCCCTGGCACTCGCGGCGCAGGAAGCAGAGGAGGAGCTAGCGGGCCACGCGGCGTTGGACGCCGAGCTGGAACAGCGCAGGCTAGCGGCCGCCGCTGCAGCAGAGGACTCCGACTCGGAGATATCTTGGTCCTCCGATGACCCTGATGCGCCTACGCCGGAGGAGAGAAAGCGGACGAAGGGCCATCGTCGAGTCTTTCGAGACGCTCAAGGACAACGCCATCGCGGCAGGAGCACTACTGCAAGAGGACGCGGCGGCGCACCGAGCCATCGGCCGCGGAGGCGGTGGAGAAGCGGCGACGGAGAGCGGCAGTAGCGGTGCCGGCCCGTCAGGAAGCAACTAGTCTAGGCCTATAGATCTACTTTGTATAGTTTTTATGCATTTTTATGTACTACTTTCAATGTTTTTAACTATGTTGCAATTCAAAAAATGGGTCACCCCGCTGGAAGCACACCCAGACGCAAACAGACGCGCGGACAAAATATGTACGCGGGACGACGAAAACGAACGCTCACGACCAATTTTAAGCATCCGAAATGCGTGACACCGCTGGAGACGCTCAGATGCCCTTATCCTCCCGTGCAGTGCATGTCTGGCCACCGCGCGCAGTAATGAACACGTCGACGCCCAGCATCGCGTCGTTGAGAACCACGGCTACGTGTGCCGCCTCTCATCTCTCGCACGTGCATGTGCACCAGCCCCATGCATGTGATGCGATCCTTTGTCCCCTGCACGTATCGTACGACCGGCGCTTTATCGCCTCGCTAGCCTGCTGAGTGCTGACTCACCGCCGCGGCTCCATTACGTGGTGGCTAATCCCTCTTCGAATCTTGGGCTTCCGCTGTACCCACCACTAACTAAACTGTTAACCCTTCAAAACCAACCAATTAAGCTGTCCTTAAGTAACTGACGGTACGGTTAGGGCAGTATTTTATCCTTGTGGTGAGAGCGACGTGAACGTGGTTGAACAGAGATTGGCTGATAAAATAGTCCAGTCGTGTCTCAGCCACCCACAAAGCTACCTACAGTTGAGCTTGGAAGTAAAAGGTGTGCCGTCAACATTCCATCTGCAGCTAAGCCAACAATGCTTTGGTTAACCAGACTAAATTATCGCATACAGTGACCTTTTCCTTTTGGGTCTAGCTAAAAGCAGTTGGGTTAGAGTGTACGGGTCGATCTCGTGAGACTGAGACTTGAGAGCGCCGGCCGGCCGGCAGCTTTGCTTGGATTACAATCCATGATGCGCTCGTAATGATGTTCTTTATGGAGTAGCGCGAACTGACCAGGTAGATATAAACACGTACACTGGATGCTTTCAGCGCCATGGATCTTATCCGGAGCAGACCAGGTGCGCCACGGTGGCGGGGACGATGTTCTTACTTACCCATCCGTTTGGTAGGTAGGATTCGCTTGTCACATGCGAGCATTGAGCAGCCTGAACGGCCTCAGATCGCCAACTGAAATCTCCAAGGATAGGATGATGATCAGATGGTGTAGTGTCACATTGTCAGCAGGCTTACCCGAATTAACTCTCCTTGTAACGGTCATCGTCTGCATCTTGGCATCTTGCATTACACGCAGCTAGCAGAGCAAGTCTGCATTTGGTCGGGACAAATGGAATTTGGTGAGGTATACACTTTGTACAGAGTGGCAAGGAAAACAGAAGCACGTACACGCGCGCGAGTGTTACAACTCTATTTGGTCGGGACAAATTCGTCGATGTGGATTGCCCTATTGAGCCTTACCCTGCCTCGATCAGAAGAACGTACACGCGCGCGAGTGTTAGAGCATCTCCACTCGTCTCCCCGACGAGGCCCCCGAGCGACGTTTTTCTCATCCGGAAGGCGACCCGGCCATTGCGCCCGGTTTCTCGTTTCGTCCGGACTTGGCCCTTCATCCATCCGGCGAGTCCACGCCATCCCCGTCCCCGAGGAGCTATCGGGGAGTTCGGACGAGTGAAAAGCGGGGAAGGGCCCGATCTGTCGGCGACTGGAGACACGAACCCCACCACCACCTCGCTCAAAATCCCCCTCACCCCTCGTATCTCAATCACCGCCGGCACCACCCCGCCGGCTTGTTGCCCAGATTCCGCCGTCCCTCCTTTCCACCTGCCTATATTCCACCGTCTTTCGACGACAGCCTATCTGCCTGCTCCTCCGCACTGGTAGAAAAAAGGGCTTCCGTCCAGCCCCATTAGTCGCGAAATTATTGGAACCGCGACCAATGGGCTCTTTAGTCACGGTTCGGGAGGCGAACCGCGACCAAAGGCCTGGGCCCTCGGTGGCCAGCGGTGGACGGGAGGGCTTTGTCGCTTGGCCAGACCAACCGCGACTAAATGGCCTGGCCCAAAGGCCTTTAGTCGCGGTTGGCCAGGACAACCGCGACTAAAGCCCCTCCCCTATATATACCAGCAGCCCACACACTTAGCCATTTGGTGCCACTTCTCTTCACAAACTTCACAAGGGGTGTTGGTTTGCTTTTGGCTCCTCTTATGCACACAAGGTGTTTGATGAAATGCCCCAAGAGCATGAAACAAACATGATATGAAGTGTCGGAGCCACACTTGATCGAGCTTCCTCATTTATTTTTCCTCCTCGATCGCGGTTAGCAACTTGAACCTTTCATATGTGTCATTGATAAAATATGCATGTGTGTAGTTCATTGTTTAATTTCTATTCATTTAACAAATGCATGATGGTTAATTATATATTTTATATTATAATAATGCAGATGAATCGGCAATGGATGTACGGTAACCGACTCTCCGGTGAATTCACTACGGGTTTGAAAGATTTCCTCGTAGTGGCTAATGCGAACAAGCAGGGGGGGTTTGTTATCTGTCCATGTGTTGGCTGTAAGAATCAGAAGGGTTACTCTTCCTCAAGGGAAGTTCACATGCACCTGATTCGGCATGGTTTCATGCCAAGCTATAATTGTTGGACCAAGCATGGAGAAAGAGGGGTTATAATGGAAGAGGATGAAGAAGAGGATGATATGATCGATGACAACTATCTTGATCATTTCGGTGATACTTTCATGGAGGATGCTGAAGGTGAAGGGGAAGGTGAAGAAGAGGCACGTGATGAGCCCGTTGATGATCTTGGTCGGACCATTGCGATGCACGGAGACGCTGCAAAAAGGAGAGGGAGAATTTGGATCGCATGTTAGAGGATCACGTAAAGGCGCCGTACCGGATGCGATGATGTCGAAAAAGTGGGCTACTGCTGGATTTTGAAATGAAGGCACAGCGGGTGTAACTATTTGAAAACTTGCGAAAATGTTGAAGAATATGTTTCCAAAGAATAACGAGTTGCCCGCCAGTACGTACGAAGCAAGAAGGTTGTCTGCCCTCTAGGTTTAGAGGTTCGAAGATACATGCATGCATCAACGACTGCATCCTCTACCGCGGTGAATACGAGAATTTGAATGAATGCCTAGTATGCACTGCATTGCGTTATAAGATCAGAGGCGATGACCCTGGTGACGATGTTGAGGGCCAGAAACCCAGGAAGAGGGTTCCCGCAAGGTGATGTGGTATGCTCCTATAATACCACGGTTGAAACGTATTCTGGAACAAAGAGCATGCCAAGTTGTTGCGATGGCACAAAGAGGACCGTAAGTCGGACGGGGAGTTGAGACACCCGCGATGGAACGCAATGGAGAAAGATCGACGGAGAGTTCAAAGATTTTGCAGCTGACGCAAGGAACATAAGATTTGGTCTAAGTACGGATGGCATGAATCCTTTTGGCGAAGAGCTCCAGCCATAGCACCTGGCCCGTGACTCTATGCATCTACAACCTTCCTCCTTGGTTGTACATGAAGCGGAAGTTCATTATGATGCCAGTGCTCATCCAAGGTCCGAAGCAACCCGGCAACGACATCGATGTGTACCTAAGGCCATTAGTTGATGAACTTTTACAGGTGTGGGGCAGACCTGGTGTCCGTGTGTGGGATGAGCACAAAGAAGAGGAATTTGACCTACGAGCGTTGCTTTTCGTAACCATCAACGATTGGCCTGCTCTTAGTAACCTTTCGGGACTGTCAAATAAGGGATACAATGCATGCACGCACTGCTTACATGAGACTGAAAGTGTACATTTGCCAAATTGTAAGAAGAACGTGTACCTTGGGCATCGTCGATTTCTTCCGAAAATTCATCCAGTAAGAAAGAAAGGCAAGCATTACAACGGCAAGGCAGATCACCGGCCGAAGCCTGCGGAACGTACTGGTGCTGAGGTATTTGATATGGTCAAGGATTTGAAAGTCATCTTTGGAAAGGGTCCTGGCGGACAATCAGTTCCGAAGGGAGCTGACGGGCACGCAGCCATGTGGAAGAAGAAATCTATATTCTGGGAGCTAGAATATTGGAAAGTCCTAGAAGTCCGCTCTGCAATCGACGTGATGCACGTTACGAAGAATATTTGCGTGAACCTCCTAAGCTTCTTGGGCGTGTATGGAAGACAAATGATACAAAGGAAGCACGGTAGGACTAGCAACGTTTGAAAGACCCCGATAACCGCATCCGGAATGGTTTCAAGGTCGTGCCAGCTACGCTCGACCAAAGAAGAGAAGGTCATCTTTTTTGAATGCCTGAGCAGTATGAAGGTCCCGTCTGGATTCTCGTCCAATATAAAGGGAATAATAAACATGGCGGAGAAAAAGTTCCAAAACCTGAAGTCTCACGACTGCCACGTGATTATGACGCAATTGCTTCCGATTGCTTTGAGGGGGCTCCTGCCGGAAAATGTTCGAGTAGCCATTGTGAAGCTATGTGCATTCCTCAATGCAATCTCTCAGAAGGTAATCAATCCAGAAGTTCTACCACGGTTACAGAACGATGTGATCCAATGTCTTGTCAGTTTCGAGTTGGTGTTCCCGCCATCCTTCTTCAATATTATGACGCACCTCCTGGTTCACCTAGTCGATGAGATTTCCATTCTCGGTCCTGTATTTCTACACAATATGTTCCCCTTCGAGAGGTTCATGGGAATATTAAAGAAATATGTTCGTAACCGTGCTAGGCCAGAAGGAAGCATCGCCAAGGGCTATGGAAATGAGGAGGTAATTGAGTTTTGTGTTGACTTTGTTCCTGACCTTAAGCCGATTGGTCTTCCTCGATCGCGGCACGAGGGGAGACTAAGTGGAAAAGGCACGATCGGAAGGAAATCAACGATATGTATGGACGGCCATTCTCTGACTGAAGCACACCACACAGTTCTGACCAATTCCAGCTTGGTGGCTCCGTACTTTGAGAAACACAAGAATATTTTACGCTCGGACAACCCGGGGAAGCCTGAATCCTGGATTAGGAAGGCCCACATGGAGACTTTCGGCAGTTGGTTGAGAAAACATTTAATGAATGACAATAAGGTTGTAGATCAGCTGTACATGTTGGCCAAGACACCATCTTCGACTATAATGACTTTCCAAGGGTACGAGATAAATGGGAATACATTTTACACGATCGCCCAAGATAAAAAGAGCACCAACCAAAACAGTGGTGTCCGCTTTGATGCAGCAACCGAGAATGGGCAAAAGGTCACATATTATGGTTACATAGAGGAGATATGGGAACTTGACTATGGACCCTCCTTAAGGTCCCTTTGTTCCGGTGCAAATGGTTCAAGCTAACAGGAGGTGGGGTAAAGGTGGACCAGCAATACGGAATGACAATGGTGGATTTCAACAATCTTGGTTACCTTGACGAACCATTCGTCCTAGCGAAAGATGTCGCTCAGGTTTTCTATGTCAAGGACATGAGTAGCAAACCGAGGAAACGGAAAGATAAGAAAACGATCAGTACATCATGCGATGATCCAAAGCGCCACATTGTTCTTTCAGGGAAAAGAAACATCGTGGGAGTGGAGGACAAGACAGACATGTCAGAAGATTATAATATGTTTGGTGAAATTCCGCCCTTCAAAGTGAACACCGACCCAAGCATTAAGTTAAATGATGAGGATGCTCCATGGATACGGCCCAATCGTAAGCAAGCAGGGACACAAGGGAAGAAATGATGTGTAATAATTTATTGTACCAAACTTTGTTGAATGGATCATGTGAATTATATTATCCGTGATGTGTTCTGGTGTCCATTTTCGAATGATTCGATTGATTCGAGATAGCACTGATGATACATGAAATTTGGAGTGATTTAGTCATACTCCTGCCTAGGCGTATAATATGCATACTCGTAGTCTTCATAGTCGCCGCCGTTGTACTGGTAGTCGTCGCCTTCTAAGTTGCCGCCGCCGTCGTCGCTGCGTAGTCGGGCGCGCGCTCGTGGCTCGAACGAGGGTAGCGCAGGCGGGGGATATCGGCCGTGATGTAGTCCATGACGCTCTGCAGAGTCCGGCCGTACCACCATAGCCGACGGCCGGCCTCGTGGAAGTTCCCAGGAGGCAGACCGTCCTCCTCATACCTGGCGAGCGCCCTCTCACGCCGATTGATGAAGAAGGCGTCCCAAGTATGCTGGTTATCGGGATGCCAGCGGGGATTCATCCGCTGCTCCGCGTGAGGTCGAGGTAGTAGTGGTTCGTGATGGCCGCCCGGCGCGCAGTACCCTGGAGGGACCGGCACGCCGCCGGCGCTTAGGCTCCAGCCGGCGGGGACGCGGTAGCCCGGTGGGCAAGGGTAGTTCGAGGCGCAAAGCTCCTCCACCTGCTGGTAGGTTAGAGTGGGTGCGGTGGAAGCCATGAGAGAGTGATGAGATTGTAGAGATGTGATAATGGGCCAAGCCGGGCTACATATATGTAGTGAGAAATGGCGGGAAAAATGGGAGCGGGAAGACAGAGGCGGGAAGAAAGTGGCGGGAAGAAAGTGGCGGGAAGAAAGAGGCGGGAAGAAAGAGGCGGGAAGAACTGCGGGAAGACAGCCGGGGAGAACTTATGGGAAGACAAAGGTGGCGGGAAGAACTGGTGTTAAGCGGGGGTTTTTCGATTTTGTTATACTATTTGTATTTTTAACATTTTGAATTGAATTAGTTTTATTTTTCTGATTTTTGATATATTATTTGTATTTTTAACATTTTGAATTGAATTAGTTTTACTTTTCTTAATTTTTTGATATTCTATTTGTATTTTTAACGTTTTTAATTGAATTAGTTTTACTTTTCTTAATTTTTTGATCTACTATTTGTATTTTTAACATTTTTAATTGAATAAGTTTTATTTTTCTGATTTTTTTGATATATTATTTGTATTTTTAACATTTTGAATTGAATTAGTTTTATTTTTATGAATTTTTTGGTATATTATTTGTATTTTATGATTTTGAAATGAATTAGTTTTATTTTTTGGAATTTATTGATATATTATTTGTATTTTTAACATTTTGAATTGAATTAGTTTTATTTTTCTGAATTTTTTGATATATTATTTGTATTTTATGATTTTGAAATGAATTTGTTTTATTTTTCTGAATTTTTTGATATATTATATGTATTTTAAACATTTTGAATTAAATTAGTTTTATTTTTCTGAATTTTTTGATATATTATTTGTATTTTATGATTTTGAAATGAATTAGTTTTATTTTTCTGAGTTTTTCTGTATTTTTAACATTTTGAAAAACAAAAAGTAATTTGAAAAATACCTTTAGTCGCGGTTGGCCTCGCCAACCGCGACTAAAGGTCTGTGCGCGCGGGAAAGAAAAACCCGGCGAAAAAAGCCTTTCGTCGCGGTTGGTCTGGCCAACCGCGAGTAAAGGGTACCCTTTAGTCGCGGGTCGCCTCCCCAACCGCGACTAAAGGGGGCTATAAATACTCCGCGCGAATTGTCGCCTCCACATCGTCTTCTCCGCATCGTCTTCTCCGCGCAAACCCCGTCGCCTCCGTCTCTCTGCCGAGCGCCGTCAGGCTACCGCGCCTCGCCGCCGCCGCAGACGCCGTCGCCGCCGCCCTCTCGTCGCGCCATCTCCCGTATGTCGCCGCCCCGCCCCTACCATACTGTCGCGCGCGCGCGGCGCCGGGCACCGTGTTCACCTGCGCCGCCGCGCCGCCTACGCGCCGTCGCCGCCCGCCGCTGCGCCGTGCCGCCAGACGCGCCGCCGCCGCCGCCGCACGCTCGCGCCAGACGCCGCCCGCCAGACGCCGCCCGCGCGCGCCAGAAAGGAGAGAGGGCCGGGCCGGATTTTTTTCTTTTTTGTGTTTTTTTGTTCTTTTTAATTTTAACTAGTTAATTAGTTTAACAAAAACGGTAAATTAACAAAAAAAAGTAAAACTTGATAATTTGTAACTAAAATTTTGTATACTTAACAAAAATTTGTAACTAAAATTTTGTATACTTAACAAAAATTTGTAACTAAAATTTTGTATACTAACAAAATTTTGTATACTTAACAAAATCTTGACTTAACAAAATTTTGTAACTAAAATTTTGTATACTAACAAAATTTTGTATACTTAACAAAATCTTGACTTAACAAAATTTTGACATAACAAAAATTTAACTTAACAAAAAATTTACTTAACAAAATTTTGACTTAAGAAAAATTTTACTTAACAAAATTTAGACTTAACAAAATTTTAACTTAACAAAATTTAGACTTAACAAAATTTTAACTTAACAAATTTTTTAACTTAATTAACAAGAATTATTTTATTTTGGGATCGAGAGGGGGCGGCGAGGGTTATGTGTCCTCGGCACCGCCACCGCCCTCTCGGTCACCGCCACCGGTCTCTCGGTCACGCGCGCGGTCACTGCGTCCCCCCTTTCGCCACCGCCACCGGTCTCTCGGTCACGCGGTCACTGCGTCCCCCCTCTCGCCTCCCTCGTCGCCCTCTCTCTTTATATGTAGAAGAGATGTGATAATGCATATACACAATTAATTTGTTTTTACTACATGTTTTCAGGACTGACATATGGCGGACGATAGAGCTGACCCGATTATGGACAACTATGATCCGGACGCTGAAGACCATATGTTCGGCATCATAAACGGCGATATTCTATATGTGCCGACCGGACAAGAAGAAGATGATATCTCTTCTTATCTGAACCTTGACGGTGAAGATGAAGGGCGCCGTCAGCAAGATGATGCCGAAGAAACGTCGATAAACGACGATCTTCAATTGGAAGTAGCAACCACCTCCGGCGCCGAGGTATATATATACATTGAGCCTCTGGTGATACAAACTAACTGATTTGAATAAATATGTGTGTACTAACGCGTGCGACTCTCTTTCTTATTTTAGCCCTCGGCCGGATCGTCGAAACAATCGAGTACGTCGTCAAAGCGTGGCGCAACCAAGACGATGAAACAAGGAGAAACATGCACCATCGAGGTTGTCGACAGTGCAACCGGCAGGCCGCTGGAGCCCCGCAAGAACGCCACCAAGTTTGTCAACCAATGCGGAGCCATTGTTAGAGACAACGTCTCGATCACCGTCCAGGAGTGGAATGAGCCAAAGAAGGCACGAGTTGGTTTCACTTTTGTCGATAAGAGAACAAAAAAAGATTGCTTCAACAAGCTTATGGAACATTTCGTTCTACCTCCGGAATACAACAAATTCGATGAGGAGGGTAACAAGATTGAGGAAAACAAGGAGAGGAGGAGGCTAGTCAAACAGTTCGCTCTTCATAAGATGTCCGCGCATTCCGGAAATTCAAGCAAAATCTAGCCCATGACTTTGTCAAGGAGAACAAGACTCCGGATTTCAAAAGACAATATGAGAAACTGAAACATGATTGGCCAGAATTTGTGAAGCAAAAGAAATCGGAGCAGTTCCTTGAAATATCGAAAAAATAAGGAAAATGCGGCTAAGAAGGAGTACAATCATATTATGGGGCCAGGAGGGTATCGCCTTTGGGAGCCTAGGTGGGAGAAGATGGAGAACGAGCTGAGGGCGCGAGGAATCCGTCCAGGTACGGAGGGATGGGACCCAAGGGCCAAAAGCTGGTGGTACGGGCATGGGGGATCGCTGAACCCGGAGACAGGGGAGTGTGTTTACCGGGGCAAAATAATTAAACCCACCCAAAAGCTTATTGAGGCAATGAGGGATGCTCAAGAGGGGAAGATCAAGTTCAACAGAGAGAACGACGCGCTGACAAAGCCCTCGGGAATCCTGAACACGGCGGACGTGTACGAGGCATGGGGCACATTCCGTGGAAAATAGGGTTCCCCCAGAATAATGACCCGTACGGTTACAGAAGCCGTAAGAGAAAGATGGATCGGGAAGCAGATGTTGTGGCGCGGTTGGCATCGGAAATGGATGTGATGAAGAAAACCGTGAGTGTACTAGTAGCCGAAAGAGATGCAGCTCGGGCGCAGCATGAAGATCATCCATTGGATCTCGGAAGCCAGCAGCGGAGAAGCAGCGTGGCTTCCACGGAGGCCCCACCGGCTGGTGCACCGACGATCGAAATTACTGCACCGGAGCCTCTGGTGGTCGAAATTACTGCACCGGAGCCTCCTCGCTACCCCGTGGACGATATAAAGGAGATGAAAGAATGTCATCTGTATTATCCTATCGGGAACATGTCCATGAAGGTAGCCATCGGCAGTGCTTTACCATGTTTACCTGGAGCACTCCACCACAACAACCCCATTCAAGATGGCTATGCTCGTGTCACGGTGGAGGACATAGTCCAAGGGTTTGAGGACCTGGACATTGACATTGCTACACCTGAAGGGGCGAGAAGAC
This sequence comes from Lolium multiflorum, assembly GCA_030979885.1. Classification (NCBI taxonomy): domain Eukaryota; kingdom Viridiplantae; phylum Streptophyta; class Magnoliopsida; order Poales; family Poaceae; genus Lolium; species Lolium multiflorum. Next base: position 62,523,253 of record CM061749.1, on the reverse strand, counting down.
TTGGAGATGTCAAGCGCCAGTTCATTCTATGGCAAAAGAAGTTTATCAAGTTTCCAGGCGAGGCGCCAACAAGTCCACCCCCCTACGGTGGTGGTGGTGGCGGTGGTGGTGGTGCTTCACCTACACCTCCTTCACGTCAGCCGACGCCGCCCCAATTCACCTACGGCGGGTAAGCAGATCGCGCCCCCCAATCCACCTCCGGCGAAGAAGCAGAAGCAGTCCTGGGTTATTAACCCGGACCCTTATGTACCTACCAAGATACCAGAGCCATCACTGAAGCCTCTCATCCCGAGACCTTGGGAACTTAGTGTCGAGGAAAATGCAGCGGCCGTGGCTGCTCAGCATGAGAAATGGAAGGCGGACTGCAAGAAGAAAAGAGAGGGCGAGCCCAAGCAAGTATTTTCTGACAAGCAAAAGCAGTGGGCTAAGTCATTTTTGAACACACCGTCCCAAGCCGTGAAGAATCTGCCTGACGACTATGCACGTGAACTTCGTAGGCAAGCACTCGCGTTCAAGAGGAACCAAGAGTTGGCGGAGAAGCAGGAGAAGAAAGCCTTGGAGGAGGCCGAGAAAAAATTAGAAAGTATAAAAGGGGGGAAAGAAGTTGCCCAGCTCGGGGAACAAAGTAAACAATCGATCGCCCCGCTCATAGTGCAAGCCGCCGGTCCGGATGCCCCCGATATCATAGCAGCTGCGGCAGCACATGGATTGACTGTAACGAGTGCCAGAGAACAAGCGGCCAACTTAGGTATCACTCTTCGTGCACTGTTAGGCCTTGATGAGGCGCCAATGAAGGACGTAGTATTTACATATGTGAAGAATGGCCCTCTCGTCGAGCCTGCGCAGGAAGAGGATCTACCTCGACAAATGAAAGGTCTGCTAAATTGGTACAAGGGTTACATAAAACTTAAAAACGCCAAAGACTATATTTATGCGGAAGTTAGATATGAGCATCACTTCAAACATTACTATATAACAATTCATCGGAGTGAATTGTTCCAGCTGTTCAATCTGCGCGAGCTCGACAAATCTATCATCAGTTGCTACGTTCTGTAAGTGATTTATTAATTTCTACCCCATCTCGTTCATTGCCTGCACTATATATATATATTGTCCTAACTATCTTGTTGTGTACGCTATTATGCAGAATGAAGAAGCGGGAAATGCGAATAAGGAACATCCATGATGTTGGGTTCATTGACCCACACATCGTTAATTCATATGTGTTAGAACACCACCCCGCCGACGTGGAGGAAGACCTGTGGCGGTTTCTTAGAAAACAGGAACTCAAAAGTGATATTCTATTTCCTTACCATTTTGGGTGAGTGTTTCTGTCTTGAGCACATTCTCTTTTGTTTACTCCATGCATGGTATGTGGCTAATCGATGAGTTATGCATGACTGTGCATGTATCGTGTCCGCAGGTTCCACTGGATTCTGATGGTAATTCAATTTCACACCTCCACAGTTCTCGTCCACGACTCTCTGAATATGGATGCGGCGCTTTGGGCCGACATGAGAAAAATGATGCAAAAGTAATTATTTTCATTCATTTGCGCTCTATATCGATCGGCCTATTTCGTTCATCATTTCCTAATATCAAGTAACTAATTAATAACTCTCTTGTTCATTTAATTTTCTTTGCCTCGTAGGGTTTGGAGACGGTTCGTAGATGAAAAGGTCGGTGAATTCAAAAAAGAGCTACAATTTAAAAGGGCAGTGCCTGGGACTGGGGATATTCAGCCACCGGGGACCAATCTATGTGGATACTATGTTTGTGAGAGGATCCGGAGATACACCAATGAGCGGGACCAGCGTGTGAGAACAACATCAAGAGGAATAACCTCCGGAAGACGCTTAGTCCAGAAGCTCGCTTCCGACCACTTCAAGAGGAACTAGCTGGATGGTTCGCAAGGGAAGTCATCGATCCTAGAGGAGAACACTATGTAGAGGACGTAGAACTTCATATGCAGTAAATTATGTATGGAAACTTGTTCAAAATTGTATATGGTCATCCGATATTGAATATATATTGTATATTCCTCTTGAATTCTTTTTGGTTCTAATTTCAAATTTGTTTGAAATTGTACATTCATATGCATGTATATATGTAGTACCGTAGAATATGTGAAACTCCTTCAAAATTAAAAAGAAACCAGGTTTAGGGGGCTAAAACCCTAAACCTGCGGAGGCCTTTAGTCGCGGTTGGCCAGAAGAACCGCGACTAAAGGTCCTCTGCCCTGGCGCTCGCCTGCCACACTTGATCGAGCTTCCTCATTTATTTTTTCCTCCTCGATCGCGGTTAGCAACTTGAACCTTTCATATGTGTCATTGATAAAATATGCATGTGTGTAGTTCATTGTTTAATTTCTATTTAGTTTAACAAATGCATGATGGTTAATTATATATTTTATATTATAATAATGCAGATGAATCGGCAATGGATGTACGGTAACCGACTCTCCGGTGAATTCACTACGGGTTTGAAAGATTTCCTCGTAGTGGCTAATGCGAACAAGCAGGGGGGTTTTGTTATCTGTCCATGTGTTGGCTGTAAGAATCAGAAGGGTTACTCTTCCTCAAGGGAAGTTCACCTGCACCTGATTCGGCATGGTTTCATGCCAAGCTATAATTGTTGGACCAAGCATGGAGAAAGAGGGGTTATAATGGAAGAGGATGAAGAAGAGGATGATATCATCGATGACAACTATCTTGATCATTTCGGTGATACTTTCATGGAGGATGCTGAAGGTGAAGGGGAAGGTGAAGAAGAGGCACGTGATGAGCCCGTTGATGATCTTGGTCGGACCATTGCTGATGCACGGAGACGCTGCGAAACTGAAAAGGAGAGGGAGAATTTGGATCGCATGTTAGAGGATCACAGAAAGGCGCTGTACCCCGGATGCGATGATGGTCTGAAAAAGCTGGGCTGCACACTGGATTTGCTGAAATGGAAGGCACAGGCAGGTGTAGCTGACTCGGCATTTGAAAACTTGCTGAAAATGTTGAAGAATATGTTTCCAAAGAATAACGAGTTGCCCGCCAGTACGTACGAAGCAAAGAAGGTTGTCTGCCCTCTAGGTTTAGAGGTTCTGAAGATACATGCATGCATCAACGACTGCATCCTCTACCGCGGTGAATACGAGAATTTGAATGAATGCCCGGTATGCACTGCATTGCGTTATAAGATCAGAGGCGATGACCCTGGTGACGATGTTGAGGGCCAGAAACCCAGGAAAGGGTTCCCGCCAAGGTGATGTGGTATGCTCCTATAATACCACGGTTGAAACGTCTGTTCAGGAACAAAGAGCATGCCAAGTTGTTGCGATGGCACAAAGAGGACCGTAAGTCGGACGGGGAGTTGAGACACCCCGCAGATGGAACGCAATGGAGAAAGATCGACAGAGAGTTCAAAGATTTTGCAGCTGACGCAAGGAACATAAGATTTGGTCTAAGTACAGATGGCATGAATCCTTTTGGCGAGCAGAGCTCCAGCCATAGCACCTGGCCCGTGACTCTATGCATCTACAACCTTCCTCCTTGGTTGTGCATGAAGCGGAAGTTCATTATGATGCCAGTGCTCATCCAAGGTCCGAAGCAACCCGGCAACGACATCGATGTGTACCTAAGGCCATTAGTTGATGAGCTTTTACAGCTGTGGGGCAGACCTGGTGTCCGTGTGTGGGATGAGCACAAAGAAGAGGAATTTGACCTACGAGCGTTGCTTTTCGTAACCATCAACGATTGGTCTGCTCTTAGTAACCTTTCGGGACTGTCAAATAAGGGATACAATGCATGCACGCACTGCTTACATGAGACTGAAAGTGTACATTTGCCAAATTGTAAGAAGAACGTGTACCTTGGGCATCGTCGATTTCTTCCGAAAATTCATCCAGTAAGAAAGAAAGGCAAGCATTACAACGGCAAGGCAGATCACCGGCCGAAGCCTGCGGAACGCACTGGTGCTGAGGTATTTGATATGGTCAAGGATTTGAAAGTCATCTTTGGAAAGGGTCCTGGCGGACAATCAGTTCCGAAGGGAGCTGACGGGCACGCAGCCATGTGGAAGAAGAAATCTATATTCTGGGAGCTAGAATATTGGAAAGTCCTAGAAGTCCGCTCTGCAATCAACGTGATGCACGTTACGAAGAATATTTGCGTGAACCTCCTAAGCTTCTTGGGCGTGTATGGGAAGACAAATGATACAAAGGAAGCACGGTAGGACCAGCAACGTTTGAAAGACCCTGATAACCGGCATCCGGAATGGTTTCAAGGTCGTGCCAGCTACGCTCTGACCAAAGAAGAGAAGGTCATCTTTTTTGAATGCCTGAGCAGTATGAAGGTCCCGTCTGGATTCTCGTCCAATATAAAGGGAATAATAAACATGGCGGAGAAAAAGTTCCAAAACCTGAAGTCTCACGACTGCCACGTGATTATGACGCAATTGCTTCCGATTGCTTTGAGGGGGCTCCTGCCGGAAAATGTTCGAGTAGCCATTGTGAAGCTATGTGCATTCCTCAATGCAATCTCTCAGAAGGTAATCAATCCAGAAGTTCTACCACGGTTACAGAACGATGTGATCCAATGTCTTGTCAGTTTCGAGTTGGTGTTCCCGCCATCCTTCTTCAATATTATGACGCACCTCCTGGTTCACCTAGTCGATGAGATTTCCATTCTCGGTCCTGTATTTCTACACAATATGTTCCCCTTCGAGAGGTTCATGGGAATATTAAAGAAATATGTTCGTAACCGTGCTAGGCCAGAAGGAAGCATCGCCAAGGGCTATGGAAATGAGGAGGTAATTGAGTTTTGTGTTGACTTTGTTCCTGACCTTAAGCCGATTGGTCTTCCTCGATCGCGGCACGAGGGGAGACTAAGTGGAAAAGGCACGATCGGAAGGAAATCAACGATATGTATGGACGGCCATTCTCTGACTGAAGCACACCACACAGTTCTGACCAATTCCAGCTTGGTGGCTCCGTACTTTGAGAAACACAAGAATATTTTACGCTCGGACAACCCGGGGAAGCCTGAATCCTGGATTAGGAAGGCCCACATGGAGACTTTCGGCAGTTGGTTGAGAAAACATTTAATGAATGACAATAAGGTTGTAGATCAGCTGTACATGTTGGCCAAGACACCATCTTCGACTATAATGACTTTCCAAGGGTACGAGATAAATGGGAATACATTTTACACGATCGCCCAAGATAAAAAGAGCACCAACCAAAACAATGGTGTCCGCTTTGATGCAGCAACCGAGAATGGGCAAAAGGTCACATATTATGGTTACATAGAGGAGATATGGGAACTTGACTATGGACCCTCCTTTAAGGTCCCTTTGTTCCGGTGCAAATGGTTCAAGCTAACAGGAGGTGGGGTAAAGGTGGACCAGCAATACGGAATGACAATGGTGGATTTCAACAATCTTGGTTACCTTGACGAACCATTCGTCCTAGCGAAAGATGTCGCTCAGGTTTTCTATGTCAAGGACATGAGTAGCAAACCGAGGAAACGGAAAGATAAGAAAACGATCAGTACATCATGCGATGATCCAAAGCGCCACATTGTTCTTTCAGGGAAAAGAAACATCGTGGGAGTGGAGGACAAGACAGACATGTCAGAAGATTATAATATGTTTGGTGAAATTCCGCCCTTCAAAGTGAACACCGACCCAAGCATTAAGTTAAATGATGAGGATGCTCCATGGATACGGCCCAATCGTAAGCAAGCAGGGACACAAGGGAAGAAATGATGTGTAATAATTTATTGTACCAAACTTTGTTGAATGGATCATGTGAATTATATTATCCGTGATGTGTTCTGGTGTCCATTTTCGAATGATTCGATTGATTCGAGATAGCACTGATGATACATGAAATTTGGAGTGATTTAGTCATACTCCTGCCTAGGCGTATAATATGCATACTCGTAGTCTTCATAGTCGCCGCCGTTGTACTGGTAGTCGTCGCCTTCTAAGTTGCCGCCGCCGTCGTCGCTGTCGTCGGGCGGCGCTCGTGGCTCGAACTGAGGGTAGCGCAGGCGGGGGATATCGCCGGCCGTGATGTAGTCCATGACGCTCTGCAGAGTCCGGCCGTACCACCATAGCCGACGGCCGGCCTCGTGGAAGTTCCCAGGAGGCAGACCGTCCTCCTCATACCTGGCGAGCGCCCTCTCACGCCGATTGATGAAGAAGTCCCAAGTATGCTGGTTATCGGGATGCCGGGGATTCATCCGCTGCTCGGCGTGAGGTCGAGGTAGTAGTGGTTCGTGATGGCCGCCGGCGCGCAGTGAGGGACGGGAGGGACCGGCACCGCCGCCGGCGGCTTAGGCTCCAGCCGGCGGGGACGCGGTAGCCCGGTGGGCAAGGGTAGTTCGAGGCGCAAAGCTCCTCCACCTGCTGGTAGGTTAGAGTGGGTGCGGTGGAAGCCATGAGAGAGTGATGAGAGATTGTAGAGATGTGATAATGGCCAAGCCGGGCTACATATATGTAGTGAGAAATGGCGGGAAAAATGGGAGCGGGAAGAAAGTGGCGGGAAGAAAGTGGCGGGAAGAAAGAGGCGGGAAGAAAGAGGCGGGAAAGAACTGGCGGGAAGACAGGCCGGGGAGAACTTATGGGAAGACAAAGGTGGCCGGGAAGAACTGGTGTTAAGCGGGGGGCATGATTTTTTTGTTATACTATTTGTATTTTTAACATTTTGAATTGAATTAGTTTTATTTTTCTGATTTTTTGATATATTATTTGTATTTTTAACATTTTGAATTGAATTAGTTTTACTTTTCTTAATTTTTTGATATACTATTTGTATTTTTAACATTTTTAATTGAATTAGTTTTACTTTTCTTAATTTTTTGATATACTATTTGTATTTTTAACATTTTTAATTGAATAAGTTTTATTTTTCTGATTTTTTTGATATATTATTTGTATTTTTAACATTTTGAATTGAATTAGTTTTATTTTTATGAATTTTTTGGTATATATTATTTGTATTTTATGATTTTGAAATGAATTAGTTTTATTTTTTGGAATTTATTGATATATTATTTGTATTTTTAACATTTTGAATTGAATTAGTTTTATTTTTCTGAATTTTTTGATATATTATTTGTATTTTATGATTTTGAAATGAATTTGTTTTATTTTTTCTGAATTTTTTGATATATTATATGTATTTTAAACATTTTGAATTAAATTAGTTTTATTTTTCTGAATTTTTTGATATATTATTTGTATTTTATGATTTTGAAATGAATTAGTTTTATTTTTCTGAGTTTTTTCTTATTTTTAACATTTTGAAAAACAAAAAGTAATTTGAAAAAATACCTTTAGTCGCGGTTGGCCTCGCCAACCGCGACTAAAGGTCTGTGCGCGCGGGAAAGAAAAACCCGGCGAAAAAGCTTTCGTCGCGGTTGGTCTAGCCAACCGCGACTAAAGGGTACCCTTTAGTCGCGGGTCGCCTCCCCAACCGCGACTAAAGGGGGGCTATAAATACTCCGCGCGAACCGTCGCCTCCACATCGTCTTCTCCGCATCGTCTTCTCCGCGCGAACCCCGTCGCCTCCGTCTCTCTGCCGAGCGCTGTCGGCTACCGCGCCTCGCTGGCCGCAGACGCCGTCGCCGCCGCCTCTCGTCGCGCCATCTCCCGTATGTCGCCGCCCGCCTCGATATATCGTGCGGCGCCGGCCTGCCGCGCACCGTGTTCGCCGACGGCGTACGCGGCCGCACGCGTCCGCGCGCACGCCGCACAAGCACGCGTTAGGCCAGCGCCGAGCCTTCGCCGAAGGAGAGAGGGCCGGGCGATTTTTTTTTTTTTTTTTTTTTTTGTGTTTTTTTTTTAATTTTAATTAAGTTTAACAAAAACGGTAAATTAACAAAAAAAAGTAAAACTTGATAATTTGTAACTAAAATTTTGTATACTTAACAAAAATTTGTAACTAAAATTTTGTATACTTAACAAAAATTTGTAACTAAAATTTTGTATACTAACAAAATTTTGTATACTTAACAAAATCTTGACTTAACAAAATTTTGTAACTAAAATTTTGTATACTAACAAAATTTTGTATACTTAACAAAATCTTGACTTAACAAAATTTTGACATAACAAAAATTTAACTTAACAAAAAATTTACTTAACAAAATTTTGACTTAAGAAAAATTTTACTTAACAAAATTTAGACTTAACAAAATTTTAACTTAACAAAATTTAGACTTAACAAAATTTTAACTTAACAATTTTTTTAACTTAATTAACAAGAATTATTTTATTTTGGGATCGAGAGGGGGCGGCGAGGGTTATGTGTCCTCGGCACCGCCACCGCCCTCTCGGTCACCGCCACCGGTCTCTCGGTCACGCGGTCACTGGTCCCTCGCCACCGGGTCTCTCGGTCACGCGGTCACTGCGTCCCCCCTCTCGCCTCCCTCGTCGCCCTCTCTCTTTATATGTAGAAGAGATGTGATAATGCATATACACAATTAATTTGTTTTTACTACATGTTTTCAGGACTGACATATGGCGGACGATAGAGCTGACCCGATTATGGACAACTATGATCCGGACGCTGAAGACCATATGTTCGGCATCATAAACGGCGATATTCTATATGTGCCGACCGGACAAGAAGAAGATGATATCTCTTCTTATCTGAACCTTGACGGTGAAGATGAAGGGCGCCGTCAGCAAGATGATGCCGAAGAAACGTCGATAAACGACGATCTTCAATTGGAAGTAGCAACCACCTCCGGCGCCAAGGTATATATATACATTGAGCCTCTGGTGATACAAACTAACCGATTTGAATAAATATGTGTGTACTAACGCGCGCGACTCTCTTTCTTATTTTAGCCCTCGGCCGGATCGTCGAAACAATCGAGTACGTCGTCAAAGCGTGGCGCAACCAAGACGATGAAACAAGGAGAAACATGCACCATCGAGGTTGTCGACAGTGCAACCGGCAGGCCGCTGGAGCCCCGCAAGAACGCCACCAAGTTTGTCAACCAATGCGGAGCCATTGTTAGAGACAACGTCTCGATCACCGTCCAGGAGTGGAATGAGCCAAAGAAGGCACGAGTTGGTTTCACTTTTGTCGATAAGAGAACAAAAAAAGATTGCTTCAACAAGCTTATGGAACATTTCGTTCTACCTCCGGAATACAACAAATTCGATGAGGAGGGTAACAAGATTGAGGAAAACAAGGAGAGGAGGAGGCTAGTCAAACAGTTCGCTCTTCATAAGATGTCCGACGCATTCCGGAAATTCAAGCAAAATCTAGCCCATGACTTTGTCAAGGAGAACAAGACTCCGGATTTCAAAGGACAATATGAGAAACTGAAACATGATTGGCCAGAATTTGTGAAGCAAAAGAAATCGGAGCAGTTCATTGAAATATCGAAAAAAAATAAGGAAAATGCGGCTAAGAAGGAGTACAATCATATTATGGGGCCAGGAGGGTAAGCAGCGGGCCTAAGGAGATGGAGAACGGCTGAGGGCGCGAGGAATCCCTCCAGGTACGGAGGGATGGGACCCAAGGGCCAAAAGCTGGTGGTACGGGCATGGGGGATCGCTGAACCCGGAGACAGGGGAGTGTGTTTACCGGGGCAAAATAATTAAACCCACCCAAAAGCTTATTGAGGCAATGAGGGATGCTCAAGAGGGGAAGATCAAGTTCAACAGAGAGAACGACGCGCTGACAAAAGCCCTCGGGAATCCTGAACACGGAGGACGTGTACGAGGCATGGGGCACATTCCGTGGAAATAGGGTTCCCCCAGAACGATGACCCGTACGGTTACAGAAGTCGTAAGAGAAAGATGGATCGGGAAGCAGATGTTGTGGCGCTGTTGGCATCGGAAATGGATGTGATGAAGAAAACCGTGAGTGTACTAGTAGCCGAAAGAGATGCAGCTCGGGCGCAGCATGAAGATCATCCATTGGATCTCGGAAGCCAGCAGCGGAGAAGCAGCGTGGCTTCCACGGAGGCCCCACCGGCTGGTGCACCGACGATCGAAATTACTGCACCGGAGCCTCTGGTGGTCGAAATTACTGCACCGGAGCCTCCTCGCTACCCCGTGGACGATATAAAGGAGATGAAAGAATGTCATCTGTATTATCCTATCGGGAACATGTCCATGAAGGTAGCCATCGGCAGTGCTTTACCATGTTTACCTGGAGCACTCCACCACAACAACCCCATTCAAGATGGCTATGCTCGTGTCACGGTGGAGGACATAGTCCAAGGGTTTGAGGACCTGGACATTGACATTGCTACACCTGAAGGGGCGAGAAGACTTGGAGATGTCAAGCGCCAGTTCATTCTATGGCAAAAGAAGTTTATCAAGTTTCCAGGCGAGGCGCCAACAAGTCCACCCCCCTACGGTGGTGGTGGTGGCGGTGGCGGTGGTGGTGGTGGTGCTTCACCTACACCTCCTTCACGTCAGCCGACGCCGCCCCCCAATTCACCTCCGGCGGGTAAGCAGACGCCGCCCCCCAATCCACCTCCGGCGAAGAAGCAGAAGCAGTCCTGGGTTATTAACCCGGACCCTTATGTACCTAGAACCACAAAGATACCAGAGCCATCACTGAAGCCTCTCATCCCGAGACCTTGGGAACTTAGTGTCGAGGAAAATGCAGCGGTCGTGGCTGCTCAGCATGAGAAATGGAAGGCGGACTGCAAGAAGAAAAGAGAGGCGAGCCCAAGCCAGTATTTTCTGACAAGCAAAAGCAGTGGGCTAAGTCATTTTTGAACACACCGTCCCAAGCCGCGAAGAATCTGCCTGACGACTATGCACGTGAACTTCGTAGGCAAGCACTCGCGTTCAAGAGGAACCAAGAGTTGGCGGAGAAGCAGGAGAAGAAAGCCTTGGAGGAGGCCGAGAAAAAATTAGAAAGTATAAAAGGGGGGAAAGAAGTTGCCCAGCTCGGGGAACAAAGTAAACAATCGATCGCCCCGCTCATAGTGCAAGCCGCCGGTCCGGATGCCCCCGATATCATAGCAGCTGCGGCAGCACATGGATTGACTGTAGCGAGTGCCACAGAACAAGCGGCCAACTTAGGTATCACTCTTCGTGCACTGTTAGGCCTTGATGAGGCGCCAATGAAGGACGTAGTATTTACATATGTGAAGAATGGCCCTCTCGTCGAGCCTGCGCAGGAAGAGGATCTACCTCGACAAATGAAAGGTCTGCTAAATTGGTACAAGGGTTACATAAAACTTAAAAACGCCAAAGACTATATTTATGCGGAAGTTAGATATGAGCATCACTTCAAACATTACTATATAACAATTCATCGGAGTGAATTGTTCCAGCTGTTCAATCTACGCGAGCTCGACAAATCTATCATCGGTTGCTACGTTCTGTAAGTGATTAATTTCTACCCCATCTCATTCATTGCCTGCACTATATATATATATATTGTCCTAACTATCTTGTTGTGTACGCTATTATGCAGAATGAAGAAGCGGGAAATGCAAATAAGGAACATCCATGATGTTGGGTTCATTGACCCACACATCGTTAATTCATATGTGTTAGAACACCACCCCGCCGACGTGGAGGAAGACCTGTCGGTTTCTTACAAAACAAGAACTCAAAAGTGATATTCTATTTCCTTACCATTTTGGGTGAGTGTTTCTGTCTTGAGCACATTCTCTTTTGTTTACTCCATGCATGGTATGTGGCTAATCGATGAGTTATGCATGACTGTGCATGTATCGTGTCCGTGGTTCCACTGGATTCTGATGGTAATTCAATTTCACACCTCCACAGTTCTCGTCCACGACTCTCTGAATATGGATGCGGCGCTTTGGGCCGACATGAGAAAAATGATGCAAAAGTAATTATTTTCATTCATTTGTGCTCTATATCGATCGGCCTATTTCGTTCATCATTTCCTAATATCAAGTAACTAATTAATAACTCTCTTGTTCATTTAATTTTCTTTGCCTCGTAGGGTTTGGAGACGGTTCGTAGATGAAAAGGTCGGTGAATTCAAAAAAGAGCTACATTTTAAAAGGGCAGTGTCTGGGACTGGGGATATTCAGCCACCGGGGACCAATCTATGTGGATACTATGTTTGTGAGAGGATCCGGAGATACACCAATGAGCGGGACCAGCAGTGTGAGAACAACATCAAGAGGAATAACCTCCGGAAGACGCTTAGTCCAGAAGCTCGCTTCCGACCACTTCAAGAGGAACTAGCTGGATGGTTCGCGAGGGAAGTCATCGATCCTAGAGGAGAACACTATGTAGAGGACGAAGAACTTTATATGCACTAAATTATGTATGGAAACTTGTTCAAAATTGTATATGGTCATCCGATATTGAATATATATTGTATATTCCTCTTGAATTCTTTTTGGTTCTAATTTCAAATTTGTTTGAAATTGTACATTCATATGCATGTATATATGTAGTACCGTAGAATATGTGAAACTCCTTCAAAATTAAAATAAAACACAAAAGAAATAAAACAATACAAATTAAAAAGAAACCAGGTTTAGGGGGGGGGGCTAAAAACCGCGACTAAAGGTCCTCTCGCTCGCGTCGCCGCGCCTGTCGTGACGCCTTTAGTCGCGGTTCAGCTTAACCGCGACCAAAGGGGGGGGCCTTTAGTCGCGCTTAATTGGTCGCGGTTGCGCAACCGCGACTAATGGCAGTTGCGAACCGCGACCAATGGCCGTTTTTCTACCAAAAGGCCGCCCTCGCTCGTTTTAAACATTGTACTGATTGTCGCCGAATTTGTTTCAGTAATTTTCTAAATCTTGTTTGCCGAACTTGTTAAATTTTATGTTGAATTTGTTTGAAATGTGTCAAATGGCCGAAGTTGGGGGTGTCCTCGGGCCAAGTGGACGGAGCAATTTCGCTACCTCAGTTAAATTTTCTTCCAATCCCATAAAAATTTACTGGATTTGGGCGTAAGAGCTAAACGAAAGTGGAGATGCTCTTACAACTCTTGATTACATATCTGGATATCCCGATCCTGTCGTTGATGCGTCCCGGCAAGTATGTTTTTTAGCGTAGTTGACGTTCTTTGTGTCCATTTTATCTCATGCGACTGAAACACGCAGAGCAGGCCATACCTATCTTCCGCAGTGGGCGACCATCTTCTTATCCGTTACTGCATCTAGGCTACACTTAGCGTGGCCAAACAGTGCGGCCGTGTCAGCATGTCGCTGTTACTTGATCCACAAATTAAGCATACTAGCTTAGCCAGGCATAGCATATCATCACCACTATCATCGGCTGTGTCCACGCTCCATATTATTGGGTCCACGAATCTCACAAGCCATTGGGCAAGGACTGGACTTCACACTCTCTGATTTGATTTTGACAGCATCGTTGATTAATTAACTATGCGGACAGTACGTGTTCAAACATTGTATTTTCCTTCCGTTCTTATCGATCTCGCATTTAAGATGCAAAACTTCGCACTAAATCAATCAATTAAAAAACGAGTGAAAGATGCGCCTGGATTACTTTACCCTCTCCGCGCGCAAACCGGGATGTGTGTTCTTCGCTTGTCTTTTGCCTTTCTCATTAAACAACACGCATACCGCAACTCGTAAAACAACGGCTCCGCATAAAACAACTAGATTTGCGTGAAAAGCTGGAGGTTACAGTTCTTCACTGAATATATAATTATATATTCATCCTTTTTGCAAATTGCAGGTAGGAATGGTAGTGGCAAACCTATTGACATCGAAACCTTCATAATAAAAAGATGGCTTTCAATTTGGGCACTGCACAGTCCAAGAATCGCAGAGAAACCTATCTGAACAGGTAGGACTTGCACACTTGTGCGTGTTTCTTTCTTATGAGTTTGCATGCATGGACCAGATGATATTTAGGCCAGATCGTGGAGGATAAGGCAGAATCTGGTCATCACTGTACTTCATTTGGGATAGCAAAGCTTAACCCCCCACATGGAGTACAAGCCATGCACACGTGCTGCAGACTCAGGAATCAGGATCCCGCGGCGGAAGCAAACCACCCGATCCACGGTTGGGCTAGGCGCTAGTGCACCGGGTTTCTATTCCAAGTCAGTAAACAAGGGATTTGTTTTGTTTTAAGTTGCACCTTGGAGCGTCTCTCTCCCCGTCCACAGTACGAGAGAGGAGACTTTTGGAACCTCGAGCCGCGCACCACCTCTCACATCGATCCGCCGATTTCGCCCACGGGCTGGTCCGCGGCGGAGGACGGGGAATCGTCGGATCTCGTGTATAGTGTTTTGTAGGTGGAGTTTGTGTCACCATGGAGGAGGAGATGGCGTCGCCGGCGGTGCTGGCAGTGGAGGACTTCCTCTTCGGCGGCGTGCTGTCGTACCACGGTCACTTTTCCGTCATTCATGCCGGGCCGGGGCACGCGGGCGGCCGTAGGTGGCTTCCCTTCGCCGGATGCCGCGGGGATGGCGGATCTCGCGCCGACGGTTGTGCAGAGGTTGGGGAGGTTCTACTGGATGACGACGTGCCCGCTACTGTGTAGTCTCGTGGTCGGGCGTCGGCGACTTCCGTCCGCTCGGGGAGCTCTCGCTCTACAAGGGCCAAGGAGAGCGGTGTGAGCGGCGGCGCGGGCCACCGACGGCGCGATGGACGACGACGTGTCGGTTGGGTGAGGTTTGGACTGTATTTTGCTCTCAAGTAGGGTCCTCTCTGTAATTTGCTGAATTTCCTTTGAGCCCTTGTACTCGCAAAAAAAAAACAAGGGATTTGTTTGCCTTGCACGTGCACATTGCCGTGCCAAGTTGAGCAGGACATGTGATGGCCAACAAACCCCAAGGCATAAAGCCGCTAGCTAGGTGTAGGTGGTGAGGTAACAAGAGGTCGACGTAAGGCACGGGTCGTCCTCCTCCAAGGGCGACTCGGGCAAACCCTAGCCGCCGCCGCCGCAGCCTTCCCTCCCCCTCCTCCTCCTCGTCGTTCCGAGGCCGCCGCCGGCGGCGCCCGGCGCGGCCGGGGATGGGGGCGGCGGGATCCTCGCGTGGTCCCCCGGGGCGCGCGCAGGGAGGCACGCCCTCCGCCGCCGGGTGGATGGTCCCGGCCCTGGTTGACGCGGCGCTGGTGGTGTTGGGGGCGGCGACGCGGTTCCCCGGCCATGGCGGCGCAGCCCCTCTCGCCGTTCTCGGGCTCGCGGAGGGCGGGCGGCGCGGCCCACCTCTCCTCTTCCCTCGCCTCTTGGCATGGCCGAGCTGGTGTGGATGGGGTGGGATCGTGCTCCTCCCCGCAGCCGGGATCACGCAGACCAAGGGCGGCGGCCCCGGGGATGGCGATGGCGTGACGGGCCACCCGGTGGCGTGGCGGGCGTCGTGCCGCCGAATGGTGGCACCGTGGTGGTGGTCTTCTCTCTCGCCGGAGGAGATCGGCTAGTTGTGTGGCTAGCCGTGGCGGATCTTGCGATCCGTCGCCTAGCTCCCGATGGCGAGGCGCAGCTGCCGGTGAAAGCCGGCCCGGACTTCGGTCATGGCGGATGATGGCGGCGTGCTTCGTCGTTACCTTGTTGAAGGCATTGTCTCTGCAGTCTGCGTTCTTCGCCTGGGCTGCTCCGGAAACCCTAGACCCGGGTCTCCCGGATCGGACGATGGCGGCGCGCAACCCGTTCTCCCTGTTGGGGGTATCGTTTCGGAGCAGACAACGGATGGTGGTGGTGCTGAGGTGGAGCGGTGTGCTTTTGCTGTGTCGGCGTCGTCGAGTCGCCGCGGCATGGTGCAGTGGTGTCTCGGGACGGATGCAGTGTGATGGACATGCGCAGGATGGTGGAGTCGTCTGGCGCCGTGGCGGCATCGATGGCAGGCCTGACATGGTCAATGCGATGATCTCTCTTGAAGATGGAGTCGAGGAAGACGGCGGTAGCAACTTCTATGGCGTGTGCGTTGGCGTATGCTGAGAGTCTGCTTGACTGGATGTGCTTCTCGTTATTGGGCGGTCTGGGAAGGCATTTGGTTTTTTTATGATATGAGTTGGTGAATTGTCACCCCCTTCATCCCTCTGTAGGTTTAGCGAGGTGGCTTTGAGTTTGATCTTTTGTATTGCTCTTGTAAGGTGTTGTGAATAATTTAATAATAAAAAGCCGTGTGCATCCTTTGGATGCAGAAGCCGGGTATTTCCTCCATTTCAAAAAAAAAAAAAAAGATGTAGGTGGTGATCTTTATCGGCTACGGCCTACGGGGAAGAAAGGAACCGGTCAAACCTTGGGCTCCTATCTAAACTTGCACCTGGCCAAATCTTCCAACGGACGACACACATCCCACCTCCTATCTGCTAGTATTTTCATCTCCTTTTGCATTAGCATATAGGAGTACGTGCCTAAAGTGCATTGCTCATATTCTTGACGTCCATTTTGTGAAAGCCACGACAGGGTGAAAGTAAGCCTAAACCTTAATGACCAAGTTATCATTTTGGTGCAGAGACATGCTGGTATTTGTTAGACTAGTCACAAACTCACAATGGGGAGTATCATATACGCCCTCCGATTCATATTAATTGTGCACAAGCCACTCACAATTTTAAATTTATTGATAACAAATTTGATTGAAAAATGAATTATCTCGACACAATAACATGTAGTTGAGTACGTAACAATTAAAAAAATATAATAATCACATTCTCATATTTTAACTCATAAGTCAATAAAATTGGACGCGCCACGTACGAAATTTACAATAAATGGGCAGGGCATGTGTATACACATGGGTACGAGGCTATACCCGCGATCCACCATGATTTAACAGTTAGTATATGCGCACTTTCCATGAGCATAAAGCACTCATACTCTGCCAATACGGGTATGGTAAACATACCCGTGGGTAAAATTGGCATCCTTAACCGAGAGCGACCCGGAAGAAAATGGCATATGTTGCCATGTGGGGCTTGCCGAACACGCCTGTTCTGCTAGCGCTCCCGCTACCCCCCCCCCCGCCCGGGTTGGGTGTGGGCTTGATGGTCGGCCAATCCGCCAGCTGCCCCGCAGTCGCCGTGGCCTAAACCTAATGACCAAGTTATCATTTTGGTGCACAGACATGCTATTTGTTAGACTAGTCACAAGCAGCTCACAATGGGGAGTATCATATAGTTGTGCACAAGCCACTCACAATTTTATATTTATTGATAACAAATTTGATTGAAAAATGAATTATCTCGACACAATAACATGTAGTTGAGTACATAACAATTAACAAAATATAATAATCAATTCTCATATTCTATCTTATAAGTCAATAAAATTAGACGTGACACGTAGGAAATTTACAATAAATGAGCAGAGTATGTGTATACCCGCGGGTACAAGACTATACCCACGATCTACCATGATTTAACAGGTAGTATATGGGTACTATCCATGAGCATGAAGTGTACTCATACTCTGCCAATACGGGTATGGTATTCACGGGTAAACATACACGTGGGTAAAATTTCCATCCTTAACCGAGAGCGACCTGGAAGAAAAAATGGCATACGTTGCCATGTGGGGCCTGCCGAACACGCCCGTTCTGTCGCGCTCCGCTAGTCCGCTCAAAGCCCGCGCCAAGCCGCCGTGGCGGCTCCTCCCGCCTCCGCCGGCGGCCGTGATTTATAGGCGGAAAAGAGGAAATGGAGGCAGGAGAGAGGGAAAGGCATTAACGCCGCCTGGAGAAGGCACGGGACATGCGTGGTACCGACTTTAGCCCGACGTAACATATCGGCGCTCCGTCTTGAAAAACCATACCGCCGTATGTTGGAAAATATTGGGCCCACTTTTAGTGGCCCAAATTAGATTTCAGTTTTTCCTATAAATCTCAAAGCCCACATAGTGGCAGCCTTGTGAGTTTGAGCCTAAGTTGGTGGCAGCTCACTAGGGAGTGGCAAGAGGTGGGAAGTTTAGTCCCACATGGAAAGTTGGGAGGAAGTTAGACCACCTTATAAGGTGGGTTGTTCCACCACTAGTAAGTGAGTGAGAATAGGAGTGCTACACGCGCGCTCCTCCTCCTCCTCGCTCGCTCGTCTCGACTCGACTCGACTCGACACGACACGTCACCACGCGCTGCCGCGCCGCCATCGTAGCCTACTCCATCCCGCGAGCCGACGTGCATCGGCGAACGGGAGAGCAGGTCTCCGGAACCACTCGTCCTTGCGATCCTGTACGGGAGAGGGCGAATTAGGTTTTTGGGAAGCGCTCTGCGCGACTGCTCAAGTTCTTCATCACGGGTCGCCTTCCGTCCAAGTCGGGCGGTGCTGCCTACCGTCGTCTTCAACGCCATCTACTTCGACCCGTCTTCCCCGTCGTCAACAACGTTGTCATCAACAACGTTACTGCAGCGACATCATCTGCTACACCTCCACCGCCACCTCCACCAGATCGGTACGTGCGACATATCTCGATCTGTTTAGCGATGGATGTTGTACTGTTTGCTCTGCTACTGTTCATGTTGATCACTACATCTAGTATGTTCGAGTTTCACATGTTAGTAGTTACTGTCGTCATGCTTAATATTCTGGAATTAATCATGGAAATTGTGCCTAATTATCCAACAATCCAAAAACCTAATTGTAGGCAATTTCCTGAGTTAACAATGGCTGGTTTTGCTGATGCACTGAGGCCGGATAAGTTTACCGGTGTGCACTTTAAGAGGTGGCAGTATAAGGCCATGCTCTGGCTTACTCATCTGAAAGTGTTCGATGTTGCTCATGGTTTACCTGAAGGAACTATATCTGACCAAGATCAGAACAAGTTCAAGGAAAGCAATACTCTCTTCGTCGGATGCGTTCTAAGTATTCTTGCTGATCGTCTGTGTGATGTGTACATGCACTTAACAGATGGTAAAGAGCTCTGGGATGCACTGAATGCTAAGTTCGGTGCAACCGATGCAGGCAGTGAACTGTACATCATGGAGAGCTTCCATGACATCAGGATGGTTAACAACCGTTCTGTAGTCGAACAAGCTCATGAGATACAGTGCATTGCGAAAGAGCTTGAACTCCTTAAGTGTGTCTTACCTGACAAGTTTGTGGCTGGATGCATCATCGCTAAGTTGCCCCCTTCATGGAGGAACTTTGCCACAACTCTCAAACACAAGAGACAGGAGATATCAGTTGAAAATCTGATAGCATCTCTTGATGTTGAGGAGAAAGCTCGGGCTAAGGATAATACTGAGAAAGGAGAGGGTCAGTCTAGCGCCAACATGGTGCAGAAGAAACCCTACAACAAGAACAAAGGGAATAACAAGCCCTCCTTCAATAAGCCTATGAAGACTACAACCTTCAAGAAGAAGAAGATGATAAACAAAGCAGATCTGAGCTGCTTTACATGTGGAGAGACTGGCCACTTTTCTAAGGACTGTCCAGAGAGGGCAGACCGCAAGAAAAAGGCGAGGCAAGTCAACACGGTGACCGCTAGCAATGCTGATGGGTACGGTAATCTCTTTACTGTTCTTTCGGTATTTCAATCTCCATGTTGGTGGATTGATACGGGTGCTAATGTTCATGTGTGTGCTGACATATCCATGTTCACTTCTTACCAGGTCGCCCGGGATTCTTCCGTCTTGATGGGGAATGGGTCACATGCTTCTGTTCGTGGTGTTGGCACGGTAGATCTGAAGTTCACTTCGGGGAAGATCGTGCAGCTGAGGAACGTGCAACATGTCCCTACTATGAACAAGAATCTCGTTAGTGGCTCCCTTCTATGCAGAGATGGGTTTAAGGTTGTCTTAGAGTCGAATAAAGTAGTTGTTTTCAAGTTTGGACAATTTATTGGTAAAGGCTATGAGTGCGGAGGCTTGTTCCGCTTTTCGCTTTCTGATTTCAGTAATAAGTCTGTGAACCATATATGTGGCAATGTTAGTGATGATACCAGTGTTTGGCATTCTCGTTTATGTCACATTAATTTTGGTTTAATGTCTCGGCTATCCAGTTTAAGTTTAATTCCGAATTTCACCATTGCCAAAGGTTCTAAGTGCCATAGTTGTGTGCAATCAAAGCAACCTCGGAAGCCTCACAAGGCGGCCGAGGAGAGAAACTTGGCACCTCTAGAACTCATACATTCTGATCTATGCGAGATGAATGGTGTGTTGACAAAAGGTGGAAAGAGATATTTCATGACATTGATTGATGATGCGACTAGATTTTGCTATGTTTATTTGTTGCGAACTAAAGATGAAGCTTTAGACTACTTTAAAATTTATAAGGCCGAAGTTGAAAATCAACTAGAGAGAAAGATCAAGCGTCTTAGGTCGGATCGTGGTGGTGAATATTTTCCTAAAATCTTTGATGAATTCTGTGAGGAACATGGTATTATTCATGAGAGGACGCCTCCCTATTCACCCCAATCAAACGGGGTTGCCGAGAGGAAAAACCGCACGCTGACTGACTTGGTGAATTCCATGTTAGCCACTGCTGGTTTATCAAAGGCATGGTGGGGGAGGCTTTGTTGACTTCATGTCATGTCCTGAATAGAGTTCCTAACAAGAATAAAGATAAAACCCCTTACGAGGAGTGGGCTGGGAGAAAACCATCACTTTCGTATTTGCGCACATGGGGATGTTTGGCGAAAGTCAATATTCCAATTACTAAGAAGCGCAAACTTGGACCAAAGACAGTGGATTGTATCTTTCTAGGTTATGCTCCTCGGAGTGTAGGATATAGATTTTTAGTAGTTCAATCCGAGGTACCTGATATGCATGTTGATACTATTATGGAATCTCGTGATGCAACATTTTTTGAGAATATGTTTCCTATGAAAGATATGCATAGCATTGCTAGAATTTCTACTGAGATAATTCCTGAGTCCAGTACATCTAATGAGTATTTTGAACAATCACATGATAATGTTACTGAGAAGGATGACAATGAAGCTCCTAAACGGAGCAAGAGACGGAGGATTGAAAAATCCTTTGGTGATGATTTCATTGTGTACCTTGTGGATGATACTCCCACGTCCATTGCAGAGGCATATGCATCTCCAGATGCAGATGACTGGAAAGAAGCTGTCCATAATGAGATGGACTCGATTCTTTCTAATGGAACTTGGGAGTTGTCAGAACGACCCCATGGATGCAAGCCTGTAGGCTGCAAATGGGTGTTCAAGAAGAAGCTAAGACCTGATGGTACTATTGAAAAGTACAAGGCGCGGCTTGTAGCGAAAGGCTACACACAGAGAGAAGGCGAAGATTACTTCGACACCTATTCACCTGTCGCTAGACTTACCACCATTCGAGTACTACTATCCATGGCTGCCTCCTATGGTCTTATCGTTCATCAAATGGATGTAAAGACAGCTTTCCTTAATGGAGAGTTGGAAGAGGAAATCTATATGGATCAGCCTGATGGGTTTGTAGTAAAAGGTGAAGAAAGAAAGGTGTGCAAGTTGCTGAAATCCTTATATGGCCTGAAACAAGCACCTAAGCAATGGCATGAGAAGTTTGACAGAACTTTAACTTCTGTAGGCTTTGTTGTCAATGAGGCTGACAAGTGTGTTTACTATCGCTATGGTGGGGGCGAAGGTGTTATACTATGTTTGTATGTGGATGATATTCTGATCTTTGGTACAAACATGAGAGTAATACACGAGGTCAAGTCTTTCTTGTCAAAGAGTTTTGATATGAAAGATCTGGGAGAAGCTGATGTGATTCTGAATATCAAGCTGATTAAGAACGAGAGTGGGATTACTCTAACGCAATCCCATTATGTTGAGAAGATCTTGAGCCGGTTCGGCTATATTGATAGCAAGCCTTCTTCAACACCTTATGATCCCAGTGTGACACTACGCAAGAACCGGAGGATTGCCATAGATCAATTGAGATATTCTCAGATCGTTGGCTCACTCATGTACTTAGCGAGCGCGACTAGACCCGACATCTCTTTTGCTGTTAGCAAGTTGAGTAGGTTCATGTCAAACCCGGGTACTGATCATTGGCATGCACTTGATAGGGTCATGCGCTACCTATGTGGTACAATGAGTTATGGGATTCACTATTCAGGGCACCCAGCTGTGCTTGAAGGATATAGTGATTCGAATTGGATCTCAGATGTAGCTGATCTGTACGCCACAAGTGGGTATGTATTTACCTTTGGAGGTGGCGCAGTGTCATGGAGATCTTGCAAGCAAACCATATTGACGAGGTCAACTATGGAAGCAGAACTTACTGCTTTAGACACAACCACTGTTGAATCAGAATGGTTGCGTGAGCTCTTGATGGACTTGCCTGTGGTTGAAAAACCTGTTCCGGCAATCCTTTTGAATTGTGACAATCAAACTGTAATTGTCAAAGTGAACAATTCTAAGGATAACGCGAAGTCATCAAGACACGTCAAGAGACGTTTGAAGTCTGTCAGGAAATTGCGAAACTCCGGAGTAATAACTGTTACATATATTCAAACAGACAAAAACCTGGCAGATCCCTTTACAAAGGGACTATCACGTAATGTGATAGAAAGTGCATCGAGGGAGATGGGTTTGAGACCCGTTGATGTTACGCCATAGTGGTAACCCAACCTTTGTGATCGGAGATCCCGTGAATTAGGACCTGGGAAGAACAAACTAGTGGTTTAATTGAGGAGAGTATTATGTAACCCTCTCTATGTGAAGATGCACAACTCTCAGTTGCTGTAAGGCAGGTTGGCAACAAGCCTTAATGTGTTTATGTTGGCTATTTTAGCAAAGATGTTGTCCTACAGAGCATTCTTGAAATAACACACCTATATGAGTCCGATTGTTAAACGTCGCAATCTATGAGATTTGGGTGATCTCTAGTAAACTCATGAAGAGACCACGAAGTATGACGCATATGCTTCACCCGCGGGGTAGGCTACTGGCAGCCATGTACTGGTCATGACTTTGAGTGAAACCCTGTTCACGCAAAACTTGCAATTCAAGGCTTAGTCCATTGTTCAAGTGTGAGTGGATGTAGCTTAAAGTTCTAGGCGGAAGTTCAACTTAACAGTCTCCGCTGAAACACTGGTATATAAACAAGCAGCGAGTATTGGTAAATCTCTAAATGGGGATTTGAGATCTGGTGGGGGATTGTTGAAATATTGGGCCCACTTTTAGTGGCCCAAATTAGATTTCAGTTTTTCCTATAAATCTCAAAGCCCACATAGTGGCAGCCTTGTGAGTTTGAGCCCAAGTTGGTGGCAGCTCACTAGGGAGTGGCAAGAGGTGGGAAGTTTAGTCCCACATGGAAAGTTGGGAGGAAGTTAGACCACCTTATAAGGTGGGTTGTTCCACCACTAGTAAGTGAGTGAGAATAGGAGCTACACGCGCGCTCCTCCTCCTCCTCGCTCGCTCGTCTCGACTCGACTCGACTCGACTCGACACGACACGTCACGACGCGCGCCGCGCTCGTGGTGAGTGGATTGAGCCTCGAGCCGAGACTTTCCTTACTTTTTGCAGCTCAGGAAAACGAACAGAGTCCTAGACGGACGCGTCGCAGTTAGTCGGTTCGGGTCGCTCCCGGATCGTGGGCTATCTGTAACCGACTCGAAACGTTCATGCGACGTGGGCGTGGCCCACGTTGCCTAGGGTTTCCCGAGCCTATATAATCTCCTGCCCGGCTACCGCAGAAACACATCTAATACACGAGTTAGGGTTTCCACCTCTCTCTGCTTGCGCCGCCATCGTAGCCTACTCCATCCCGCGCGCCGACGTGCATCGGCGAACGGGAGAGCAGGTCTCCGGAACCACTCGTCCTTGCGATCCTGTACGGGAGAGGGCGAATTAGGTTTTTGGGAAGCGCTCTGCGCGACTGCTCAAGTTCTTCATCACGGGTCGCCTTCCGTCCAAGTCGGGCGGTGTTGCCTACCGTCGTCTTCAACGCCATCTACTTCGACCCGTCTTCCCCGTCGTCAACAACGTTGTCATCAACAACGTTACTGCAGCGACATCATCTGCTACACCTCCACCGCCACCTCCACCAGATCGGTACGTGCGACATATCTCGATCTGTTTAGCGATGGATGTTGTACTGTTTGCTATGCTACTGTTCATGTTGATCACTACATCTAGTATGTTCGAGTTTCACATGTTAGTAGTTACTGTCGTCATGCTTAATATTCTGGAATTAATCATGGAAATTGTGCCTAATTATCCAACATAAAGAAAAGTTATCGCATCTCCATTTCTACCTATGAAAAGTGTGGCACGTCTTGCGCCACCTCTCCCGCCGCTCGGGTCCGGCGTGTTCAGGATGTGCCCTTGAATCGGGGAAAGCCAGAGTGCTGGACATGAAATTAGACCGCGCCAAACGGAAGACGTCGGAAAACACCACTAGACGCGATTTTTGTCTCAGGCCCCCATTTTTATTTAGATAGAGGCCCGTTTAGGAAATCCGGTTGAGATACTCATGCATGCGGGTACCCGATCGCCGTTCGGCGAGGCGTTGTGGTGGGTTTTTATTCCATGCACCATGCACTTGTCTCCATCCGGGGAGCAGTTCGCCCACGCCCATCACGCGAACCCATCAACGTACAGATCATAGCCACAGCCCTACACCCTGTCGGTCGATCCACAAGGGCCAGCGAGAGCCATGGAGTTACGACGTGTCCCGAGCCGTTGTACGTTGGTCTCCGCCAACTTTTCACGTGCCCACGACACCTTTTACTCGTGTAGTGCATGTCCGCCCACGTGAAAGTGAACACGTCGTCGGGCGGCATCGCGTCGTCCAGAACCACGGCAACGTGTACCACCTCGCCTCGCTTGCACATGCAAATGCATGCATGGGTGTGCATGCACGTGATGCGATGCCCCGGACCTGCTGACTCGCCGTCATTACGTGGTAGCTAACCAATCCTCGAATCTTTGGCACCAACTAATAAAACCGTCCATAACTGACCACACATATCTGGCCACTGTATTATTTATCGTCACGGAGAGGACCGTGTACGTGTAGGTAAACAGAGGTCTCGTCGTGTCTCACCACACCAAAGCTAGAGTACAAAAAGCTTGCGAGAAAAAGATATCAACATTCCATCTGCTGCTAACAACGCTTTCTTATCCTTCTATGCACTGCATGTGTTAAGGCAATATACTGCCAGATATCAAAAAGCCAAAGCCACAATATATAAGATACTGATGTAATATACGCAAAGTTCCCCTAACATATTTGAAACTACAATATACGATATATACATCTAACACCCCATCAAACTCACGGATCCACAACACCGAAGGAGAAGAAATCATGCTGCGCTCGAGTCTGTGCCTTCGTAAAGAAATCCGCAACTGCAAATCAAGGCACATAATGAACCGCAACAACATCATCCTGTACCTGTGCACGTGTGTAAAAAGCATCAACACCGATATGCTTGGTCAGCTCATGCTTGACCGGATCACGTGCAATACTGATAGTACTGTCAGACAAAAGTGGAGTGGGTGTCGTAACAGAGACCCCAAAATCTGCAAGCAACCACCGTAACCAAGTCACCTCAGCAATCAACAAAGCCATAGCCCGCAACTCAGCCTCAACACTCGAACGGGAAACTGCGACCTGTTTCTTCGTCTTCCAAGCAACAAGTGAACCACCAAGAAACACACAGTAAGCAGAAAGCGAACGACGATCCTAGGATCACTCGCCCACGTAGCATCCGAATAGCACTGGAGCTGGAGAGAGCTGGAACGAGGAAAGAAAAGGCGACGAGTGATCGTGCCACGAAGATAACGAAGAACACGGAGGAGATGACTATAGTGAACAGTGGTAGGAGATGAGACAAACTGACTCAGAATATGAACAGGATAAGAAATATCAGGACGAGTGACAGCAAGATAAACAAGACTCCCAACAAGATGGCGATAACGGGTGGGATCAGGAAGAGGATCACCATCAGTAGGACGAAGCTTAACATTAAGCTCCATAGGAGTATCAACCGTGCGCTCATCCCCAAGAGCAGCACGAGCAAGAAGATCATGAATGTACTTTTCCTGAGAGATAGAAAAGCCATCAGAAGTGGAGGAAACCTCAATGCCAAGAAAATAGCGAAGAGGACCAAGATCAGTCATAAGAAACTGATCACGAAGACGAGCCTTGACGAAGGCAATATACTCAGGATCATCACCAGTAATGATCATATCATCAACATAGAGAAGAAGAAGAGTACGTCCACGAGAGGTGAAGCGCTCAAACCAGGCACGAGGGGCCTGTTTGAGACCATAGAGAGAACGTCGAAGATGACAAACCATCCCATCGGGAACAGAATACCCAGGAGGAGGCTGCATGTAAACCTCCTCGCTCAACTCGCCATTAAGAAGAGCATTCTGAACATCAAGCTGGGAGACAGACCAGCGGCGAATAGAAGCAACAGCAAGAAGGGTACGCACAGTAGTCATATGAGCCACAGGGGCAAATGTCTCATCATAGTCACGGCCGTGCTCCTGCTAAGCCACGAGCCACAAGACGCGCTTTATAGCGCTCCAACCATCAGACGCGTCGTTAACCCCAAGACAAGGTGTATGCGCACAGCGGCAAGTTTTCCCTCAGAAAGAAACCAAGATTTATCGAACCAAGGAGCCAAGAAGCACGTTGAAGGTTGATGGCGGCGAGATGTAGTGCGCGCAACACCAGGGATTCCGGCGCCAACGTGGAACCTGCACAACACAACCAAAGTACTTTGCCCCAACGTAACAGTGAGGTTGTCAATCTCACCGGCTTGCCGTAACAAAGGATTAGATGTATAGTGTGGATGATGATTGTTTGCAAAAACAGAGAACGAGTATTGAAGAGATTGTATTCGATTAAAGAATGGACCGGGGTCCACAGCTCACTAGAGGTGTCTCTCCCATAAGATAAATAGCATGTTGGGTGAACAAATTACAGTTGGGCAATTGACAAATAAAGAGGGCATGACCATGCACATACATGATATGATGAGTATAGTGAGATTTAATTGGGCATTACGACAAAGTACATAGACCGCTATCCAGCATGCATCTATGCCTAAAAAGTCCACCTTCAGGTTATCATCCGAACCTTCCAGTATTAAGTTGCAAACAACAGACAATTGCATTAAGTATGGTGCGTAATGTAATCAACAACTACATCCTCGGACATAGCATCGATGTTTTATCCCTAGTGGCAATAGCACATCCACAACCTTAGAACTTTTTGTCACTGTCCCAGATTTAATGGAGGCATGAACCCACTATCGAGCATAAATACTCCCTCTTGGAGTTACTAGCAAAAACTTGGCCAGAGCCTCTACTAATAACTGAGAGCATGCAAGATCATAAACAACACATAGGTAATAGATTGATAATCAACATAACATAGTATTCTCTATCCATCGGATCCCAACAAACACAACATATAGCATTACAGATAGATGATCTTGATCATGTTAGGCAGCTCACAAGATCCAACAATGAAGCACAATTAGGAGAAGACGACCATCTAGCTACTGCTATGGACCCATAGTCCAGGGTGAACTACTCACTCATCACTCCGGAGGCGACCATGGCGGTGAAGAGTCCTCCGGAAATGATTCCCCTCCGTGCCGGAGGCGATCTCCCGAATCCCCCGAGATGGGATTGGCGGCGGCGCGTCTCTCGAAGGTTTTCCGTATCGTGGCTCTCGGCACCGGGGTTTCACGACGAAGGCTTAAATAGGCGGAGGAGATAGGTCAGGGGGCCACACGAGGTCCCACACGACAGGCCGCGCGGCCAGGGCTTGGGCCGCGCCGCCCTGGTGTCTGGCCACCTCGTGGCCCCACTTCGTATCCTCTTCGGTCTTTTGGAAGCTTCGTGGAAAAATAGGCCCCTGGGCGTTGATTTCGTCCAATTCCGAGAATATTTCCTTACTAGGATTTCTGAAACCAAAAATAGCAGAAAACAGCAACTGGCTCTTCGGCATCTCGTTAATAGGTTAGTGCCGGAAAATGCATAAATATGACATAAATATGCATAAAACATGTAGATATCATCAATAATGTGGCATGGAACATAGGAAATTATCGATACGTCGGAGACGTATCGCATCCCCAAGCTTAGTTCTGCTTCGTCCAGCAGGTAAACGATAACAAAGATAATTTCTGGAGTGACATGCCATCATAACCTTGATCATACTATTGTAAGCACATGTAATGAATGCAGTGGTCAAAACAATGGTAAATGACATGAGTAAACAAATGAATCATATAGTACTTTCAAGACAAGCATCAATAAGTCTTGCATAAGAGTTAACTCATAAAGCAATAATTCAAAGTATAGGTATCGAAGCAACACAAAGGAAGATTAAGTATCGGCGGTTGCTTTCAACTTGTAACATGTATATCTCATGGATATTGTCAATGTAGAGTAATATAACAAGTGCAATATGCAAGTATGTAGGAATCAATGCACAGTTCACACAAGTGTTTGCTTCTTGAGGTGGAGAGAAATAGGTGAACTGACTCAACATAAAAGTAAAAGAAAGGCCCTTCGCAGAGGGAAACATTGATTGCTATATTTGTGCTAGAGCTTTGATTTTGAAAACAAGAAACAATTTTGTCAACGGTAGTAATAAAGCATATGCATCATGTAAATTATATCCTACAAGTTGCAAGCCTCATGCATAGTATACTAATAGTGCCCGCACCTTGTCCTAATTAGCTCGGATTACCTGGATTATCACCGCAATACATATGTTTTAACCAAGTGTCACAAAGGGGTACCTCTATGCCGCCGTACAAAGGTCTAAGGAGAAAGCTCGCATTGGATTTCTCGCTTTTGATTATTCTCAACTTAGACATCCATACCGGGACAACATAGACAAAAGATAATGGACTCCTCTTTTATGCATAAGCATTCAACAACAATTAATTTTCTCATATGAGATTGAGGATATTTGTCCAAAACTGAAACTTCCACCATGGATCATGGCTTTAGTTAGCGGCCCAATGTTCTTCTCTAACAATATGCATGCTCAAACCATTCAACTCATGGTAAATCTCCCTTACTTCAGATAAGACGGACATGCATAGCAACTCACATGATATTCAACAAAGAGTAGTTGATGGCGTCCCCAGAACATGGTTATCGCACAACAAGCAACTTAATAAGAGATAAAGTGCATAAGTACATATTCATTACCACAATAGTTTTTAGGCTATTTGTCCCATGAGCTATATATTGCAAAGGTAAAGGATAGAAATTTTAAAGGTAGCACTCAAGCAATTTACTTTGGAATGGCGGAGAAATACCATGTAGTAGGTAGGTATGGTGGACACAAATGGCATAGTGGTTGGCTCAAGGATTTTGGATGCATGAGAAGTATTCCCTCTCGATACAAGGTTTAGGCTAGCAAGGTTATTTGAAACAAACACAAAGATGAACCGGTGCAGCAAAACTCACATAAAAGACATATTATAAGACTCTACACCATCTTCCTTGTTGTTCAAACTCTTACTAGAAATTATCTAGACCTTAGAGAGACCAATTATGCAAACCAAATTTTAGCAAGCTCTATGTATTTCTTCATTAATAGGTGCAAAGTATATGATGCAAGAGCTTAAACATGAGCACAACAATTGCCAAGTATCAAATTATCCAAGACATTTTACCAATTACTACATGTAGCATTTCCCGATTCCAACCATATAACAATTTAACGAAGAAGATTCAACCTTCGCCATGAATATTATGAGTAAAGCCTAAGGATATATTTGTCCATATGCGGAGCGTGTCTCTCTCCCACACAATGAATGCTAGGATCCATTTTATTCAAACAAAACAAAAACAAAAACAAACCGACGCTCCAAGCAAAGTGCATAAGATGTGATGGAATAAAAATATAGTTTCACTAGAGGAACCTGATAATGTTGTCGATGAAGAAGATGCCTTGGGCATCCCCAAGCTTAGATGCTTGAGTCTTCTTGAAATATGCAGGGGTGAACCACCGGGCATCCCCAAGCTTAGAGCTTTCACTCTCCTTGATCATATTGTATCATCTCCCTCTCTTGATCCTTGAAAACTTCCTCCACACCAAACTCAAAATAACTCATTAGAGGGTTAGTGCACAATTAAAATTCACATGTTCAGAGGTGACATAATCATTGTTAACACTTCTCGACATTGCACAAAGCTACTGAAAGTTAATGGAATAGAAAAATTCATCAAGCATAGCAAAACAGGCAATGCGAAATAAAAGGCAGAATCTATCAAAACAGAACAGTCCGTAAAGACGAATTTTATTGAGGCACCAGACTTGCTCAAATGAAAATGCTCAAATTGAATGAAAGTTGCGTACATATCTGAGGATCACTCACGTAAATTGACATAATTTTCTGAGTTACCTACAGAGAATTAGGCCCAGATTCGTGACAGCAAAGAAATCTGTTTCTGCATAGTAATCCAAATCTAGTATGAACCTTACTGTCAACGACTTTCCTTGGCACAACAATGCACAAAACTAAGATAAGAAGAGGTTGCTACAGTAGTAACAACTTCCAAGACTCAAATATAAAATAAAAGTGCAGTAGTAAAATCATGGGTTGTCTCCCATAAGCGCTTTTCTTTAACACCTTTCAGCTAGGCGCAGAAAGTGTGTATCAAGTATTATCAAGAGACGAAGCATTAACATCATAATTTGTTCTAATGATAGAATCAAAAGGTAACTTCATTCTCTTTCTAGGGAAGTGTTCCATACCTTTCTTGAGAGGAAATTGATATTTAATATTACCTTTCTTCATATCAATGATAGCACCAACAGTTCGAAGAAAATGTCTTCCCAATATAATGGGACAAGATGCATTGCATTCAATATCCAAGACAATAAAATCAACGGGACAAGGTTATTGTTAACGGTAATGCGAACATTATCAACTCTCCCCAAAGGTTTTTTTGTAGAATTATCAGCAAGATTAACATCCAAATAACAATTTTGCAATGGTGGCAAGTCAAGCATATTATAGATCTTTCTAGGCATAACGGAAATACTTGCACCAAGATCACATAAAGCATTACAATCAAAGTCATTGACCTTCATCTTAATGATGGGCTCCCAACCATCCTCTAGCTTCCTAGGAATAGAAGCTTCGCGTTCTAATTTCTCTTCTCTAGCTTTTATGAGAGCATTTGTAATATGTTTCGTGAAAGCCAAATTTATAGCACTAGCATTAGGACTCTTAGCAAGTTTTTGTAAGAACTTTATAACTTCAGAGATATGGCAATCATCAAAATCCAAACCATTATAATCTAAAGCAATGGGATCATTGTCCCCAATGTTGGAAAAAATTTCAGCAGCTTTATCACAGGCAGTTTCAGCAGTTTTAGCAGTTTCAGGCAGTTTTTCGCGCTTTGCATTAGAAGTGGAAACATTGCCAACACCAATTCTTTTACCATTAATAGTAGGAGGTGCAGCAACATGTGGAGCATTAGCATTACTAGTGGTGGTAATAGTCCAAACTTTAGCTATATTATCTTCTTTAGCATTTTCTTCTTTTTCCCACCTAGCACGCAATTCGGCCATCAATCTTATATTCTCATTAATTCTAACTTGGATGGCATTTGCTGTAGTAACAATATTATTATTATTATGATTTTTATTAGGCATAACTTTCGATTTCAAAAGATCAACATCAGCAGCAAGACTATCGACTTTAGAAGCAAGTATATCAATTTTCCCAAGCTTTTCTTCAACAGATTTGTTAAAAGCAGTTTGTGTACTAATAAATTCTTTAAGCATAGCTTCAAGTCCAGGGGGTGTATTCCTATTATTGTTGTAAGAATTCCCATAAGAATTACCATAGCCGTTGCCATTATTATAAGGATATGGCCTATAGTTGTTACTAGAATTGTTCCGGTAAGCATTGTTGTTGAAATTATTATTTTTAATGAAGTTTACATCAACATGTTCTTCTTGAGCAACCAATGAAGCTAACGGAACATTATTAGGATCAACATTTGTCCTACCATTCATAAGCATAGACATAATAGCATCAATCTTATCACTCAAGGAAGAGGTTTCTTCGACAGAATTTACCTTCTTACCTTGTGGAGCTCTTTCCGTGTGCCATTCAGAGTAATTAATCATCATATTATCAAGAAGCTTTGTTGCTTCGATAGAGTCCATGGACGTATCTACTTTCCCGAACACTTTTGCTATTGTTTTGCCTCTAATTTGTGTATTTTGGATGCAACTAACGCGGACTAACGCTTTTCAGCAGAACTGTTCTGGTGTCTCATTTTTGTGCAGAAATCCAACTTTCAGGAAAATCCTCGAATTTATGCGAAAGGTCTTATTTTCCAGAAGACTCACGGAGCCGAAGGCAAGCCTGGGAGGCCCAGGGCTCCCACACAGAGGGCCGGCGCGGCCCAGAGGGGGCGCGCCGCCCGTCGTGCCCCCCGGCTGGCCTCCGCGCCCTCCTTCGGACTATTTAAAGGTGTTTCGATCTAAAAATCGCGACCAAGAAGTCGAAGTCGCCAGAAACCCTCCAGAACGCCGCCACATCGCGAAACTCCGTCTCGGGAGCCAGTCTCCGTTCTGGCACTCCGGACGGGGAATTGGAGGAGATCATCGCCATCATCACCACCGACGCCTCTTCATCAACCAGCCATGTTTCCCCCATCCATGTGTGAGTAATTCCCCCGCTGTAGGCCGAAGGGGATGGTAGGGATTGGATGAGATTGGTCATGTAATAGCATAAGATTGTTAGGGCATAGTGCCTAGTGTCCGTAATTGGTACTTTGATGATATTGTTGCAACTTGTTATGCTTAATGCTTGTCACTAGGGCCCGAGTGCCATGATCTCAGATCTGAACATGTTATTGTTTCATCATGATATTCATTGTTTATGATCTTACCTGCAAGTTGTATACACATGTCGCTGTCCGGAACCAATGGCCCCGAAGTGACAGAAATCGGGACAACCGGAGGGGATGGTAGTGATGTGAGGATCACATGTGTTCACGAACTATTAATGCTTTGCTCCGGTACTCATTAAAAGGAGTACCTTAATATCCAGTAGATTCCCTTGAGGGCTGCCACCGGCTGGTAGGACAAAAGATGTTGTGCAAGTTTCTCATTGCGAGCACGTACGACTATATATGGAACACATGCCTATTGATTGCTTTGTACTTGGACACCGTTTATTATTATCTGCAAATGCCCTGCTATGATTGTTACATGAGTTTCTCTCATCCATGCAACGCCCGTTATCCGTCCCGTGCCTACAGTATTTTAATCTTGCTGTTTACTATAATCACTACCGATGTCTTGTTACTGGCTGTTATTTCACTACTGCTACCGCTACAAAACGCATTACCGATAAACTCTTGCGAGCAAGTCTGTTTCCAGTGCAGCTGAATTGACAACTCAGCTGTTAAGGCTTCCAAGTATTCTTTGTCTCCCCTTGTGTCGAATCAATAAATTGGGATTTACTTCCCGCGGTACGATCCCCTATACTTGTGGGTTATCAAGACTGTTTGGCGCCGTTGCGGGGAGCATAGCTTTATTTGGAAGTTCACTTGGATTGATATTGTTCGCTGCAAATTCTCCATCATGGGTAAACTCGCGATTCTAAAGTCGCCATATTACCATCCACTACAAGAAAAGGTACAACTCTGAGTACCTCTGCTGCTCTTGATTCACCATCTGTGATAAGTCAACTTGTTTCACCGCCGCAAGCTTCACTTGCTGGTACTTCTGCTGAATCTGAAAATTCTCATAATATTGATAATGTTTCTGCTGTGCTTGATGATAGTGGTTCATTGGGATCCTTTCTAGATGCTACAATTGCTAGGTCTAGACAAATTGAAAATACTGAAACTCCTAATGAAAATGCTACTACACCTGTTAATTCACCTGAACTTGATTATTCTAGTGATGATCCTGATGAGGATTATGTGGAGCTTAATGATGATTTTATTAATAGATGCAATGCTACTGCTGATGCAAGAAAAATTAAAAAGTTTCTCACACAATATACTGTTAGACATAAGTTATCTCCTGATCCTAAATTTGCCACATCTCCTATATGCATTAAGGATAAAGATTATGATTTTTCTCTTGATCTATCTCATATAGCTATTGTAGAGAAAACACCCTTTTGTGGTACTGAAAAAGAAAGTGCTGTAGAACACATGATTGAACTTTCTTCTATGAGTAGCTTGTTTTCTGATGATGTCAAGATGCGTACTTATTTTGTCGCTAAATTTTTCCTTTCTCATTAAAGGATGATGCTAAAACTTGGTATAATAATTTGCCTCCTGGTTCTATTAAAAGTCCAACTGAACTGCGTGATGTTTTCTTTCGAAAATACTTTCCCGCTAGTGCTCAACATATTGCTTTACAGAAAATTTATAGGTTTGACCAGGGAGATGAAGAGAAATTGCCTGAGGCATGGGCAAGATTTTGTTCTCTTATCAGAGCTCGACCTGGACATGATTTAGAAAAGAATGATCTACTTGATATATTTTATAGTGGACTAACCATTGAGTCTAGAGCATATTTGGATAGTTGTGCTGGTTGTGTTTTCAGGAAAAGAACTCCAGACGAAGCTGAAGAATTATTGGCTAGAATAAGCCGGAATCATGATGATTGGAATACACCTGAACCAACTCCAACGCCAATATTGAAGAAGAGGGGTTTAATTGAATTGAATGATGAAGATATGAGGGAAGCTAAGAAGTCTCTCAAGGAGAAAGGTATTAAATCCGAAGATGTGAAGAATCTACCTCCCATAGAAGATATATGTGAGATAATTCCCCCTTCATCCATGATTGAGGTAAACTCCCTTCAACGCTTTACTAGGGAAGATATTCCATATTCGAAACCTCCTGCTCAATGCTTAGATGAGTTTGATAATTATATTGTTAAGCAAGAAAATTTTAATATGAGAGTAGAGAATCATCTAATGGAAAATTCTCAAGCTATTAGCAATTTGCATGATATTGTGGAGAGAACCTCCAATGATGTTAAGATGCTTGTTAAACATTTTCAAATGATTCAAACTCAAATTGATCAACTCACTAAAGTGCAAAATGACTTGTTAAAAAATAATTCTAAAGAGAAACATGCTTATGAAGTAACAACTAGAGGTGGTGTCTCTACCCAGGATCCTCTATATCCTGAAGGGCATCCCAAAAGAATTGAACAAGATTCTCAACGAATTGAACCTAGTGCTCCTTCTAAGAAGAAAAAGAAGAAGAAACATAAAAATGTTGTAGAATCCTCTGAACCTGTTAATGATCCTAATAGTATTTCTATTTCCGATGCTGAAACTGAAAGTGGTAATGAACATGATAATGATAATGATAATGAATGATGCTTCTGATAAAGAAGAGGTTGAAGATGAACCTGAAAAGCATGATAAAAATAAAAAGTATACTAAAGAAGATTTTATTGCTAAGAAACATGGTAATGAAAGAGAACCTTGGGTGCAAAAGCAAATGCCTTTTCCTGCTAAGAAACTAAAATCAAAGGAAGAAGAACACTATAATAAATTTTGTGATTGGATGAAACCTTTATTTTTGCAAATCCCTTTGACTGATGCTATTAAATTGCCTCCTTATTCAAAGTATATGAAAGATATTGTTACTAACAAAAGGAAAATCCCCAATGAGGAAATTTCCACTATGCTTGCTAATTACTCTTTCAATGGCAAAGTGCCAAAGAAGTTGGGCGACCCAGGTATACCTACTATTCCTTGTTCTATTAAGAATAATTATGTTAAAACTGCTCTATGTGACTTGGGAGCCGGTGTTAGTGTTATGCCTTTTTCTCTTTACAAGAGACTTTATTTAGATAAGTTGATACCTACTGATATATCTTTGCAAATGGCTGATAAATCTACTGCTATTCCTGTTGGTATATGTGAGGATGTTCCTGTTCAAGTTACTAATAACTGCTTGATATTAACTGATTTTGTTGTGTTGGAAATGCCTGAAGATGATAATATGTCTATTATTCTTGGGAGACCTTTTCTTAACACCGCAGGGGCTGTTATTGATTGCAATAAAGGAAAGGTTACTTTCAATGTTGATGATAAGGAGCATACCGTCTATTTCCCCAAGAGGATTGATAAAGTATGTGGAGTTAATACTATTTCTAATGTGAGAACTATCAAAATTGGAACTATCGATTGTCCTATATATGAGCCTAAAGAAGGATATCAAAATCTTATGATTGGATCCATATCAATACAATTCAAGGTAACATGATTGATTTGAGGTTTATTTCTTCATATGCTATGTAAAATTTATTTGGTGGCAAGACTTGATCAACCTTGTTAACAAATACCTTTTATATGCATAGAGGAGGTAAACAACATCTCTTTCTTCCTCCACTTGTTCTACTTGCTGTAGCACTTTTGATTTGCAAAGTTCCTTAGTTAATTAGAGATTTCAAAAAATTTCCTGGCCAGTAATAATAAACTTAATACCCAGAAATGTGCATTTTTCAAAGTTTTCAAAAATTCACAAAAATTATACCGTTGGTCCTATTTTTCGAAAATGCACCCGGGAGCACTTGGATGACCAGTGGGGCACCCCAGGGTGGCACCCCACAGTGGGCGCGGCCACAGGGGGGCGCGCACCCTGGTGTGTGGGCCCCCTTTACCCCACTTCAAAGATTCTTCCTCCCACTCTCTTCTCTCTCCCGAAAAATCGACACAGCTTTCTCTCACTCGCGTTTTTGCTCAAGAGCTCAGGATTTTTCGATCTCTTTGCTCAGCCCAGATTTCTGATTGCCATACATTTGCTTCGCATGTGACTCCTCCGATTATCCAAGTAGAATTTTGTTTGGTTGAGTATATCTTGAATATTTTGCTGCTGTAGGTAACATGTTTAGTGAGCTTGCATGCTTGTTCTAAGTTGTATAAACTAGTTTTGATGCATGATTAGTACTCTAGCAAGTTCCTATAGTAGTTCCCCTTGATTATATGTCACCAAATCAAATTTTATATTGTTTGTTGAAAAATTTCAGAAAATGGAGTGGAATAGATATCAACTAAACCAACAAGAATTGGAGGTGCAACAAGTCATGAGAGTGAACCGCGAAGAGGGAGTATACCCCTCTTACTACCCGTGCACAGATTTCATGAGAAGTGCAGGAATATTGGAAGATGTTCAGAATCTAATTTCTCGTGCAGGGTTGAATGATTTTGTTGATGGAGAACCATGCCAATATGCAAAATTGACTATGTCTGTTGTGCAGGATTTTAAGTTCAATTGGTCGCAATCTAACCCCATGGTTCAGTATAAGATTTATAATAAAACTGTCAACTTGCCATTCAATGATTTTTGTACAGCAATTAGAGTACCGCAATGGGGATCATGCGAGAAGATAAGGGGATCGCCGCGAGAGCTCTTAAGCCTCTTCGAGATGATTTGTCATGGAAGGAGTTTCTCAGAGGATGGTGGTAAAATCAGTAGCATTCAACTCCCAGCTATCCGCTACTTTGCTTATTTCATTACTAAATGCGTTCTTGCTAGAAAGAATGGTAGTAAACTTATCTATCCAGGATTTAGCTTTTCTAGCTGCTGCACTGCAAGGTAGTAGGACTTATAATTTGGGTGCATTGATAGCTTATAGACTTGCTACTAACCGTGAGAAGGGCGGAATTTGTGGAGGTCTCATCGCCTCTCGTTTATTAGCTTTGCATGGAGTAGAACCTCACCATCTTGATATTCAACTTTCCATAGAAAAACTTGACATAGTCTCCATGATTAAACATGAATTTGTTTCTGATTCATCTAATTTGGGTAACCTGTTTTACAAGATGACATTTTATAAGAAAGCTTGGAGAATAACTAAGAAAACTGAAAAACTAGTAAGATTGCCTGCGCCTTTATTTAACCTTGATTCCAGGGAGGATTGGTCGGTCACAGAAGGTGCACTGAATGCACACATAGAGGGAGGAGGCCATCATGCAAGAGACAACACGGAGGCCGAGGAACACCTCGACTCATCATCCGATGCAGCAAGTTCCTCGCATCAACATTTTGGGCATGTGGAGCCTCCACGCTTTTCTTCTGCACAGGAACCTTACTATGACTACGCCATGCATTATCCACCGGCGAGGAACAGCGACCCTCGCTGGGGTTGAACTCCACTTAGGCCAAAAGCCTAAGCTTGGGGGAGGTATACCGGCATCACTCATTCTTTGCATATTATGGTTGCTGGATACTTGTACATACTTGTTTAGTTTGTTTGAGTGGTTTTCTAATGAGAGGAAGATGATATTTGGGGAAGTGCTGCCTGAAAACAGATTCTGGACTGTTACCGAAAAAATTCTCAAAAATAGCCAGAACGATATTTTGCGAAGCCAATTTTTGTGCATGTTCCCCAGGTTGTTATCTAACTTTCATTAGTTGAACACTTTTCGATTTGAGCAGTGGAAGAATTTCTTAAAAATCGAGTACTGTACTGCTGTCAAGTTTGACGAATTTCTGCTGCTTTGTGTTTATGTGACTTTTCTAGTTTGCCATTTCTTGTTTTTGCTTTGTTTCCTTCCCAAAACACAAAAAGACCAAAAATATTTCTGTTGTTTCTCTTCATCATTTGTTTGCTTTGGTTTCTTGCATTTGTTTCGCTTTATTTGCTATTGCTAGTTTGCTATAAGAAAACCCAAAAAGATTTTGCTTTGTTTGCTTGTTTCCTTTTGTTCTTGTTTCCAATTTGAAAACACCAAAAATATTTGCTGTTCTTCTTTGGTTTGTAAAGTTCATCATGAGTTCAATGGTCTTCGGTGGCTGGAGCGTGGTTTTCATTTCATATTATCCAAGCTACACAAGTGAAAGGCAATAATGACGATCTACGACAATTGGATTGTGGTGAGAGGCTGGTATGAACTCTATTTGTTTTCGTTTTTGTACATATACTCATCCATGTGAGCATGCTTAGTTGGTTCATGTGAGGTATATGTCATTTGAGAAAGTCTAGTAGTTCATGATCTCTCATGTTTAGCTCCAATTTATTAATATGAGTAGCATGTCATGGATGTTTGCTTGCATTGTTTTATTCATAAGTAGGTATGGCATTGTGGTATCCTCCTCTGAATAATTCATTTATATCGACTTGGCACATGCTCACGCATGCATATGACTGAACAAAGTCAATTAAGCCTCGATGATTTACATTGCTTCAGAGTTCTTGTATCACTTTTATGCCTCCGTTAATTTATTTTGCCGCAAGCATGATTATGACAGTTACTGCTCTCTTGATTTGTCGCTCCCTAGTCTATTGCTAGCCTTCACTTGTACTGAGCGGGAACGCTGCTCGTGCTTCCAAACACCTGAAAACCAAGTTGTTCCAAAGTGTCCACCATAAATACCTATGCATGGCATTTCAAACCATTCAAAGTAAATTCTCATGCGCTACCTTTAAAACCTTCAAAATGCTTCTCAATTTGTGTTAATGTTTCATAGCTCATGAGGAAGTATGTGGTGTTTAACTTTCAACCTTGTCATTTACTCTTGACGGACTTTCATTATGGACTAGTGGCACATCCGCTTATCCAATAATTTTGCAAAAAGAGCTGGCAATGGGATTCCCAGTCCCAAATTAATTAACCTAAATAGACACTCCTCCATGGTATGTGATTGTTGGACGGCACCCGAAGGATTCGGTTAGCCATGGCTTGTGTAAGCAAAGGTTGGGGGAGTGTCATCATAATAAAACTAAAATAAAAAGGCACTCCTTCATGGTATGAGATTGTTGGCAGGCACCCGAGGATTCGGTTAGCCATGGTTTGTGAAAGAAAGGTTGGAAGGAGTGCCACATAAACATAAAAATAATTCATGGGAGCCGCTCTTGGAGTCCGGTTGGCGAGGTAGTTGGTGTACCCATTACCATTCGTTGACAACAACAAACACCTCTCAAAATAATTTTACTCTGTTTAGAAATGAAAAGCTCTAGCGCATGTTAATCCCTGCTTCCCTCCGCGAAGGGTCAATCTTTTACTTTTATGTTGTGTCTCCATTCTTTCTTTGAGCACTATCTTGAGAGCACAACTGTCATTCTTAGTACAATATGCTTGTCTCAAAATATGATTGATTGTGGTATAACTTTGATGCTTTTATCTTTGACAATCACTACTTCTAGTCTTTCTATGAACTTCAGAGGTGCCTGGCATTTATGTTTTGCTGATCAAATATGGGCAAGCGAGATACCACTTTATCATACTCTTTTATGAACATTGCAATCCTGCTTATAGACATGATTCATGATGCTTATTATTAATTGTTGGTACCTCTCCATGATTGACATAGCTGTTAGATGATCTTATTTGCATGTATCTTATTATGGACTGCCTAAGTATTAGCCATAGCATGAGAATATTTACATCATATGAACAAATGTGTTCGTGAAAGTTCTTTTATCGCTCAGTTGTTAACTGAATTGCTTGAGGACAAGCAATAAGCTAAGCTTGGGTTGATACGTCCAAAACGTATCTACTTTCCCACTTTGCTATTGTTTTGCCTCTAATTTGTGTATTTTGGATGCAACTAACGGACTAACGCTGTTTTCAGCAGAACTGTTCGTGTCTCGTTTTTGTGCAAATCCAACTTTCAGAAAATCCTAATTTATGCAAGGTCTTATTTTTCCAAGACTCACGAGCCGGAAGGGCAAGCTCGGGGAGGCCTGTGGCCCCAGACAGGCCGGCGCGGCCTAGAGGGGGCGCGCCGCCCGTCGTTCGGCCCGCTGGCTCCGACGCCCTCCTCGGACTATTTAAGGTGTTTCGATCTAAAAATCGCGACCAAGAAGTCGGTCGCGTAAAACCCTCCGAACGCCGCCACATCGCGAAACTCCGTCTCGGGAGCCAGAAGTCTCCGCGGCACTCCGCCGGGACGGGGAATTGGAGGAGATCATCGCCACCATCACCACCGACGCCTCTCCACCAGCCATGTTTCCCCATCCATGTGTGAGTAATTCCCCCGCTGTAGGCCGAAGGGGATGGTAGGGATTGGATGAGATTGGTCATGTAATAGCATAAGATTGTTAGGGCATAGTGCCTAGTGTCCGTAATTGGTACTTTGATGATATTGTTGCAACTTGTTATGCTTAATGCTTGTCACTAGGGCCCGAGTGTCATGATCTCAGATCTGAACATGTTATTGTTTCATCATGATATTCATTGTTTATGATCTTACCTGCAAGTTGTATACACATATCGCTGTCCGGAACCAATGGCCCCAAAGTGACAGAAATCGGACAACCGGAGGGGATGGTAGTGATATGAGGATCACATGTGTTCATGGAGTGTTAATGCTTTGCTCCGGTACTCGGAGTACCTTAATATCCAGTAGATTCCCTTGAGGCCTGGCTGCCACCGGCTGGTAGGACAAAAGATGTTGTGCAAGTTTCTCATTGCGAGCACGTACGACTATATATGGAACACATGCCTATTGATTGCTTTGTACTTGGACACCGTTTTATTATTATCTGCAAATGCCCTGCTATGATTGTTACATGAGTTTCTCTCATCCATGCAACGCCCGTTATCCGTCCCCGTGCCTACAGTATTTTAATCCTGCTGTTTACTATAATCACTACTGCTGTCTTTATTACTCTGCTGCTGTTATTTCACTACCGCTACTGCTATAACTGTTACTACCGATAAACTCTTGCGAGCAAGTATGTTTCCAGTGCACTGAATTGACAACTCCGCTGTTAAAGCTTCCAGTATTCTTTGTCTCCCCTTGTGTCGAATCAATAAATTGGGATTTACTTCCCGCGAAGACTGCTGCGATCCCCTATACTTGTGGGTTATCAGTCGCCAAGAGTGATGGACATAAAGGTACCTCCAGCAGCTGAATCCAATAGGTTCCGCGAAGAAAAATCAGTCCTGCATAAAAGGTTTGATGATCATCCAAGTAGTCGGTCCATGGGTTGGGCAATTTTTAACCAAAGATTTCATTCTTTCCCATGCTTGTGCAACATGCTCATTATCCAATTGTTTAAAATTCATTATGCTACTTCTCAAAGATATAATTTTAGCGGGGGGATAATATCTACCAATAAAAGCATCCTTGCATTTCCATGAATCAATACTATTCTTAGGCAGAGATAGCAACCAATCTTTAGCTCTTCCTCTTAATGAGAAAGGAAACAATTTTAATTTTATAATATCACCATCTACATCCTTATACTTTTGCATTTCACAAAGTTCAACAAAATTATTGAGATGGGCAGCAGCATCATCAGAACACCAGAAAATTGCTCTCTCATAACAAGATTCAGTAAAGCAGGTTTAATTTCAAAGAATTCTGCTGTAGTAGCAGGTGGAGCAATAGGTGTGCATAAGAAATCATTATTATTTGTGGTTGTGAAGTCACACAACTTAGTATTTTTAGGAGTACCCATTTTAGCAACAAGAAATAAAGCAAACTAGATAAAGTAAATGCAAGTAACTAGTTTTTTTGTGTTTTAATATGGCAAACAAGATATCAAATAAAGTAAAACTAGCAACTAATTTTTTGTGTTTTATATAATGCAGCAAACAAAGTATAAAGTAAAGCAAGACAAAAAGAAAGTAAAGAGATTGGAAGTGGAGACTCCCTTGCAGCGTGTCTTTGATTCCTAAGAACGGCGCCAGAAAACAGTCTTGATACGCGTACAACACGCGTCCGTGGGAACCCCAAGAGGAAGGTGTGATGATGCATGCAAGCTTTCCTCAGTAAGAAACCAGGTTTTTATCGAACCGAGGGAGCCAAGAAGCACGTTGAAGGTTGATGGCGGCGTAGATGTAATGTGGCGCAACACCGGGATTCGAGGAACCTGCACAACACACCAAAGTACTTTTGTCCCAACGTAAAGGAGGTTGTCAATCTCACCGGCTTGTTGTAACAAAGGATTAGATGTATAGTGTGGATGATGATTGTTTGCAGAAAACAGTAAAACGAGTATTGCAGTAGATTGTATTCGATTAAAAGAATGGACCGGGTCCACAGTTCACTAGAGGTGTCTCTCCCATAAGATAAATAGCATGTTGGGTGAACAACTTACAGTTGGGCAATTGACAAATAAAGAGGGCATGACCATGCACATACATGATATGATGAGTATAGTGAGATTTAATTGGGCATTACCACAAGTACATAGACCGCTATCCAACATTGCATCATGCCTAAAAGTCCACCTTCAGGTTATCATCCGAACACCTCCAGTATTAAGTTGCAAACAAAAGACATAATTGCATTAAGTATGGTGCGAATGTAATCAACAACTACATTCTTAGACATAGCATCAATGTTTTATCCCTAGTGGCACAACACATCCACAACCTTAGAACTTTCTGTCACCGTCCACATTTAATGGAGGCATGAACCCACTATCGAGCATAAATACTCCCTCTTGGAGTTACTAGCAAAAACTGGCGAGCCTCTACTAATAACGGAGAGCATGCAAGATCATAAACAACACATAGGTAATAGATTGATAATCAACATAACATAGTATTCTCTATCCA
The DNA here is from genome assembly GCA_030979885.1 of Lolium multiflorum. Taxonomy (NCBI): domain Eukaryota; kingdom Viridiplantae; phylum Streptophyta; class Magnoliopsida; order Poales; family Poaceae; genus Lolium; species Lolium multiflorum. Next base: position 62,479,916 of record CM061749.1, on the reverse strand, counting down.
TCGGATCCCAACAAACACAACATATAGCATTACGATAGATGATCTTGATCATGTTAGGCAGCTCACAAGACCCGACAATGAAGCACAATTAGGAGAAGACGACCATCTAGCTATACTGCTATGGACCCATAGTCCAGGGGTGAACTACTCACCATCACTCCGGAGGCGACCATGGCGGTGAAGAGTCCTCCAGATGAGCCCTCTCCGGGCGAGGCGATCTCTCGAATCCCCGAGATGGGGATTAGGCGGCCCGCTCGAAGGTTTTCCGTATCGTGCTCTCGGTACCGGGGGTTTCGCGACGAAGGCTTTAAGTAGGCGGAGGAGATAGGTCGGGGGCCACGAGGGCCCCACACGACAGGCCGGCGCGGCTGGCTTGGGCCGCGCCGCCCTGGTGTCTCCACCTCGTGCCCCACTTCGTATCCTCTTCTCCTTGGAGCTTCAGGAAAATAGGCCTCTGGCCGTTGATTTCGCCCAATTCGAGAATATTTCTTAGGATTCTGAAACCAAAAAGCAGAAATAATCAAGCTCTTCGGCATTCTCAATAGGTTAAGTTTGAAAATGCATAAATATGACATAAAGTATGCGTAAAAACATGTGGATATCATCAATAATGTGGCATGGAACATAGGAAATATCGATACTGGCTGAGACGTATCGTTACTAAGAGATCCATCAGAGCGAGTCTTAATTTTATAGACCCACTTACACGTGATAGGACGAACACCAGAAGGTGGAGAAACAAGATCCCAAGTGCCAGTGCGCTCAAGCGCAGCGATCTCCTCAGCCATGGCAAGCTGCCATTCAGGATGACGCTCAGCATCCCGATAAGAAGTCGGCTCGGAAACGACAGAGAGACCATACTGACTAGGAGAGTAACGAGCTGGAGCACGACGCTGACGGACAGGCCGTGAAGGGGGAAGGTCATCAGCAGAGGACAACTCATCAGAAGAAGCGGAAGAAGGGACAGCATCAGAAGGATCCGAAGCCGGAGAACGAGGAGTACTAGGTGGACTAGACAGAGGAGAGGATGGCGCCGAAGGGGGCGCATCAGGACTAGGAGGGGGAGGAGACGGGATAGCAGGGGGTGCATCCGGAAAAAGAAAGAGATATCATCCACCGGGTAAGTACCCGAGGTGGGACGAGGAAAGAAGGGACGCGTCTCATCAAATGTGACATCACGAGAGATGCGCATCCGACGACGAACAGGGTCCCAACAGCGATAGCCCTTATGCTCATCACTATATCCGAGAAAAACACACTCAACAGACTGAGCGGTCAGTTTGGTGCGTTCGCGAGGAGGGAGAAGAACATAGCAAACGCAACCAAATGAACGGAGAGTCGAGTAGTCTGGAGAAACACCAGAGAGACGCTCGAGAGGAATGCCACCCTGTAGAGCAGCAGAAGGCTGAATGTTAATGAGGTGGGCCGACGTAGCGACAGCCTCAGCCCAGAAATGCGGCGGAAGAGAGGAAGCAATCATCATAGCACGGGTAGTCTCAAGAATATGACGATGCTTACGCTCGGCGACACCATTTTGAGCATGGGCGCCGGGACACGAGAACTGGGCAAGGGTGCCCTGCTCAGCAAGAACACCACGCAGGTGCTGGGAGATATACTCTCCTGCAGAGTCAGCACGAAACACACGAATAGGCGTGGAATACTGAGTACGAACCATGGCTGCAAAACGCTGATAAATAGAAAGCACCTCACTGCGAGAGTGCATAAGAAACAACCAGGTGTACCGTGAAAAATCATCAATAAACAAAATATAGTATCGATGACCCCCTTTCGAAGGAAAGGGAGCCGGACCCCAAACATCCGAATGAACTAAATCAAAAGGTCGCTGAGATACAGACGCACTAGTAGGATAGGGAAGCTGAATCTGTTTGCCTAGCCTACAACCCTGACACGAATGCAAAGACACATCTCCTGAGACAGACCCCAGAAGACCACGACGAACTAATGACGATAAACGGGAGCCACAGAGGTGACCCAGCCGATGATGCCACTGCTGAAAAGATCCAGTGACAGAAGCAGCAACCGCAGGAGAACTGGCAGATGAAGTGGCAGTAGAAGGAACGCGAAGCCAGTCTAACTCCCAGAGCCCCGGGGACTCAAGGCTGCGAGGGCCAGCTCCAACCAGGGCCTGTGTACGGCGGTCCTGAACAGCACAAGAATCAGCGTCAAGAATGACGCGACAACCAGAATCAGTAAGCTGACTAGCGGAAAACAGGTTCATCTTAAGACTAGGAACATGAGAAACATCAGGAACAGAGAAAGAGGTAGTAGAAAGGGTGCCTCGACTGGAAACAGGGAGAGAGGTACCATCAGCCGTGATAACACGAACAGGCGAAACAAGAGAGCGAAGAGCAGAAAGAATAGAAGACGCAGAGGTCATATGAAAAGAAGCTCCAGAATCCAGATACCACGGGGATGACGTACCTGACTGTGTGGAAGGTGGTGGTCGCGCGGTGCCAGAAGAGCCAGGCACAGAACCAGCAGTACCCGTCGAGGAAGAGCCTGTACCAGCGAGCAGACCACGAAGACCACGGATAATGTCCTGATCAGATAGCGCAACAGCAGAAGATCCTGAAGAACCAGCCTGACGACGAGTAAGATGCGGCGGGCGTAAGCTGGGATCCCTCTGCCAGCAAGTAGAGATAGTGTGGCCAGGCCTGCCACAGTAGGTGCAAGGAGGTGACGTCGAACCACGAGGCTGCTGGGGCTGACGCTGACCCTGGAATGGAGGAGTAGGAAGTATCGGCTGTGCCGGAGGCCGCAACGAAGCCGGCGGCATAGGAGGTCCACGAGCAGACGGCACAGGAGGGCCACGAGCAGCAAGAACAGAGGGAACCTCAAGAAGACCAGCACCACGAAGACGAGTCTCCTCAGCACGAAGCTCAGCCAGTACCTCAGAGAGCGGAACACGACCACGGGCAAGCAGCTGGGCCCGGCGCGGCTCAAACTCCTTACGGAGCCGCGACAAGAACTCAAAAACGCGCTGAAACTCCAGATCCGCGCGCACAGTCAGACAGCAGGGACAGGTGGCACACACAGCTGTACGGAGAGAATCAAGCTGACGCCAAATAGCAGCACTCTGAGTGTAGAACTCATCAATAGTAGAATCACCCTGCTGAAGGGCATGCTCCTGGCGGACCACAGACAGGTAGAGAGCATCCCCAGACGGCTGATAGCGCTGACGAAGAAAAGCCCACTGAGCAGCAGCGGTGGGAAGACCCATAAACTCAGCAGCATACTGAGGCAGAACACTGGAGGTGAGAACAGCAGCAGCACGAGCATCCTCATCTATCCACTGAGTGTACTCGGTCAGATCCAGCCGGTAAGTCGCAACGGCAGTAGAGTGGTCCTGGACCTTCCGGTCATAATCAGCCAGAGCAGTGTCATCAGCACTCTTGGCTGCATCCTTATCCGCCTGAGTAGCATCAGGGGCAAGGGCAACAGGTGGCGGTGCAACAGGCACCGTAGGAGCAACGGGGCGCGGCGGACAGGAGACCTCGCCAGAAAGCACACCCCAAAGACGAAGACCGCGCATGTGGACGCGCATGAAGGCAGCGAAATCAGGATAATTCGCGCCATCAAAGATCACCGGGCAGCGAGGGATCGCAACATAGCCCGAGGAAGACATAGTTTTTTTGCTTTTTTTCCGTATGAAAGTCAACCGACCTGGGGACGGAAAAGGTGGACGGAGAGCAGGGCGGTAGGATCGGGATGATCTCACGCGGCAAGAGCAGCACGCGATTCATGCGGGCGGCTCCACGCGGAATCGCACGCGGGCGAGCGGGGGCTGACGGAGAGGTTTGGACGAGCGATCTCACGCGGGCGGCCTCACGCGGAATCGCACGCGGGCGAGCGGCTCACACGGGCGAGCGGCTCGGGCGGGCGGGCGGGGAAGCTCTCCAGGCGGGGAAGCTCTCCAGGCGGGCGGGGAAGCTCTCCACGCGGGATCTCACGCAGAGCGGGTGGCTCACGCGGGCGGGCGGGGAAGGAAGCAGCAGACCAGGCAGGCGGCCGAGATCGAGCGGAGAGGCCGAGATCGAGATCGATCGGGAACGACGCAGTAGATCGAGGGATGGACGCGCGACAAAACAAGCAACGTCAGTCACTGGGATTTAGGAGATCACTTTTGCTCTGATACCATGTTAAGGCAATATGCTTGTTGTTACCAGAGGGCCAAAGGCCACAATATATAGTACATGTACATGTGCACATATGCAGAAAGCCCCCTAACATATGGGGAAACTACAATATACGATATATACATCTAACAAAGATGCACCACCATGTTGGGACTCCGAGACTTTGAGAGCAGCTTTACTTGTATTGCAATCCATAATGCCATGGCAATGATGCGCTTATGGCGCATCACACCGCTACACCTGATTAAGCTAATTCAAACAAATTGGACATCATTCACCTACATGGATCTTATCCTAACAAAGCATATGGCGCCATCGTCGTCGTTATAATTCTCAAGTAGCTTCAGATTGGCTGTGGGATCCATGACATTGCACGCACGCGAAGCTGCGAGCTGCAGCTTGAACACAAAGCTGAGCTGGTGGCACCGGTGTGTCATCCACATCGACCCGTGGAGCCGCAATGTAAGTTGTTGTAGCAATCAGCATTTCTCGCGGAGATTGTCGAGTTTCCTTTGTTTCTTACATTTGACACCATAGGAATTTGGTGAGCTTTTTTTCGATAAAGGATGTTTTATTATTTTAAAAAGTAATTACATCCAGCCTCTGCATAACCAGAATGCACACAGCCGTTTTGTTGTCTCAAGTCCAAAAGGATAAATAATAAAAACTAGGCGAGATACATATCGGAACGATGAATCATATAACGCCTAAAGTGTAGGTGGGGCATCTATCCGTAGACTATGCTGCCACCCATGTAGGGAAAAAGTATCCCTCGCCGTAGCCTCCAACCGTGTACAGACCTCCGTAAATAGCTGTCGGTTCTCCACTCGCTGTAGAGGTAACCATGAACGGAGAATACATGTACATCTGTAGATGACCTGCAACAAAGAACAATTTTTGTCATTAAAGATCTTGTCATTTCTACATAGCCAAAGCGCCCAGATAACTGCTAGCGCCCCCACCCTAAGAAGCAACTTAAACCTTGAATCTATACCATGAAGCCAATTGCCAAAGACATTGGCGACACTAGTCGGAGGATACAAGGTAGACGCTACTTGGATGACAGACCATATAGATCTCGCGAACTGGCACTGGAAGAATAAGTGTAAAATGGGGGAGATTGTAAGGGTACATTGCCCCTATGTGTGGTTTTGGTAATTAATGACAACCCCTATGGACTAATGTTTTCATTGAGTTTATATGAAGGAATATTCCATAGGTACTACTTGTTCTCCATGTGTTGGATTCAAGTATGGATGCCATGAAGATAAAGGTATACCTTGTGTATTGGCATCAAGATCATCGGTTTGAAGATACATATGTGATATGATCAAGAAGAAGAAATGAAGATGGAGTTCTTATGTGGAACTCAATATTAGCCATGCTCTATCTTATGAGAGTATGAGAAGGTACAAGGTTAAGTCGGGCAAGTTCAAGATGAGCATCTCAAGTGGATCACATGCTTGAAGCTTGCCGTCCATTTGGTGATAATGGACATGTGAAGATGTGCATCAATAGAGCTTTCCCATCATGGTGTATGGGGGAGCATTTGTGAGTTTTCACGAAGCAACAATGATCAAGTGAGGCATTCCGGCTTGAGTGGAGCTTGAAGAGCTATCATCAAGATCAAGCGGGATGCGCAAGGCAAAGGTATGGCCTTGCTAGGTTTTCCTTTTACTGGTCTCAAGGTGGTTGTTGGGAGACCGGATTATAGAATAGATAGCCGCACTATCAAGAGGGGCTTTCGGTTGGGTAACTTGATCACATCGTCTTAGAGAGCTCAATCCTTTGCATACTTTGCATATCCCTATTGCTTCTTGGTGTTTCTCTGTGTGAGGTTCTTGAGCTTGTTGCTAGCTTTACAACAAGCCCAAGTTCATCGAAAACGGAATCCGCATGCATCTTCTATTGCGTTTTCGAGTTTGGACGTCTTTACCGTTTCTTGACGGTGGGAGACTCCCTCTCTAAAATCATCTAAAATGTTCTGTGAGGAGTCTCCATATTTCCAACAAAATTGGTTTCATGTCAATCGGGGTCCGGACACAAAAGTTATCACAGTTTTTGTATAACATGATTTCCTGCTGGCCCGGTTTCTAGCCCGGCGTGACCGGCCGTCTGACCGGATGGCCCGGTTCAAACCGGCCCCTGGACCGGTGCCATCCGGGCACTATCCAGTAAGCTTTTAATCTTGGTCCGGTTTCTAGCCCGGCGTGACCGGCCGTCTGACCGGATGGCCCGGTTCAAACCGGCCCCTGGACCGGTGCCATCCGGGCACTATCCAGTAAGCTTTTCAGCTTGGTCCGGTCACTAGCCCGGGCCGGACTGTCTGTGGACCGGATGGCTCCGGCCCTGGCCTGCCCGACCGGTCCCCGAACCGATCAAGTTTCTGGCCCCAGCCCGGCTGACTGCCTCCTCGACGGCCGACTCAGCCCAACTTTTCCCCAACGGTTATATTTGCTCTTGGGCTATAAATAGCCCTTCTTCCACCTTGGGCTGAGTACTTCTTCCCTTTCTCTCACCTCCATTGTTGCATTTGAAGAAGTTGCTCTCTCTCTTGTTCCCCCCCATGATTCTTGCTCATATTTGAGGATTTGAGAGAGTGGATCTAGATCTACACTTCCACCAAACCAATTCTTCTCTAAGTGAGGGAATCTCTTGGGATCTAGATCTTGGAGTCTTTGGTTGACTTTCCCCCTTGTTCTTCCTCTCCAATCTCATCCTAGCATTTGTTGCTTTGGTGGGATTTGAGTGTGAAGGACTTGAACACCTCCGGTGTTCTTGCTTTGCATCATTGCATAGTGTTGAGCTCTCCACCACGATTTGTTCGAGTGAGAGACCGTGAGCTTGTTACTCTTGGAGGGTGACCTCCTAGTTGGCTTGGTTGGTGTCCCGGTGATCTCTTCGTGAAGATTGTGAAGGGGCCCGGGCTTCTCCTTCGTGGAGCTTGTGAAGTGGTTGTGGAGCTTGCCATCTCCGGAGCGGAGGAAAAGCTAACCATAAGGAAAGGGCCATAATCCTTCGTGGGTGTGGTTCGGAGAATAGGGTGAGCCTTCGTGGCGCGGGGAATCCTTCGTGGGACCTCCACTCCTCCAAACGTGACGTACCTTGTTGCAAAGTAAGGGAACACGGGAATACATCCTCGTCTCCGCGTGCCTCGGTTATTTCTATACCCGAGCTCTCTTTCCTTGTGATAGCCATCGTGCTTGAAGTATATATATATCTTGCTATCACTTAGTATATATATCTTGTGCCTATCTTGCTTAGCTCTAGTTGCTATTGTTACACTTAGTTGAGCTTAGCATATTTAGGGTTTGTGCTTGTAATCTAAACGATAGTTTAATTCCGCATTCTTACAAGACAAATCCGCAAGAGTTTGTAATTGCCTATTCACCCCCCTCTAGGCGACATCTCGATGTTTCGTCCTGATGACAAAAAACACACCGTGTACTTCCATGCCAATTCCGCTTAACAAGATTGTCTTTGGTGAGAATAACCCCACGACGAAGATACCATCCAAAAAATTTAATTTTTAATGGTATCTTCATCTTCCAAATCTTCTTATTGTTGTCAACTGGTAAGTCAGAAAGAAGGATCGCATTGTAGAAAGATTTTACGGAAAAGGTACCATCTACATGAAGGTTCCATCTAAATTCGTCTGGTTCAGGTGATAAATGAATATCTCCGAGCCGTTGAATTAGGGTATTCCATGCCACAAGTCTTTGTCCAAGTAAAACCCGTCTGAACGTCACATTCGGAGGTGAGGTAGCCATTACAGTAGCAATGGTATCACCTTGGCGACGAGCAATCCTATACAGAGCAGGATACTGTTCACTTAAGGGTGCATTGTCTAGCCAAGCATCTTCCCAGAACCGTATCTGTGCTCCATTCCTGATTGAGAAAGTACCATGGCGAAAGAATACATTTTTTGTCGCCATAAGACCAGCCCAGAAGTGAGAATCCCCAGGTTTCCAAACCACTTGGGATAATGTCTTCGAAGAATAGTTTGCCAAGTCCCATCCTCAGTAAGTAGCTAAAAGCCATTTACCCAGAAGAGCTGAATTCTTGACCTCCAGGTCATGAACTCCAAGCCCTCCTTGATCTTTGGGACTACAAACTATACTCCACTTAACCAGTCGATATTTCTTTTTCTCGCTGTCCCCTTGCCAAAAGAATCTGGATCGATAGTAATCGAGTTTATGCAGAATTTTCTGTGAGGATGAAGAATGACAACATATACGTTAATTTCATATTTGTAGGAAATTCGAATTAATGAGTACCAATCTTCCTCCTAGGGACAACAATTTACCTTTCCAACTACTAAGGCGTTTTTGTAATCTTTCTTCCACTAATTTCCATTCAGCAATTGTAAGTCTCCGATAATGAATCGGAATACCCAAATAGCGAATAGGAAATTGGCCTTGCCCACAACCAAACAACTCTGTATATAGAGTCATATCGTTTTGGGCATCACCGAAACAGAACAATTCACTTTTATGGAAATTGATTTTCAATCCCGACAACTGCTCAAAAGCCGCCAAAATTAATTTCAGATTTTGAGCTTTTTCAAGATCATGATCCATAAACAGAATTGTATCGTCGGCATATTGAAGTATAGATAAACCACCATCAACCAGATGTGGAATCACTCCTTCAATCTGGCCATCAGCCTTGGCCCGCTCTATGAGTATAGCCAGCATATCCGCTACAATGTTAAACAACATCGGTGATAACGGATCCCCTTGGCGTAACCCTTTTCGTGTTTGGAAATAGTGGCCGGTGTCATCATTAACCCGGATTGCAACACTACCTCCATACACAAAATCATTTATTAGAGCGCGCCACTCTGGAGAAAAACCTTTCATCCTGAGTGTCTGCTGTAGGAAAGACCACTTAACTTTATCATACGCCTTTTCAAAATCTAGTTTTAAAATAACCCCATGTAATTTCTTAGAATGCATCTC